>CANTAL010000119.1:0-600000 GCA_947650365.1 Chamaelirium japonicum
ATGATCCATTCTAATTCATTCGCATGAATGTATCCATTCTAATTCATTCGTACGATCCATTCTGATTCACTCGTATTATCCTTTCTAATTCAATCGTACGATCCATTCTAATTCACTCGCACGATCCAGTCTAATTCATTCGTACGATCCATTCTAATTCATTCGCATGAATGTATCCATTCTAATTCATTCGCACGATCCATTCAAATTCATTCGTATGATCTATTCACGATCCATTCTAATTCATTCGTACAATCCATTCTAATTCATTCGCACGAATGTATCCATTCTAATTCATTTATACAACCCATTCTAATTTATTCATATGAATGTATCCATTCTAATTCATTCGTACGATCCATTCTAATTTATTCACACGAATGTATCCATTCTAATTCATTCGTACGATCCATTCTAATTCATTCACACGATCCGTTCTAATTAATTCGTACGATCCATTCTAATTCATTCATATGATCCATTCTAATTCATTCGCACGAATGTATTCATTCTAGTTCATTCGTACGATCCATTCTAATTCATTCGCATGGATGTATCCATTCTAATTCATTCGTATGATCCATTCTAATTCATTCCCACGAATGTATCCATTTTAATTCATTCGTACGATCCATTCTAATTTATTCGCATTATCCACTCTAATTTATTCATACAATCCATTCTAATTCATTCGTACGATCCATTCTAATTCATTCACACGATCCATTCTAATTCATTTGTATGATCCATTCTAATTCAATCGCACGATCCATTCTAATTCATTTGTATGATCCATTCTAATTCATTCGAACGATCCATTCTAATTCATTTAGACGATCAATTCTAATTCATTCGCACGAATGTATCCATTCTAATTCATTCGTACGATCCATTTTAATTCATTCATACGATCTATTCTAATTCATTCAAACGATCCATTCTAATTTATTCGTAAGATCGATTGTAATTCATTCGCACGATCCATTCAAATTCATTCATACGATCCATTCTAATTAATTCGTATAATTCATTCTAATTCATTCAGACGATCCATTCTAATTCATTCGCATGATCTATTCTAATTCATTCGTACGATCCATTCTAAATCATTCGTACGATCCATTCTAATTCATTCGCACATTCCATTCTAATTCATTCGTACGATCCATTCTAATTCATTTTAACGATCCATTCTCATTTATTCGAACGATCCATTTTAATTCATTCGTACGATCCATTCTAATTCATTTGCACATTCCATTCTAATTCATTCGTACGATCCATTCTAAATCATTCGAACCATCCAAACTAATTCATTCGTACAAGCTATTCTAATTCATTCGTACGATCCACTCTAATTCATTCGCATGATCCATTCTAATTCATTCGTACGATCCATTCTAATTCATTCGTACGATCAATTCAAATTCATTCGTACGACCCATTCAAATTCAATCGTATGATCCATTCTAATTCATTCGCACGAATGTGTCCATTCTAATTCATTCGTACGATCCATTCTAATTCATTCGCACGAAGGTTTCCATTCTAATTCATTCGTACGATCCATTCTAATTTATTCGTACGAATGTATCCATTCTAATTCATTCGTACGATCCATTCTAATTTATTCGTACAAATGTATCAATTCTAATTCATTCGTACGATCCATTCTAATTCATTCACAAGATCCATTCTAATTCATTCGTACGATCCATTCTAATTCATTCGTATGAGCAATTCTAATTCATTCGCACGAATGTATCCATTCTAGTTTATTCGTACGATCCATTCTAATTCATTCACATGGATGTATCCATTCTAATTCATTCGTACGATCCATTCTAATTCATTCACACAAATGTATCCATTCTAATTCATTCGTACGATCCATTCTAATTCATTCGCATGAT
Source organism: Chamaelirium japonicum (assembly GCA_947650365.1). Taxonomy (NCBI): domain Eukaryota; kingdom Viridiplantae; phylum Streptophyta; class Magnoliopsida; order Liliales; family Melanthiaceae; genus Chamaelirium; species Chamaelirium japonicum. The sequence continues at coordinate 1,914 of CANTAL010000119.1, forward strand.
CCACTCTAATTCATTCATACGATCCATTCTAATTCATTCCTACGATCCATTCTAATTTATTCACACGATCCATTCTAATTCATTTGTATGATCCATTCTAATTCAATCGCACGATCCATTCTAAATCATTCGTACGATCCATTCTAATTCATTCGTACAATCCATTCTAATTCATTCGAACGATCCATTCTAATTCATTCTGACGATCCATTCTAAATCATTCGCACGAATGTATCTATTCTAATTCATTCGTACGATCCATTCTAATTCATTCGTACAATCCATTCTAATTCATTCGTACGATCCATTCTAATTCATTCGTACGATCCATTCTAATTCATTAGCACATTCCATTCTAATTCATTCGTACGATCCATTCTAATTCATTCGAACAATCCATTCTAATTCATTCGAACGATCTATTCTAATTCATTCGTACAATCCATTCTAATTCATTCGCACATTCCATTCTAATTCATTCGTACGATCCATTCTAATTCTTTCGAACAATCCATTCTAATTCATTCGTACAATCTATTCTAATTCATTCGTACGATCCATTCTAATTCATTCGCATGATCCATTCTAATTCATTCGTATGATCCATTCTAATTCATTTGTACGATCCATTCTAATTCAATCGTACGACCCATTCTAATTCATTCGTACGATCCATTCTAATTCATTCGCACGAATGTATCCATTCTAATTCATTCGTACGAGCCATTCTAATTCATTTGTATGATCCATTCTAATTCATTCGCATGATCCATACTAATTCATTCGAACGATCCATTCTAATTCATTCGTACGATCCAATCTAATTCATTCATACGATCCATTCTAATTCATTCGTATGATTCATTCTAATTCATTCAGACGATCTATTCTAATTCATTCGCACGATCTATTCTAATTCATTCGTACGATCCATTCTAATTCATTCGCACGATCCATTCTAATTCATTCGAACGATCCATTCTAATTCATTCTAATTCATTCGTACGATCCATTCTAATTCTTTCGTATGATCCATTCTAATTCATTCGCACATTCCATTCTAATTCATTCGAACGATCCATTCTAATTCATTCGTATGATCTATTCTAATTTATTCATACGATCCATTCTAATTCATTCGTAAGATCCATTCTAATTCATTCGCACGATCCATTCTAATTCATTCATACGATCCATTCTAATTCATTCGTATGATTCATTATAATTAATTCAGATGATCCATTCTAATTCATTCGCACGACGTATTCTAATTCATTCGTACGATCCATTCTAATTCATTCGTACGATCCATTCTAATTCATTCGCACGAATGTATCCATTGTAATTCATTCGTACGATCCATTCTAATTCAGTCGCACGATCCATTCTAATTTATTCGTACGATCCATTCTAATTCATTCGTACGACCCATTCTAATTCAATCGTATGATCCATTCTAATTCATTCGCACGAATGTATCCATTCTAATTCATTCGTACGATCCATTCTAATTCATTCGCACGAATGTTTCCATTCTAATTCATTCGTACGATCCATTCTAATTTATTCGTACGAATGTATCCATTCTAATTCATTCGTACGATCCATTCTAATTTATTCTTACGAATGTATCAATTCTAATTCATTCGTACGATCCATTCTAATTCATTCACAAGATCCATTCTAATTCATTCGTACGATCCATTCTAATTCATTCGTATGATCAATTCTAATTCATTCGCACGAATGTATCCATTCTAGTTTATTCGTACGATCCATTCTAATTCATTCACATGGATGTATCCATTCTAATTCATTCGTACGATCCATTCTAATTCATTCACACAAATGTATCCATTCTAATTCATTCGTACGATCCATTCTAATTCATTCGCATGATCCACTCATATCATTCATACGATCCATTCAAATTCATTCGTACGATCCATTCTAATTTATTCACACGATCCATTCTAATTCATTTGTATGATCCATTCTAATTCAATCGCACGATCCATTCTAAATCATTCGTACGATCCATTCTAATTCATTCGTACAATCCATTCTAATTCATTCGAACGATCCATTCCAATTCATTCTGACGATCCATTCTAAATCATTCGCACGAATGTATCTATTCTAATTCATTCGTACGATCCATTCTAATTCATTCGTATAATCCATTCTAATTCATTCGTACGATCCATTCTAATTTATTCGTACGATCCATTCTAATTCATTAGCACATTCCATTCTAATTCATTCGTACGATCCATTCTAATTTATTCGAACAATCCATTCTAATTCATTCGAACGATCTATTCTAATTCATTCGTACAATCCATTCTAATTCATTCGCACATTCCATTCTAATTCATTTGTACAATCCATTCTAATTCTTTCGAACGATCCATTCTAATTCATTCGTACAATCTATTCTAATTCATTCGTATGATCCATTCTAATTCATTCACATGATCCATTCTAATTTATTCGTATGATCCATTCTAATTCATTTGTACGATCCATTCTAATTCAATCGTACGACCCATTCTAATTCATTCGTACGATCCATTCTAATTCATTCTCACGAATGTATCCATTCTAATTCATTCGTACGAGCCATACTAATTCATTTGTATGATCCATTCTAATTCATTCACATGATCCATACTAATTCATTCGAACGATCCATTCTAATTCATTCGTACGATCCAATCTAATTCATTCATACGATCCATTCTAATTCATTCGTATGATTCATTCTAATTCATTCAGACGATCTATTCTAATTCATTCGCACGATCTATTCTAATTCATTCGTACGATCCATTCTAATTCATTCGCACGATCCATTCTAATTCATTCGAACGATCCATTCTAATTCATTTGTACAATTCATTCTAATTCATTCGTACGATCCATTCTAATTCTTTCGTATGATCCATTCTAATTCATTCGCACATTCCATTCTAATTCATTAGAACGATCCATTCTAATTCATTCGTACGATCTATTCTAATTTATTCATACGATCCATTCTAATTCATTCTTAAGAGCCATTCTAATTCATTCGCACGATCCATTCTAATTCATTCATACGATCCATTCTAATTCATTCGTATGATTCATTATAATTAATTCAGATGATCCATTCTAATTCATTCGCACGATGTATTCTAATTCATTCGTACGATCCATTCTAATTCATTCGCACGAATGTATCCATTGCAATTCATTCGTACGATCCATTCTAATTCAGTCGCATGATCCAATCTAATTTATTCGTACGATCCATTCTAGTTCATTCGCACGATCCATTCTATTTCATTCAAACGATCCATTCTAATTCTTTCGTATGATCCATTCTAATTCATTCGCACATTCCATTCTAATTCATTCATACAATCTATTCTAATTCATTCGTACGATCCATTCTAATTCATTCGTACGATCCATTCTAATTCATTCGTACGATCCATTCTAATTCATTCGCACAAATGTATCCATTGTAATATATTTGTATGATCCATTCTAATTCATTCGCATGATCCATTCTAATTCATTCGTACGAATGTATCCATTCTAATTCATTCATACGATCCATTCTAATTCATTCGTACGATCCATTCTAATTCATTCGTACGATCCATTCTAATTCATTCGAACGATCCATTCTAATTTATTCGAACGATCCATTCTAATCCATTCGTACGATCCATTCTAATTCATTCGTACGATCCATTCTAATTCATTCGCACGATCCCTTCTAATTCATTCGTTCGACCCATTCTAATTCATTCATACGATCCATTCTAATTCATTTATACGATCCATTCTAATTCATTCGTATGATTCATTCTATTTCATTCAGACGATCCATTCTAATTCATTCGCACGACCTATTCTAATTCATTCATAGGATCCATTCTAATTCACTCGCACGATCCATTCAAATTCATTCGTACGATCCATTCTAATTTATTCGCACGAATGTATCCATTCTAATTCATTCGCAGGATCCATTCTAATTCATTCGTACGATCTATTCTAATTCATTCGTACGAATGTATCCATTCAAGTTGATTCGTACGATCCATTCTAATTCACTCGGACGATCCATTCTAATTCATTCGTACGATCCAGTCTAATTCATTCGCACGAATGGATCCATTCTAATTCATTCGTATGATCCATTCTAATTAATTCATATGAACCATTCTAAGTCATTCATACGATCCACTCTAATTCATTTGTACGATCCATTCTAGTTCATTCGTACGATCCATTCTAATTCATTCGTACAATCCATTCTAATTCATTCATACGATCAATTCTAATTCATTCGTACAATCCATTCTAATTCATTCACATGATCCATTCTAATTCATTCACACGATCCATTCTAATTCATTCGCATGATCCATTCTAATTAATTCGTTTGACCCATTCAAATTCATTCATACGATCCATTCTAATTCATTCGTAAGATCCAATGTAATTTATTCGCACGAATGTATCCATTCTAATTCATTCCTACGATCCATTCTAATGCATTTGTACGATCTATTCTAATTCATTCGTACGATCCATTCTAATTCATTCACACGAATGTATCCATTCTAATTTATTCGTATGATCCATTCTAATTCATTCGCACGATCCATTCTAATTCATTCATACGATCCATTCTAATTCATTCGTATGATTCATTCGAATTCATTCAGATGATCCATTCTAATTCATTCGTATGATCTATTCTAATTCTTTCGTACGATCCATTCTAATTCATTCGCACGAATGTGTCCATTCTAATTCATTTGTATGATCCACTCTAATTCATTCATACGATCCATTCAAATTCATTTGTACGATCAGTTCTAATTCATTCGTACGATCTATTCTAATTCATTCGCACGAATGTATCCATTCTAATTCATTCGCACGATCCATTGTAATTCATTCGAACGATCCATTCTAATTCATTCGTATGATCCATTCTAATTCATTCGCACATTCCATTCTAATTCATTCGTACGATCCATTCTAATTCATTCGCATAATTCATTCGTACGATCCATTCTAATTCATTCGTACGAATGTTTCTATTCTAATTCATTCGTACGATCTATTCTAATTAATTCGCTTGATCCATTCTAATTCAGTCATACTATCCATTCTAATTCATTCGTATGATTCATTCTAATTCATTCAGACGATCCATTCTAATTCATTCGCAAGAATCTATCCATTCTAATTCATTCGTAGGATCCATTCTAAATCATTCGTACGATCCATTCTAATTCATTCGCATGAATGTATTCATTCTAATTCATTTGTATGATCCATTCTAATTCATTCGCACGATCCATTCTAATTCATTCGCACGATCTATTCTAATTCATTCGCACGATCCATTCTAATTCATTTGTATGATCCATTCTAATTCATTCGCACATTCCATTCTAATTCATTCGTACGATCCATTCTAATTCATTCGCACGATCCATTCTAATTCATTCATACGATCCATTCTAATTCATTTGTATGATCCATTCTAGTTCATTCACACGAATGTATCCATTCTAATTCATTCGTATGATCCATTCTAATTCAATCGCACGATCCATTCTAATTCATTCGTACGATCCATTCTAATTCATTCGCACGAATTAATCCATTCTAGTTCATTCGTACAATCCATTCTAATTCATTCGCATGGATGTATCCATTCTAAATCATTCGTACGATCCATTCTAATTCATTCGCATGAATGTATCCATTCTAATTCATTCGCACGATCCATTCTAATTCATTCGCACGATCTATTCTAATTCATTCGTACGATCCATTCTAATTCACTCGCATGATCCATTCTAATTCATTCGAACGATCCATTCTTATTCAGTCGTACGATCCATTATAATTCACTCGCACGATCCATTCTAAATCATTCGTACGATCCATTCTAATTCATTCGCTCGATCCATTCTAATTCTTTTGTACTATCCATTCTAACTCATTCGCATATTCCATTCTAATTCATTCGAACGATCCATTCTAATTCATTCGTTCGATACATTCTAATTCATTCGTACGATCCATTCTAATTCACTCGCATGATCCATTCTAATTCATTCGAATGATCCATTCTAAATCATTCGTACGATCCATTCTAATTCATTTGTTTGATCCATTCTAATTCATTCATACGATCCATTCTAATTCATTCGTAAAATCTATTCTCATTCATTCGCACAAATGTATATATTCAAATTCATTCGTACAATCCATTCTAATGCATTCGTACGATCAATTCTAATTCATTCGCACGATCCATTCTAATTCATTCGTACAATCCATTCTAATTCATTCGCACGAATGTATCCATTCTAATTCATTCGTATGATCCACTCTAATTCATTCATACGATCCATTCTAATTCATGAGTACGATCCATACTAATTCACTCGGATGATCCATTCTAATTCATTCTCACGAATCAGTCTAATTCATTCGCACGAATGTATCCATTCTAATTCATTTGCACGATCCATTCTAATTCATTCGTACGATCCATTCTAATTCATTCGTATGATCCATTCTAATTCAATCGCACAATCTATTCTAATTCATTCGTACGATCCTTTCTAATTCATTTGTATGATTCATTCTAATTCATTCAGACGATCCATTCTAATTCATTCGCACGAATGTATCCATTCTAATTCATTCGTATGATCCATTCTAATTCATTCGTACGATCCATTCTAATTCATTCGCAAGAATGTACCCATTCTAATTTATTTGTACGATCCATTCTAATTCATTCGCACGATCTATTCTAATTCATTCATACGATCCATTCTAATTCATTCGTATGATTCATTCTAATTCATTCAGACGATCCATTCTAATTCAGTCGCACGAATGTATCCATTCAAGTTCATTCGTACGATCCATTTTAATTCACTCGGACGATCCATTCTAATTCATTCGTACGATCCCGTCTAATTCGTTCGCACGAATGTATCCATTCTAATTCATTCAGACGATCCATTCTAATTCATTCGCATGATCTATTCTAATTCATTCGTACAATCCATTCTAATTCATTCGCACGAATGTATCCATTCTAATTCATTCGCACGAATGTATCCATTCTAATTCATTCGCACGATCCAATCTAATTCATTTGTACGATCCATTCTAATTCATTCGTACGATCCATTCTAATTCATTCAGACGATCCTTTCTAATTCATTTGCATGATCTATTCTAATTCATTCGTACGATCCATTCTAATTCATTCGCACGAATGTATCCATTCTAATTCATTCATATGATCCACTCTAATTCATTTATAGGATCCATTCTAATCCATTCGTACGATCCATTCTAATTCACTCGGACGATCCTTTCTAATTCATTCTCACGAATCAATCTAATTCATTCGCACGAATGTATCCATTCTAATTCATTCGCACGATCCATACGAATGTATCCATTCTAATTCATTCGTACGATCCATTCTAATTCATTCACACGATCCATTCTAATTCATTCATATGATCCATTGTAATTAATTCGCAAGATCCATTCTAATTCATTCACATGACGCATTCTAATTCATTCGTACCATCCATTCTAATTCATTCGTACGATCCATTCGTATTCATTCGTACGATCCATTCTAATTAATTCGTACAAATATATCCACTCTAGTTCATTCATACGATCCATTCTAATTCATTCACACGATCGATTCTAATTCATTCATATGATCCATTGTAATTAATTCGCACGATCTATTCTAATTCATTCACATGATCCATTCTAATTCATTTATACGATCCATTCTAATTCATTCGTACGATCCATTCTTATTCATTCGTACTATCCAATCTAATTTATTCGTACGAATGTATCCATTTTAATTCATTCGTACGATCCATTCTAATTCATTCGTACAATCCATTCTAATTCATTCGTACGATCCATTCTAATTCATTCGCACGATCCATTCTAATTCATTCGCATGATATATTCTAATGCATTCGTACGATCCATTCTAATTCACTCGCACGATCCATTCTAATTCATTCGAACGATCCATTCTAATTCATTCATACGAATGTATCCATTCTAATTCATTCGTACGATCCATTCTAATTCATTCGCACGATCCATTCTAATTCATTCGTACGAATGTATCCATTCTAATTCATTCGTACGATCCATTCTTATTCAGTCGTACGATCCATTATAATTCACTCGCACGATCCATTCTAAATCATTCGTACGATCCATTCTAATTCATTTGCTCGTTCCATTCTAATTCTTTTGTACTATCCATTCTAACTCATTCGCATATTCCATTCTAATTCATTTGAACGATCCATTCTAATTCATTCGTTCGATACATTCTAATTCATTCGTACGATCCATTCTAATTCACTCGCATGATCCATTCTAATTCATTCGAATGATCCATTCTAAATCATTCGTACGATCCATTCTAATTCATTCGTTTGATCCATTCAAATTCATTCATACGATCCATTCTAATTCATTCGTAAAATCTATTCTCATTCATTCGCACAAATGTATATATTCAAATTCATTCGTACGATCCATTCTAATGCATTCGTACGATCCATTCTAATTCATTCGCACGATCCATTCTAATTCATTCGTACAATCCATTCTAACTCATTCGCACGAATGTATCCATTCTAATTCATTCGTATGATCCACTCTAATTCATTCATACGATCCATTCTAATTCATGAGTACGATCCATTCTAATTCACTCGGATGATCCATTCTAATTCATTCTCACGAATCAGTCTAATTCATTCGCACGAATGTATCCATTCTAATTCATTTGCACGATCCATTCTAATTCATTCGTACGATCCATTCTAATTCATTCGTATGATCCATTCTAATTCAATCGCACAATCTATTCTAATTCATTCGTACGATCCTTTCTAATTCATTCGTATGATTCATTCTAATTCATTCAGACGATCCATTCTAATTCATTTGCACGAATGTATCCATTCTAATTCATTTGCACGAATGTATCCATTCTAATTCATTCGCAAGAATGTACCCATTCTAATTTATTTGTACGATCCATTCTAATTCATTCGCACGATCTATTCTAATTCATTCATACGATCCATTCTAATTCATTCGTATGATTCATTCTAATTCATTCAGACGATCCATTCTAATTCAGTCGCACGAATGTATCCATTCAAGTTCATTCGTACGATCCATTTTAATTCACTCGGACGATCCATTCTAATTCATTCGTACGATCCAGTCTAATTCGTTCGCACGAATGTATCCATTCTAATTCATTCAGACGATCCATTCTAATTCATTCGCATGATCTATTCTAATTCATTCGTATAATCCATTCTAATTCATTCGCACGAATGTATCCATTCTAATTCATTCGCACGAATGTATCCATTCTAATTCATTCGCACGATCCAATCTAATTCATTTGTACGATCCATTCTAATTCATTCGTACGATCCATTCTAATTCATTCAGACGATCCTTTCTAATTCATTTGCACGATCTATTCTAATTCATTCGTACGATCCATTCTAATTCATTCGCACGAATGTATCCATTCTAATTCATTCATATGATCCACTCTAATTCATTTATAGGATCCATTCTAATCCATTCGTACGATCCATTCTAATTCACTCGGACGATCCATTCTAATTCATTCTCACGAATCAATCTAATTCATTCGCACTAATGTATCCATTCTAATTCATTCGCACGATCCATACGAATGTATCCATTCTAATTCATTCGTACGATCCATTCTAATTCATTCACACGATCCATTCTAATTCATTCATATGATCCATTGTAATTAATTCGCAAGATCCATTCTAATTCATTCACATGATCCATTCTAATTCATTCGTACCATCCATTCTAATTCATTCATATGATCCATTGTAATTAATTCGCACGATCTATTCTAATTCATTCACATGATCCATTCTAATTCATTTATACGATCCATTCTAATTCATTCGTACGATCCATTCTTATTCATTCGTACTATCCAATCTAATTTATTCGTACGAATGTATCCATTTTAATTCATTCGTACGATCCATTCTAATTCATTCACAGGATCCTTTCTAATTCATTCGTACGATCCATTCTAATTCTTTCGCACGATCCATTCTAATTCATTCGCATGATATATTCTAATGCATTCGTACGATCCATTCTAATTCACTCGCACGATCCATTCTAATTCATTCGAACGATCCATTCTAATTCATTCATACGAATGTATCCATTCTAATTCATTCGTACGATCCATTCTAATTTATTCGCACGATCCATTCTAATTCATTCGTACGAATGTATCCATTCTAATTCATTCGTACGATCCATTCTAATTCATTTGCACAAATGTATCCATTCAAATTCATTCGTACGATCCATTCTAAATCAATCGCACGATCCATTCTAATTCATTTGTACGATCCATTCTAATTCATTCATATTATCCATTCTAATTCATTCGTATGATTCATTCTAATTCATTCAGATGATCCATTCTAAGTCATTCGTACGATCCATTCTAATTCATTCATACAATCTATTCTAATTCGTTCGAATGAATTAGAATGGATCGTGCGAGTGAATTAGAATGGATCGTACGAATGAATTAGAATAGATCGTGCGAATGAATTAGAATGGATCGTGCGAATAAATTAGAAGGGATCGTACGAATGAATTAGAATGGATACATCCATGCGATGAATTAGAATGGATCGTACGAATGAACTTGAATGGATACATTCGTGCGACTGAATTAGAATAGATCGTACGAATGAATAAGAATGGATCGTGCGAATGAATTAGAACGGATACATTCATGCGAATAAATTAGAATGGATCGTACGAATGAATTAGAATAGATCATGCGAATGAATTAGAATGGATCGTACGAATGAATTAGAATGGATACATTCGTGTGAATGAATTAGAATGGATCGTACGAATGAATAAGAATGGATCGTACGAATGCATTAGAATGGATCGTACGAATGAATTAGAATGGATACATTCATGCGAATGAATTAGAATGGATCGTATGAATGAATTAGAATGGTTCGAATGAATGAATTAGAATGGATCGTACGAATGAATTAGAATGGATCGAACGAATGAATTAGAATGGATCGTACGAATGAATTAGAATGGATACATTCGTGCGAATGAATTAGAATGCATCGTTCGAATGAATTAGAATAGATCGTACTAATGAAATAGAATGGATCGTGCGATTGAATTGGATTGGATAGATCCATGCGAATGAATTAGAATGGATCGTACGAATGAACTAGAATGGATACATTCGTGCGAATGAATTAGAATGGATCGTACAAATGAATTAGAATAGATTGTACGAATGAATTAGAATGGATACATTCATGCGAATGAATTAGAATGGATCGTACGAATGAAATAGAGTGGATTGTACGAATGAATTAGAATGGATCGTTCGAATGAATTAGAATGGATCGTACGAATGAATTAGAATGAATCGCACAAATGAATTAGAATAGATCGTGCGAATGAATTAGAATAGATCATCTGAATAAATTAGAATGAATCATACGAATGAATTAGAATGGATCGTGTGAATGAATTAGAATAGATTGTACGAATGAATTAGAATGGATTGTACGAATGAATTAGAATGGATCGTATGAATGAATTAGAATGGATCGTGCGAATGAATAAGAATGGATACATTCGTGCGAATGAATTAGATTGATTCGTGAGAATGAATTAGAATGGATCATCTGAGTGAATTAGAATGGATTGTCTGAATGAATTAGAATGGATACATTCGTGCGAATGAATTAGACTGGATCGTACGAATGAATTAGAATGGATTGTCCGAGTGAATTAGAATGGATCGTATGAATGAATTAGAATGGATCATACGAATGAATTAGAATGGATCGTGCGAATGAATTAGAATGGATCGTATGAATAAATTAGAATGGGTACATTCTTGCGAATGAATTAGAATGGATCGTACGAATGAAATAGAATGGATCATACGAATGAATTAGAATGGATACATTCGTGTGAATAAATTTGAATGGATCGTCTGAATGAATTAAAATCAATTATACGAATGAATTAGAATGGATCGTACGAATGAATTAGAATGGATAGTGCGATTGAATTAGAATGGATCATACGAATGAATTAGAATGGATTGTACGAATGAATTAGAATGGATCGTGCGAATGAATTAGAATGGATACATTCGTGCGAATGAATTAGATTGATTCATAAGAATGAATAAGAATGGATCGTCCGAGTGAATTAGAATGGATCGTACGAATGAATTAGAATGGATTGTATGAATGAATTAGAGTGGATCATACGAATGAATTGGAATGGATATATTCGTGCGAATGAATTAGAATGGATTGTACAAATGAATTAGAATAGATCGTGCGCATGAATGAGAATGGATCGTCTAAATGAATTAGAATGAATCATACAAATGAATTAGAATGGATCGTATGAATGAATTAGAACGGATCGTGCAAATGAGTTAGAATGGATCATACGAATAAATTAGAATGGATACATTCGTGTGAATGAATTAAATGGATCGTACGATTGAATTAGAATGAATTGTACGAATACATTAGAATGGATCGTACGAATGAATTAAAAAGGATACATTCGTGTGAATGAATTAGAATGGATCGTATGAATGAATTAGAATGGGTCGAACGAATGAATTAGAATGGATCATTCGAATGAATTAGAATGGATCGTGTGAATGAATAAGAATGGATCGTGCGAATTAGAATGGATCGTGTGAATTAGAATGGGTCGAACGAATGAATTAGAATGGATCGTGTGAATTAATTAGAATGGATCGTGTGAATTAGAATGGATCGTGTGAATGAATCGTGCGAATGTATCCATTCTAGTTCATTCGTACGATCCATTCTAATTCATTCGTATGATCCATTCTAATTCATTCGTATGATCCATTCTAATTCATTCGTACAATCCATTCTAATTCATTCATACGAATGTATCCATTCTAATTCATTCGCACGATCCATTCTTATTCATTTGTACGATCTATTCTAATTCAGTCGCATGAATGTATCCATTCAAGTTCATTCGTACGATCCATTCTAATTCACTCGGACGATCCATTCTAATTCATTCATACGATCTAGTCTAATTCATTCGCACGAATGTATCCATTCAAATTCATTCGTATGATCCATTCTAATTCATTCGCACGATCCATTCTAATTCATTCTCCCGAATGTGTCCATTCTATTTCATTCGTACGATCCATTCTAATTCATTCGCATGGATTTATCCATTCTAATTCATTCGTACGAACCATTCAAATTCATTCGCACGAATGTATCCATTCAAATTCATTCGCACGATCCATTCTAATTCATTCGGACGATCTATTCTAATTCAATCGTACTATCCATTCTAATTCATTTGTACGATACATTCTAATTCATTCGCACGAATGTATCCATTCTAATTCATTCGTACGATCCATTCTAAATCATTCGTACGATCCATTCTAATTTATTCATACGAATATATCCATTCTAATTCATTCGTACGATCCATTCTAATTTATTCATACGATCCATTCTAATTCATTCGTTTGATCCATTCTAATTCAATCCCACGATCCATTCTAATTCATTCGTACGAACTATTCTAATACATTCGTACGATCCATTCTAATTCATTCGTATGATCCATTCTAATTCATTCGTATGATCCATTCTAATTTATTCGTACAATGCATTCTAATTCATTCGTACGATCCATTCTAATTCATTCGCATGAATGTGAATGGATCGTACAAATGAATTAGAATAGATCGTACGAATGAATTAGAATGGATTGTACGAATGAATTAGAATGGATCGTGCGATTGAATTAGAACGGATCATATGAATGAATTAGAATGGATCGTGTGAATGAATTAGAATGGATCGTACGAATGAATTAGAATGGATACATTCGTACGAATAAATTAGAATCGATTGTACGAATGATTTAGAATTGATTATACGAATAATTAGAATGGATACATTCGTGCGAATGAATTAGAATGGATCGTACGAATGAATTAAAATGGATCGTACGAATGAATTATAATAGATCGTGCGAATGAATTTGAATGGATCGTGCGAATGAATTAGAATGGATACATTCGTGCGAATGAATTAGAATGGATCGTGTGAATGAATTAGAATGGATACATCCATGCGAATGAATTAGAATGGATCGTACGAAAGAACTAGAATGGATATATTTGTGTGAATGAATTAGAATGGATCGTACGAATGAATTAGAATGGATCGTACGAATGAATTAGAATGGATACATCCATGCAAATGAATTTAGATGGATCATATGAATGAATTAGAATGGATCGTGCGAATGAATTAGAATGGATCGTATGAATGAATTAGAGTAGATAATACGAATAAATTAGAATGGATACATTCGTGCGAATGAATTAGACTGGATCGTACGAATGAATTAGAATGGATCGTCCGAGTGAATTAGAATGGATCGTACGAATGAACTTGAATGGATACATTCGTGCGACCGAATTAGAATAGATCGTATGAATGAATTAGAATGGATCGTACGAGTGAATTAGAATGGATCGTTCGAATGAATTAGAATGGATCGTGCGAATGAATTAGAATGGATCGTACGAATGAATTAGAATGGATCATTCGAATGAATTAGAATGGATCGTGCGAATGAATTAGAATGGATACATTCGTGCGAATGAATTAGAATGGATCGTACGAATGAATTAGAATGGACCGTACGAATGAATTAGAATGGATCGTATGAATGAATTAGAGTGGATCGTACGAATGAAATAGAATGGATACATTCGTGCGAATGAATTAGAATGGATCGTACGAATATATTTGAATAGATCGTGCGAATGAATTAGAATAGATCATCTGAATGAATTAGAATGAATAATACAAATGAATTAGAATGGATCATATGAATGAGTTAGAATGGATCGATTGAATGAATTATAATGGATCGTACGAATAAATCAGAATGGATACATTCGTGCGAATGAATTAGAATGGATCATACGAATGAATTAGAATGGATTGTACGAATGAATTAGAATGGATACATTCGTGCGAATGAATTAAAATGGATCGTACGAATGAAATAGAATAGATCGTGTGAATGAATTAGAATGGATCGTCTGAATGAATTAGAATGAATCATACGAATGAATTAGAATGGATCGTATAAATGAATTAGAATGGTTCGTACGAATGAATTAGAATGCATCATACGAATGAATTAGAATGGATCGTACGAATGAATTAGAATAGATCGTGCGAATGAATTAGAATGGATCGTCTGAATGAATTAGAATGGATCGTACGAATGAAGTAGAATGGATCGTACGAGTGAATTAGAATGGATCATACGAATGAATTAGAATAGATCGTGTGAATGAATTAGAATAGATCGTACGTATGAATTAGAATGGATCGTACGAATGAATTAGAATGGATACATTCGTGCAAATGAATTAGAATGGATCGTACGAATAAATTAGAATGGATCGTTCGAATAAATTAGAATGGATCGTGCGAATGAATTAGAATGGATCGTACGAATGAATTAGAATGGATCTTTCGAATGAATTAGAATGGATCATGCGAATGAATTAGAATGGATACATTCATGCGAATGAATTAGAATGGATCGTACGAATGAATTAGAATGGCTCGTACTAATGAATTAGAATGGATCGTATGAATGAATTAGAATGGATCATACGAATGAATTAGAATGGATACAGTCGTGCGAATGAATAAGAATGGATCGTACGAATGATATAGAATGGATCGTGCGAGTGAATTAGAATGGATTGTACGAATGAATTAGAATCGATCATTCGAATGAATTAGAATGGATCGTGCGAGTGAATTTGAATGGATCGTATGAATGAATTAGAATAGATCGTGCGAATGAATTAGAATGGATACATTCGTGCGAATGAAATAGAATGGATCGTACTTAAGAATTAGAATGGATACATCCCTGCGAATGAATTAGAATGGATCGTACGAATAAACTAGAATGGATACATTCATGCGAATAAATTAGAATGTATCGTACGAATGAATTAGAATGGATCATACGAATGAATTAGAATGGATACATTTGTGCGAATAAATTAGACTGGATCGTACGAATGAATTAGAATGGATCGTCCAAGTGAATTTGAATGGATCGTACGAATGAACCTGAATGGATACATTCGTGCGACTAAATTAGAATAGATCGTACGACTGAATTAGCATGGATCGTGCGAATGAATTAGAATGGATCGTGCGAGTGAATTAGAATGGATCGTACGAATGAATTAGAATAGATCGTGCGAATGAATTAGAATGGATCGTCTAAATGAATTAGAATGAATCATACGAATGAATTAGAATGGATCGTATGAATAAATTAGAATGGATCATGCAAATGAATTGGAATGGTTCATGCGAATGAATTAGAATGGAAACATTCGTGCAAATGAATTAGAATGGATCGTACGAATGAATTAGAATGGATCGTACGAATGAATTAGAATAGATTGAACGAATGAATTAGAATGGATACATTGGTGCGAATGAATAAGAATAGATCGTACGAATGAATTAGAATGGATACATTCGTGCGAATAAATTAGAATGAATCTTACTAATGAATTAGATTGGATAGATCGTGCGAATGAATTAGAATAGATCGTACGAATGAATTAGAATGGAATGTGCGAATGAGTTAGAATGGATAGTACAAATGAATTAGAATAGATCGTGCGAATGAATTAGAATGGATCGTGCGAATGAATTAGAATGGATCGTGCGAGTAAATTAGAATGGATCGTACTAATGAATTATAATGGATCATGCGAATGAATTAGAATGGATCGTACGAATGAATTAGAATGGATCGTACGAATGAATTAGAATGGATACATTCGTACGAATGAATTAGAATGGATCATGCGAATGAATTAGAATGGATCGTACAAATATATTAGAATGGATACATTCGTGTGAATGAATTAGAATGGATCGTACGAATGAATTAGAATGGATCGTGCGAATGAATTAGAATGGATACATTCATGCGAATGAATTAGAATGGATTGTATGAATGAATTAGAATAGATTGTACGAATGAATTAGAATGGATACATTCGTGTGAATGAATTAGAATGGATCGTACGAATGAAATTGAATGGATTGTACGAATGAATTAAAATGGATTGCACGAACAAACTTGAATGGATACATTCGTGCGAATGAATTAGAATGGATCGTCCGTGTGAATTAGAATGGATCATATGAATGAATTAGAATGGATCGTATGAATGAATTAGAGTGGATCAGACGAATGAATTAGAATAGATCGTACGAATGTAATTCATTCGTACGATCCATTCTAATTCATTCGTACGATCCATTCTAATTCATTCGTCTGATCTACTCTAATTCATTCATACGATCCATTCTAATTCATTCATATAATCCATTCATTCTAATTTATTCGTACGATCCATTCTAGTTCATTCGTACGATCCATTCTAATTCATTCGTACGATCCATTCTAATTCATTCGTATAATCCATTCTAATTCATTCGTACGATCCATTCTAATTCATTCGCACGAATGTATCTATTCTAATATACTTGTACGGTCCATTCTAATTCATTCGCATGATCCATTCTAATTCATTCGTATGAATTTATCCATTCTAATTCATTCGTATGATCCATTCTAATTCATTCGTACGATCCATTTTAATTCATTCATATAATCCATTCTAATTCATTCGTACGATCCATTCTAATTCATTCGTATGATCCATTCTAATTCATTCACACGATCCATTCTAATTCATTCGAACGATCCATTCTAATCATTCGTACGATCCATTCCAATGCATTCGTACGATCCATTCTAATTCATTTGTACGATCCATTCTAATTCATTCACACGATCCATTCAAATTCATTTGCACGATCCATTCTAATTCATTCGTTCGACCCATTCGAATTCATTCATACGAACCATTCTAATTCATTCGTATGATCCATTCTAATTCATTCGCATGAATGTAACCATTCTAATTCATTCGTACGATCCATTCTAATGCATTCGTA
The DNA here is from genome assembly GCA_947650365.1 of Chamaelirium japonicum. Lineage (NCBI taxonomy): Eukaryota > Viridiplantae > Streptophyta > Magnoliopsida > Liliales > Melanthiaceae > Chamaelirium > Chamaelirium japonicum. The sequence continues at coordinate 20,225 of CANTAL010000119.1, forward strand.
CGATCCATTCTAATTCATTCATACGAATGTATCTATTCTAATTTATTCGTACGATCTATTCTAATTCATTCGTATGATCAATTCTAATTCATTCGTATGATCCATTCTAATTCATTAGTACGATCCATTCTAATTCACTCGCACGATCCATTCTAATTCATTAGCACGATCCATTCTAATTCATTCGCATGATCTATTCTAATTCATTTGTACTATCCATTCTAACTCATTCACATATTCCATTCTAATTCATTTGTATGATCCATTCTAATTCATTCACACGATCCATTTTAATTTATTCGTACGATCCATTCTAATTCATTCGTACGATCCATTCCAATTCATTTGCACGAATGTATCCATTCTAATTCATTCGTACGATCCATTCTAATTCATTCATACGATCCATTCTAATTCATTCGTACGATCCATTCTAATTCATTCGTACGATCCATTCTAATTCATTCGCATGAATGTATCCATTCTAATTCATTCGCACGATCCGTTCTAATTCATTCGAACGATCCATTCTAATTCATTCGCACGAATGTATCCATTCTAATTCATTCGTATGATCCAATCTAATACATTTATATGATCCATTCTAATTCATTCGTACGATCCATTCTAATTCATTCGTACGATCCATTCTAATTCATTCGCACGAATGTATCCATTCTAATTCATTCGCACGATCCATTCTTATTCATTCGAATGATCCATTCTAATTCATTCGTACGATCTATTCTAATTCATTCGCACAATCCATTCTAATTCATTCGAATGATCCATTCTAATTCATTCGTACAATCCATTCTAATTCATTCGTACGATCCATTCTAATTCATTCGGATCATACGAATGAATTAGAATGGATACATTCGTGCGAATGAATTAGAATGGATCATACGAATGAATTAGAATATATCGTGTGAATGAATTTGAATGGATCGTCTGAATGAATTAGAATGAATCATACGAATGAATTAGAATTGATCGTATGAATGAATTAGAATGGTTCATACGAATGAATTAGAATGGATCATACGAATGAATTAGAATGGATACATTGATGTGAATGAATTAGAATAGATCGTGCGAATGAATTAGAATTGATCGTCTGAATGAATTAGAAGGAATAATACGAATGAATTAGAATGGATCGTATGAATGAATTAGAATGGATCGTGCGAATGAATTAGAATGGATCATATGAATAAATTAGAATGGATACATTTGTGTGAATGAATTAGAATTGATCGTACGAATGAATTAGAATGGATCGTACGAATGCATTAGAATGGATCGTGCGATTGAATTAGAATGGATCATACGAATGAATTAGAATGTTCTAATTTTTTCATATGATCCAATCTAATTCATTTGTACGATCGATTCTAATTCATTCGTACGATCCAATCTTACTCATTCGTACGATCCATTCTAATTCAATCCATTCTAATTCATTCGCATGAATGTATCCATTCTAATTCATTAGTAAGATCCATTCTAATTTATTCGCACGAATGTATCCATTCTAATTCATTCGTACGATCCATTCTAATTCACTCGGATGATCCATTCTAATTCATTCGCACGAATGTATCCATTCTAATTCATCCATACAATCTATTCTAATTCATTCATACGATCCATTCTAATTCATTCGTACGATCCATTCTAATTCATTCGTACGATCCATTCTAATTCATTCGCATGAATGTATCCATTCTAATTCATTCGCACGATCCGTTCTAATTCATTCGAACGATCCATTCTAATTCATTCGCACGAATGTATCCATTCTAATTCATTCGTATGATCCAATCTAATACATTTATACGATCCATTCTAATTCATTCGTACGATCCATTCTAATTCATTCGTACGATCCATTCTAATTCATTCGCACGAATGTATCCATTCTAATTCATTCGCACGATCCATTCTTATTCATTCGAATGATACATTCTAATTCATTCGTACGATCTATTCTAATTCATTCGCACAATCCATTCTAATTCATTTGAATGATCCATTCTAATTCATTCGTACAATCCATTCTAATTCATTCGTACGATCCATTCTAATTCATTCGGATCATACGAATGAATTAGAATGGATACATTCGTGCGAATGAATTAGAATGGATCGTATGAATGAATTAGAATAGATCGTGTGAATGAATTTGAATGGATCGTCTGAATGAATTAGAATGAACCATACGAATGAATTAGAATTGATCGTATGAATGAATTAGAATGGTTCGTACGAATGAATTAGAATGGATCATACGAATGAATTAGAATGGATACATTGATGTGAATGAATTAGAATGGATCGTACGAATGAATTAGAATAAATCGTGCGAATGAATTATAATTGATCGTCTGAATGAATTAGAATGAATAATACGAATGAATTAGAATGGATCGTATGAATGAATTAGAATGGATCGTGCGAATGAATTAGAATGGATCATAGGAATAAATTAGAATGGATACATTTGTGTGAATGAATTAGAATTGATCGTACGAATGAATTAGAATAGATCGTACGAATGCATTAGAATGGATCGTGCGATTGAATTAGAATGGATCATACGAATGAATTAGAATGTTCTAATTTTTTCATATGATCCATTCTAATTCATTTGTACGATCGATTCTAATTCATTCGTACGATCCAATCTTATTCATTCGTACGATCCATTCTAATTCAATCCATTCTAATTCATTCGCATGAATGTATCCATTATAATTCATTAGTAAGATCCATTCTAATTTATTCGCACGAATGTATCCATTCTAATTCATTCGTACGATCCATTCTAATTCACTCGGATGATCCATTTTAATTCATTCGTACGATCCATTCTAATTCATTCGCACGAATATATCCATTCTAATTCATTCGCACAATCCATTCTAATTTATTCGCACGATCCATTCTAATTCACTCGGATGATCCATTCTAATTCATTCGCACGAATGTATCCATTCTAATTCATCCATACAATCTATTCTAATTCATTCATACGATCCATTCTAATTCATTCGTACGATCCATTCTAATTCATTCGTACGATCCATTCTAATTCATTCGCATGAATGTATCCATTCTAATTCATTCGCACGATCCGTTCTAATTCATTCGAACGATCCATTCTAATTCATTCGCACGAATGTATCCATTCTAATTCATTCGTATGATCCAATCTAATACATTTATACGATCCATTCTAATTCATTCGTACGATCCATTCTAATTCATTCGTACGATCCATTCTAATTCATTCGCACGAATGTATCCATTCTAATTCATTCGCACGATCCATTCTTATTCATTCGAATGATACATTCTAATTCATTCGTACGATCTATTCTAATTCATTCGCACAATCCATTCTAATTCATTCGAATGATCCATTCTAATTCATTCGTACAATCCATTCTAATTCATTCGTACGATCCATTCTAATTCATTCGGATCATACGAATGAATTAGAATGGATACATTCGTGCGAATGAATTAGAATGGATCGTATGAATGAATTAGAATAGATCGTGTGAATGAATTTGAATGGATCGTCTGAATGAATTAGAATGAACCATACGAATGAATTAGAATTGATCGTATGAATGAATTAGAATGGTTCGTACGAATGAATTAGAATGGATCATACGAATGAATTAGAATGGATACATTGATGTGAATGAATTAGAATGGATCGTACGAATGAATTAGAATAAATCGTGCGAATGAATTATAATTGATCGTCTGAATGAATTAGAATGAATAATACGAATGAATTAGAATGGATCGTATGAATGAATTAGAATGGATCGTGCGAATGAATTAGAATGGATCATAGGAATAAATTAGAATGGATACATTTGTGTGAATGAATTAGAATTGATCGTACGAATGAATTAGAATAGATCGTACGAATGCATTAGAATGGATCGTGCGATTGAATTAGAATGGATCATACGAATGAATTAGAATGTTCTAATTTTTTCATATGATCCATTCTAATTCATTTGTACGATCGATTCTAATTCATTCGTACGATCCAATCTTATTCATTCGTACGATCCATTCTAATTCAATCCATTCTAATTCATTCGCATGAATGTATCCATTATAATTCATTAGTAAGATCCATTCTAATTTATTCGCACGAATGTATCCATTCTAATTCATCCATACAATCTATTCTAATTCATTCGTATGATCCATTTTAATTCATTCGTACGATCCATTCTAATTCATTCGCACGAATATATCCATTCTAATTCATTCGCACAATCCATTCTAATTTATTCGCACGATCCATTCTAATTCATTCATACGATCCATTCTAATTCATTCATATGATTCATTCTAATTTATTCAGACGATCCATTCTAATTCATTCGCACGATCTATTCTAATTCATTCGTACGATCCATTCTAATTCAATCTCACGATCCATTCTTATTCATTCGTACGATCCATTCTAATTCATTCGCACGTATGTATCCATTCTAATTCATTCGTACGATCTATTCTAATTCAGTCGCACGAATGTATCCATTCAGGTTCATTCGTACGATCCATTCAAATTCACTAGGATAATCCATTCTAATTCATTCGTACGATCCAGTCTAATTCATTCGCACGAATGTATCCATTCTAATTTATTCGTATGATCCATTCTAATTCATTCGTACGAACCATTCTAATTCATTCATAGGATCCATTCTAATTCATTAGTATGATTCATTCTAATTCATTCAGATGATCCATTCTAATTCATTCGCATGATCTATTCTAATTCATTCGTACGATCCATTCTAATTCATTCGCACGAGTGTATCCATTCTAATTATTCGTATGATCCACTCTAATTCATTTGTACGATCCATTCTAATTCACTCGTATGATCTATTCTAATTCATTCGTACGATCCATTCTAATTCAATAACACGAATGTATCCATTTTAATTCATTCGCACGATCCATTCTAATTCATTCGAACGATCCATTCTAATTCATCCGTATGATCCATTCTAATTCACTCGAACGATCCATTCTAATTGATTCTCACGAATCAATCTAATTCATTCGCACGAATGTATCCATTCAAGTTCATTCGTACGATCCATTCTAATTCATTAGTACAATCGATTCTATTTCATTCGTACGATCTATTCTAATTCATTCGCACGAATGTATCCATTCTAGTTCATTTGTACAATCTATTCTAATTCATTCGTACGATTCATTCTAATTCATTCGCACGAATGTATCCATTCTAATTCATTCGCACGATCCATTCTAATTTATTTGAACGATCCATTCTAATTCATTCGTACGATCCATTCTAATTCACTCGCACGATCCATTCTAATTCATTCGAACGCTCCATTCTAATTCTTTCGTACGATCCATTCTAATCCATTCGTTCGATCCATTCTAATTCATTCATACGATCCATTCTAATTCATTCGCACGAATGTATCCATTCTAATATATTTGTACGATCCATTCTAATCCATTCGCCCGATCCATTCTAATTCATTCATACGATCCATTCTAATTCAATCGTATGATTCATTCCAATTCATTCAGACGATCCATTCTAATTCATTCGCACGATCTATTCTAATTCATTCGTACAATCCATTCTAATTCATTCGCACACTTGTATCAATTCTAATTCATTCGTATGATCTACTCTAGTTCATTCATACGATCCATTCTAATTCATTCATACGATCCATTCTAATTCATTCGTAGGATCCATTCTAATTCATTCGCACGAATGTATCCATTCTAATTAATTCGCATGATCCATTCTAATTCATTCGAACGAACCATTCTAATTCATTCGAACGATCCATTCTAATTCATTCGCACGATCCATTCTAATTCATTTGAACGATCTATTCTAATTCATTCGTATGATCCATTCTAATTCATTCGTACGATCCATTCTAATTCATTCGTACGATCAATTCTAATTCATTCGTACGATCCATTCTAATTCATTCGCATGATCTATTCTAATTCATTCGTATGATCCATTCTAATTCATTCGCACGAATGTATCCATTCTAATTCATTCGTACGATCCATTCTAATTCATTCGTACGATCCATTCGAATTCATTCGCACGATCCATACTAATTCATTCCAACGATCCATTCTAATTCATTCGCATGAATGTATCCATTCTAGTTCATTCGTACGATCCATTCTAATTCATTCGCAAGTATGTATCCATTCTAATTCATTCGCATGATCCATTCTAATTCATTCATACGATCCATTCTAATTCATTTGCACGGATGGATCCATTCAGTCGAACGATCCATTCTAATTCATTCGTACGATCCAGTCTAATTTATTCGTACGAATGTAACCATTCTAATTCGTTCGTACGAACCATTCTAATTCATTCGTACGATCCATTTGAATGCATTCGTACGATCCATTCTAATTCATTCGTACGATCCATTCTAATTCATTCACACGAATGTATCCATTCTAATTCATTCGTATGATCCATTCTAATTCATTCGTACAATCCGTTCTAATTTATTCGTACAATCCATTCTAATTCATTCGTATGAATGCATCCATTCTAATATATTTGTACGATCCATTCTAATTCATTCGCATGATCCATTCTAATTAATTCGTACGATCCATTCTAATTCATTCGTACGATCCATTCTAATTTATTCGTACGAATGTAGCCATTCTAATTCATTCGTACGATCCATTCTAATACATTCACATGATTCATTCTAATTCTTTCATATGATCCATTGTAATTAATTCACATGATCCATTCTAATTCATTCGTACGATCCATTCTAATTCATTCGTATGATCCATTCTAATTCATTCGTACGATCCATTCAAATTCATTCGCACGAATCTATCCATTCTAATTCATTAATATGATCCACTCTAATTCATTCGTACGATCCATTCGAACGATCCATTCTAATTCATTCGCACGATCCATTCTAATTCATTCGCACGATCCATTCTAATTCATTCGCACGATCCATTCTAATTCATTCGCATGATCCATTCTAATTCATTCATTCGATCCATTCTAATTCATTCGTACGATCCATTCTAATTCATTCGTACGAACCATTCTAATTCATTCATACGATCCATTCTAATTCATTCATATTATTCATTCTAATTCATTCAGACGATCCATTCTAATTCATTCGCACGATCTATTCTAATTCATTCTTACGATCCAGTCTAATTCATTCGCACGAATGTATCCATTCTAATTCATTTGCACGATCCATTCTAATTCATTTAGTGCGATCTATTCTAATTCAATCACACAAATGTATCCATTGTAATTCATTCGTACGATCCATTCTAATTCATTCGTACGATCCATTCTAATTCATTCGAACGATCCATTCCAATTCATTAAGACGATCCATTCCAATTCATTCGCACGAATGTATCCATTCTAATTCATTCGCACGATCCATTCTAATTCATTCTTACGATCCATTCTAATTCATTCGTACGATCCATTCTAAATCATTCACACGAATGTATCTATTCTAATTTATTCGTATGATCCGTTCTAATTCATTCGCACGATCCATTCTAATTCATTCATACGATCCATTCTATATCATTAGTATGATTCATTCTAATTCATTCAGACGATCCATTCAATTTCATTCGCACGATCTATTCTAATTCATTCGTACGATCCATTCAAATTCATTCGCTGCGAATAAATTAGAATGAATCGTCTGAATGAATTAGAATGAATCAAACGAATGAATTAGAATGGATCGTATGAATGAATTAGAATGGATCGTGCGGATGAATTAGAATGGATCGTACGAATGAATTAGAATGGAATGTGTAAATGAATTAGAATGGATCATATGAATGAATTAGAATGGATCGTTCGAATGAATTAGAATGGATCGTGCGAATGAATTAGAATGGATTGTACGAATGAATTAGAATGGATACATCCATGTGAATGAATTCGAATGGATCGTACGAATGAATTAGAATGGATACATTCGTACGAATGAATTAGTCATGCGAATGAATTAGAATGGATCGTACAAATATATTAGAATGGATACATTCGTACGAATGAATTAGAATGGATCATACGAAAGAATTAGAATGGATCGTACGAATGAATTAGAATGGATCATGTGAATGAATTAGAATGGATCGTACAAACGAATTAGAGTGGATCATGCGAACGCATTAGAATGGATCGTACGAATGAACTTAAATGGATACATTCGTGCGACTGAATTAGAATAGATCGTAGGAATGAATTAGAATGGATCGTGCGAATGAATTAGAATGGATACATTCGTGCGAATGAATTAGAATTGATCGTACAAATGAATTAGAATGGATCATAATGAATTAGAATGGATCATACGAATGAATTAGAATAGATTTTATGAATGATTTAGAATGGATCGTATGAATGAATTAAAATGGATCGAACGAATGATTTAGAATGGATCGTACGAATGAATTAGAATGGATCGTACGAATGAAATAGAATGGATTGTACGAATGAATTAGAATGGATACATCCATGCAAATGAATTTGAATGGATCAGATGAATGAATTAGAATGGATCATGCGAATGAATTAGAATGGATACATTCGTGCGAATGAATTAGAATGGATCGTACGAATGAATTAGAATGGATTGTACGAATGAATTAGAATGGATCGTCTGAATGAATTAGAATGGATCGTTCGAATGAATTAGAATGGATTGTACAAATGAATTAGAATGGATCGTACGAATGTATTAGAATGGATCGTGCGATTGAATTAGAATAGATCATACGATTGAATTAGAATGGATCGTGTGAATGAATTAGAATGGATCGTACGAATGAATTAGAATGGATACATTCGTGCGAATGAATTAGAATGGATCGTACAAATGAATTAGAATAGATCGTGCGAATGAATTAAAATGGATCGTCTGAATGAATTAGAATGAATCATACAAATGAATTAGAATGGATCGTATGAATGAATTAGATTGGTTCGTACAAATGAATTAGAATGGATCATACGAATGAATTAGAATGAATACATTCGTATGAATGAATTAGAATGGATACATTCGTGCGAATGATTTAGAATGGATCGTACGAATAAATTAGAATAGATCGTGCAAATGAATTAGAATGGATCGTCTGAATGAATTAGAATGAATCATACGAATGAATTAGAATGGATCATATGAATGAATTAGAATGGATCGTGCGAATGAATTAGAATGGATCGTAAGAATAAATTAGAATGGATACATTCGTGTAAATGAATTAAAATGGATCATACAAATGAATTAGAGTGGATCGTACGAATGCATTAGAATGGATCGTGCGATTGAATTAGAATGGATCATACGAATGAATTAGAATGTTCTAATTCATTCACATGATCCATTTAAATAATTCATACGATCTATTCTAATTGATTCGTATGATCCATTCTTATTCATTCGTACGATCCATTCTAATTCAATCCATTCTAATTCTTTCGCACGAATGTATCCATTCTAATTCATTAGTATGATCCATTCTAATTTATTCGCACAAATTAATCCATTCTAATTTATTCATACGATCCATTCTAATTCACTCGGATGATCCATCATAATTCATTCGTACGATCCATTCTAATTCATTCGCACAAATGTATCCATTCTAATTCATTCGTAAAATCTATTCTAATTCATTTGTACGATCCATTCTAATTCATTCATACGATCCATTCTAATTCATTCGCACGAATGTATCCATTCTAATTTATTCGCATGATCCATTCTAATTTATTCGTACGAATGTATCTATTCTAATTTATTCGCATGATCCATTCTAATTCATTCACACGATCCAATCTAATTCATTCGTATGATTCATTTTAATTCATTCAGATGATCCATTCTAATTCATTCGCATGGTCTATTCTAATTCATTCATACGATCCATTCTAATTCATTCGCACGAATGTATCCATTCTAATTCATTCGTATGATCCATTCTAATTCATTCGTACGAACCATTCTAATTCATTCATAGGATCCATTCTAATTCATCCGTATGATTCATTCTAATTCATTCAGACGATCCATTCTAATTCATTCGCACGATCTATTCTAATTCATTCGTACGATCCATTCTAATTCATTCGCACGAATGTATCCATTCTAATTCATTCGCACGAATGAATTAGAATGGTTCGTATGAATGAATTAGAATAGATCGTGCGAATAAATTAGAATGGATCGTCTGAATGAATTAGAATGAATCATACGAATGAATTAGAATGGATCGTATAAATGAATAAGAATCGATCGTGCGAATGAATTAGAATGGATCGTACGAATAAATTAGAATGGATATATTCGTGTGAATGAATTAGAATGGATCGTACGAATGAATTAGAATGGATCGTACGAATGCATTAGAATGGATACATTCGTGCGAATGAATTAGAATGGATCGTAGGAATGAACTAGAATGGATCATTCGAATGAATTAGTATGGATCGTATGATTTAATTAGAATGGATACATCCATGCAAATGAATTTGAATGGATCATACGAATGAATTAGAATAGATCGTGCGAATGAATTAGAATGGATCGTATGATTGAATTAGAATGGATTGTGCGAGTGAATTAGAATAGATCGTGTGAATCAATTAGAATGGATCGTCTGAATGAATTAGAATATATCATACGAATGAATTAGAATGGATCGTATGAATGAATTAGAATGGATCATGCGAATGAATTAGAATGGATCGTGCGAATGAATTAGAATGGATACATTCGTGCGAATGAATTAGAATGGATCGTACGAATGAATTAGAATGGATCGTACGAATGAATTAAAATGGATTGTACGAATGAATTAGAATGGATATATTCGTGCGAATGAATTAGAATGGATCGTACAAATGAATTAGAATGGATCGTACGAAGGTATTAGAATGGATCGTACGAATGATTTAGAATGGATCGTTCGAATGAATTAGAATGGATCGAGCGAATGAATTAGAATGGATCTTACAAATGATTTAGAATAGATCATAGGAATAAATTAGAATGGATCGTACGAATGAATTAGAATGGATCATGCGATTGAATTAGAATGGATCATACGAATGAATTAGAATAGATCTTGAGATTGAATTAGAATGGATCGTGCGAATCAATTAGAATGGATACATTCGTGCGAATGAATTAGAATGGATAGTACGAATGAATTAGAATGGATACATCGGTCGTATGAATGAATTAGGATGGATCATACGAATGAGCTAAAATGGATCGTGCGAATGAATTAGAATAGATCGTACGAATGAATTAGAATGGAAACATTCATGCGAATGAATTAGAAGGGATCGTACGAATGAATTGGAATGGATTGTGCAAATGAATTAAAATGGATAGTACGAATGAATTAGAATGGAATGTGTGTATGAATTAGAATGGATCATACGAATGAATTAGATTGGATCGTTCGAATGAATTAGAATGGATCATGCGAATGAATTAGAATGGATACATTCGTGCGAATGAATTAGAATGGATCGTACAAATGAATTAGAATGGATCGTACAAATGAATTAGAATAGATCGTGCAAATGAATTAGAATGGATACATCCATGCGAATGAATTAGAATGGATCGTACGAATAAATTATAATAGATACATTCGTGCGAATGAATTTGAATGGATCATACGAATGAATTAGAATAGATCGTGTGAATGAATTAGAATGGATTGTACGAATGAATTAGAATGGATTGTACAAATGAATTAGAATGGATCGTACAAATGAATTAGAATGGATCGTGCAAATGAATTCTAATTCATTCGTACGATCCATTCTAATTCATTCACACGATCCATTCTAATTCATTCATATGATCCATTGTAATTTATTTGCATGATCTATTCTAATGCATTCACTTGATCCATTCTAATTCATTCGTACGATCCATTCTAATTCATTCGCACGATCCATTCTAATTCATTTGTACGATCTATTCTAATTCAGTCGCACGAATGTATCCATTCAAGATCATTCGTACGATCCATTCTAATGCATTCACATGATCCATTCTAATTCTTTCGTAAAATCCATTCTATTTCATTCGTACGATCCATTCTAATTCATTCGTTCGATCCATTCTAATTCATTCATACGATCCATTCTAATTCATTCATAAAATCTATTCTCATTCATTCGCACAAATGTATCCATTCTAATTCATTCGTACGATCCATTCTAATGCATTCGTACGATCCATTTGAATGAATAAGAATGAATTAGAATAGATCGTACGAATGAATAAGAATGGATCGTATGAATGAATTAGAAAGGATAGTACGAATGAATTAGAATGGATAGTACGAATGAATTAGAATGGATCGTACGAATGAATTAGAATGGATCGTATGAATGAATTAGAATGGATCATGCAAATGAATTAGAATGGATCATACGAATGAATTAGAGGATCGTACGAATGAATTAGAATGGATCGTACGAATGAATTAGAATGGATACATTCGTACGAATGAATTAGAATGGATCATGCGTATGAATTAGAATGGATCGTACGAATGAATTAGAATGCATACATTTGTGCGAATGAATTAGAATGGTTCGTACGAATGAATTAGAATAGATCGTGCGAATGGATTAGAATGGATCTTACGAATGAATTAGAAAGGATAGTATGAATGATTTGGAATGGATCGTACGAATGTATTAGAATGGATTGTACGAATGAATTAGAATGGATCATACGAATGAATTAGAATGGATACATTCGTACAAATGAATTAGAATGGATCGTACGAATGAATTAGAAAGGATCATATGAATGAATTAGAATGGATACATTCGTACGAATGAATTAGAATGGATTATACGAATGAATTAGAATGAATCATACAAATAAATTAGAATGAATCGTATGAATGAATTAGAATAGATCGTACGAATGAATTAGAATGGATCGTAAGAATGAATTAGAATGGATCGTAAGAATGAATTAGAATGGTTCGTACGAATGAATTAGAATGGTTCATACAAATGAATTAGAATGGCTCGTACGAATGAATTAGAATGGATCATGCGTATGAATTAGAATGGATCGTACGAATGAATTAGAATGCATACATTTGTGCGAATGAATTAGAATGGTTCGTTCGAATGAATTAGAGTAGATCATGCGAATGGATTAGAATGTATCTTACGAATGAATTAGAAAGGATAGTACGAAAGAATTAGAATGGATCGTACGAATGAATTAGAATGGATCATACGAATGAATTAGAATGGATACATTCGTACGAATGAATTAGAATGGATTGTTCGAATGAATTAGAAAGGATCATACGAATGAATTAGAATGGATACATTCGTACAAATGAATTAGAATGGATCATACGAATGAATTAGAATGAATCATACGAATAAATTAGAATGAATCGTATGAATGAATTAGAATAGATCGTACGAATGAATTAGAATGGATCTAAAGAATGAATTAGAATGGATCGTAAGAATGAATTAGAATGGTTCGTACGAATGAATTAGAATGGTTCATACGAATGAATTAGAATGGATCATACGAATGAAATAGAATGGATACATTCGTACGAATGAATTAGAATGGATCATACGAATGAATTAGAATGGATAGTGCGAATGAATTAGAATGGATTGTACGAATGAATTAGAATGGATCGTACGAATGAATTAGAATGGATCATCTGAATGAATTAGAATAAATCATACGAATAAATTAGAATGGATCGTATGAATGAATTAGAATTGATCGTGCGAATGAATTAGAATGGATCTTACGAATGAATTAGAATGGATCGTATGAATGAATTAGAACAGATCGTACGAATGAATTAGAATGGATCGTACGAATGAATTAGAATGGATACATTCGTGCGATTGAATTAGAATGGATCGTCTGAATGAATTAGAATGGATCGTTCAAATGAATTAGAATGGATCGTATGAATGAATTAGAATGGATCGTACGAATGAATTAGAATGGATCGTGCGATTGAATTAGAATGGATCATACGAATGAATTAGAATGGATCGTGTGAATGAATTAGAATGGATCGTACGAATGAATTTGAATGGATATATTCATACGAATAAATTAGAATGGATCGTACGAATGAATTAGAATGGATACATTCATGCGAATTAATTAGTATGGATCGTATGAATGAATTAGAATAGATCGTGCGAATGAATTAGAATGGATCGTTTGAATGAATTGGAATGAATCATACGAATGAAATAAAATGGATCGTATGAATAAATTAGAATGGTTCGTACGAATGAATTAGAATGGATCATACGAATGAATTAGAATGGATAGATTTGTGCGAATGATATAGAATGGTTCGTACGAATGAAGTAGAATAGATCGTGCGAATGAATTAGAATGGATCGTCTGAATGAATTAGAATGAATCATACGAATGAATTAGAATGGAGCGTATAAATGAATAAGAATGGATGGTGCGAATGAATTAGAATGGATCGTACGAATAAACTAGAATGGATATATTTGTGTGAATGAATTAGATTGGATCGTATGAATGAATTAGAATGGATCGTTCGAATGAATTAGAATGGATCGTACGAATGCATTAGAATGGATACATTTGTGCGAATGAATTAGAATGGATCGTACAAATAAACTAGAATGGATCATTCGAATGAATTAGTATGGATCGTATGATTGAATTAGAATGGATACATCCATGCAAATGAATTTGAATGGATTATACGAATGAATTAGTATGGATCGTGCGAATGAATTAGAATGGATCGTACGAATGAATTAGAATGGATTGTGCGAGTGAATTAGAATAGATCGTGTGAATCAATTAGAATGGATCGTCTTAATGAATTAGAATACATCATACGAATAAATTAGAATGGATCATATGAATGAATTAGAATGGATCATGCGAATGAATTAGAATGGATCGTGCGAATGAATTAGAATGGATACATTCGTGCGAATGAATTAGAATGGATCGTACGAATGAATTAGAATGGATCGTACGAATGAATTAAAATGGATTGTATGAATGAATTAGAATGCATATATTCGTGCGAATGAATTAGAATGGATCGTACAAATGAATTAGAATGTATCGTACGAATGCATTAGAATGGATCGTCAGAATGAATTAGAATGGATCGTTCGAATGAATTAGAATGGATCGAGCGAATGAATTAGAATGGATCTTACAAATGATTTAGAATAGATCGTGCGAATAAATTAGAATGGATCGTACGAATGAATTAGAATGGAGCATGCGATTGAATTAGAATGGATCATACGAATGAATTAGAATGGATCATGTGAATGAATGAGAATGGATCGTACGAATTAATTAGAATGGATACATTCGTACGAATGAATTAGAATGGATCGTTCGAATGAATTAGAATGGATCGTGCGAGTGAATTAGAATGGATCGTACGAATGAATTAGAATAGATCGTGCGAATGAATTAGAATGGATCGTGCGAATAAATTAGAATGGATACATTCGTGCGAATGAATTAGAATCGATCGTACGAATGAATTAGAATCGATACATCGATCGTATGAATGAATTAGGATGGATCGTACGAATGAGCTATAATGGATCGTGCGAATGAATTAGAATAGATCGTATGAATGAATTAGAATGGAAACAATCATGCGAATGAATTAGAATGGATCATACGAATGAATTGGAATAGATTGTGCAAATGAATTAAAATGGATAGTACAAATGAATTAGAATAGAATGTGTGTATGAATTAGAATGGATCATACGAATGAATTAGATTGGATCGTT
Source organism: Chamaelirium japonicum (assembly GCA_947650365.1). NCBI lineage: Eukaryota > Viridiplantae > Streptophyta > Magnoliopsida > Liliales > Melanthiaceae > Chamaelirium > Chamaelirium japonicum. Next base: position 36,183 of record CANTAL010000119.1, read on the forward strand.
CGAATGAGTTAGAATGGATCGTGCGAATGAATTAGAATGGATCGTGCGAATGAATTAGAATGGATATATTCGTGCGAATGAATTAGAATGGATCGTACAAATGAATTAGAATGGATCGTACGAATGAATTAGAATGGATCGTGCGAATGAATTAGAATGGATACATCCATCCGAATGAATTAGATTGGATCGTACGAATGAATTAGAATGGATCGCACGAATGAATTAGAATGGATTGTGCGATTGAATTAGAATGGATCATACGAATAAATTAGAATGGATCGTGTGAATGAATTAGAATGGATCATACGAATGAATTAGAATGGATACATTCGTACGAATAAATTAGAATGGATCGTACGAATGAATTAGAATGGATACATTCGTGCGAATGAATTAGTACGATCTATTCTAATTCATTCGTACGATCCATTCTAATTCATTCGCACGATCCATTCTAATTTATTCGTACGATCCATTCTAATTCATTCTTACGATCCATTCTAATTCATTCTTAGGATCCATTCTAATTCATTCGCACGATCCATTCTAATTCATTCGAACAATCCATTCTAATTCATTCGTACGATCCATTCTAATTCATTCGCACGATCTATTCTAATTCATTCGTACGATCTATTCTAATTCATTCACACAAATGTATCCATTCTAATTCATTTGTACGATCTATTCTAATTTATTCGCACAAATGTATCCATTCTAATTCATTCGTACGATCCATTCTAATTCACTCGGATGATCCATTTTAATTCATTCATACGATCCATTCTAATTCATTCGTATGATTCATTCTAATTCATTCAGACGATCCATTCTAATTCATTTGCATATTCCATTCTAATTCATTCGTAAGATCCATTCCAATTCATTCGAACGATCCATTCTAATTTATTCGAAGGATCCATTCTAATTCATTCGTATGATCCATTCTAATTCATTCGCATATTCCATTCTAATTCATTCGTACGATCCATTCTAATTCATTCGAACGATCCATTCTAATTCATTCGAATGATCCATTCTAATTCATTCGTACGATTCATTCTAATTCATTCGTACATTCAATTCTAATTCATTCATATGATCCATTCTAATTCATTCGAACAATCCATTCTAATTCATTCGTACGATCCATTCTAATTCATTCGCACATTCCATTCTAATTCATTCGTACGATCCATTCTAATTTATTCGAATCCATTCTAATTCATTCGAACAATCCATTCTAATTCATTCGTACGATCCATTCTAATTCATTCACACATTCTATTATAATTCATTCGTACGATCCATTCTAATTCATTCGAACGATCCATTTTAATTCATTCGAACGATCCATTCTAATTCATTCGTACGATCCATTCTAATTCATTCGCTCATTCCATTTGTACGATCCATTCTAATTCATTCGCACGAATGTATCCATTCTAATTCATTGGTACGATCCATTCTAATTCATTCCAACGATCCATTCTAATTCATTCACATGATCCATTCTAATTCATTCGTACGATCCATTCTAATTCATTCGCACGATCCATTCTAATTCATTCGTGCGATCTATTCTAATTCAGTCGCATGAATGTGTCCATTCAAGTTAATTCGTACGATCCATTCTAAAGCATTCGCATGATCCATTCTAATTCATTCGTACAATCCATTCTATTTTATTCGAACGATCCATTCTAATTCATTCGTACGAATGAATTAGAATGGATACATTCATGCGAATGAATTAGAATGGATCGTACAAATGAATTAGAATGGATTATGCGAATGAATTAGAATGGATCGTGCAAATGAATTAGAATGGATCGTACGAATGAATTAGAATGGATCATACGAATGAATTAGAATGGATCATGCGTATGCATTAGAATGGATCGTACGAATGAACTTGAATGGATACATTCGTGCGACTGAATTAGAATAGATCGTACGAATGAATAAAAATGAATCGTGCGAATGAATTAGAGTTGATACATTTGTGCGAATGAATTAGAATGGATCGTATGAATGAATTAGAATGGATCATACGAATGAATTAGAATAGATTTACGAATGAATTAGAATGGATACATTCGTGCGAATGAATAAGAATGGATCGTACGAATGAAATAGAATGGATTGTACGAATGAATTAGAATGGATCGTACGAATAAATTAGAATTGATACATCCGTGCGAATAAATTAGAATGGATCGTACGAATAATTTAGAATGGATCGTACAAATGAATTAGAATGGATAAATTTATGCGAATGAATTAGAATGGATCGTCTGAATGAATTAGAATGAATCATACGAATGAATTAGAATGGATCGTCTAAATGAATTAGAATGGATCGTTCGAATGAATTAGAATGGATCGTGTGAATGAATTAGAATGGATCGTACGAATGAATTAGAATGGATCATTCGAATGAATTAGAATAGATCGTACGAATGAATTAGAATGGATCGTACAAATGAATCAGAATGGATCGTACAAATGAATTAGAATGGATCGTGCAAATGAATTAGAATGGATCATTTGAATGAATTAGAATGGATCGTGCGAGTGAATTAGAATGGATCATACGAATGAATAAGAATTGATCGTACGAATGATTTAGAATGGATCGTGTGATTGAAATAGAATGGATCATACGAATGAATTAGAATGTTCTAATTCATTCCCACGATCCATTCTTATTCATTTGTACGATCCATCCTAATTCATTCATACGATCCATTCTAATTTATTCGTATGATCCATTCTAATTCATTCGTTCTATCCATTCTAATTCATTCGTACGATCCATTCTAATTCATTCGTATGATCCATTCTAATTCATTTGCACGAATGTATCCATTCTAATTCATTCACATGATCCATTCTAATTCATTCGTATGATCCATTCAAATTCATTTGCATGGATGTATCCTTTCTAATTCATTCGTACAATCCGTTCTATTTCATTCGTACGATCCATTCAAATTCATTCGTACAAATGAATTAGAATGGATACATTCGTGCGAATGAATTAGAATGGATCGTACGAAAGAATTAGAATGGATCGTTCAAATGAATTAGAATGGATCGTACGAATGAATTAGAACGGATCGTACGAATGAATTAGAATGGATCATACGAATGAATTTGAATGGATCGTGCGGATGAATTAGAATGGATACATTCGTGCGAATGAATTAGAATGGATCGTACGAATGAATTAGAATCGATACATCCATGCGAATGAATTCAAATGGATCGTACGAATGAACTAGAATGGAAACATTCGTGCGAATGAATTAGAATGGATCATACGAATGAATTTGAATAGATCGTACGAATGAATTAGAATGGATCGTGTGAATATATTAGAACGGATCGTACGAATGAATTAGAATGGATACATTCGTACCAATAAATTAGAATGGATCGTACGAATAAGTTAGAATGGATCGTGCGATTGTATTGGAATGGATCATAAGAATGAATTAGAATGTTCTAATTCATTCGCACGATCCATTCTAATTCATTCGTACGATCCAGTCTAATTCATTCGTACGATCCATTCTAATTCATTCGTACGATCCATTCTAATTCATTCGCATGAATGTATTAATTCATTCGCACGATCCATTCTAATTCATTCGTATGATCCATTCAAATTTATTTGCATGGATGTATCCATTCTAATACTTTCGTACTATCCATTCTATTTCATTCGTACGATCCATTCTAATTCATTCGTATGAATAAATTAGAATGGATACATTCATGCGAATGTATTAGAATAGATCGTACGAATGAATTAGAATGGATCGTTCGAATAAATTAGAATTGATCGTGCGAATGAATTTGAATGGATCATACGAATGAATTAGAATGGATCAGACGAATGAATTAGAATGGATCATGCGATTGAATTAGAATGGATCATACGAATGAATTAGAATGGATCATGCGAATGAATTAGAATGGATACATTCGTGCGAATAAATTAGAATGGATCGTACGAATGAATTAGAATGGATACATCCATGCGAATGAATTAGAATGGATCGTACGAATGAACTAGAATGGATACATTCGTGCGAATGAATTAGAATGGATCATACGAATGAATTAGAGTGGATCGTACGAATGAATTAGAATGGGTACATCCATGCGAATGAATTAGAATGGATCGTACGAATGAATTAGAATGCATACATTCGTGTGAATGAATTAGAATGGATCAGGCGAATGAATTAGATTGGATCGTGTGAATGAATTAGAATGGATCGTACGAATGAATTAGAATGGATTGTACGAATGAATTTGAATGGATCGTTCGAATGAATTAGAATGGATTGTACAAATGAATTAGAATGGATTATACGAATGAATTAGAATGGATCGTACAAATGAATTAGAATGGATCGTGCGAATGAATTCTAATTCAGTTGTACGATCCATTCTAATTTATTCACACGATCCATTCTAATTCATTCATATGATCCATTGAAATTAATTTGCACGATCTATTCTAATTCATTCACATGATCCATTCTAATTCATTCGTATGATCCATTCTAATTCATTCGCATGATCCATTCTAATTCATTCGTATGATCTATTCTAATTCAGTCGCACGAATGTATCCATTCAAGTTCATTCGTACAATCCATTCTAATGCATTCAAAGGATCGATTCTAATACATTCGTACAATCCATTCTATTGTATTCGTACGATCCATTCTAATACATTCGTTCGATCCATTCTAATTCATTCATACGATCCATTCTAATTAATTCGTAAAATCTATTCTCATTCATTCGCACAAATGTATCCATTCTAATTCATTCATACGATCCATTCTAATGCATTCGTACGATCCATTCTAATGCATTCGTACGATCCATTCTAATTCATTCGTACATTCAATTCTAATTCATTCGTATGATCTATTCTAATTCATTCGAACGATCCATTCTAATTAATTCGCACGATCCATTCTTGTTCATTCGATCGATCCATTCTAATTCATTCGTACGATCTATTCTAATTCATTCGCACGAATGTATCCATTCTAATTCATTCGTACGAATGAATTTTAATGGATCATACGAATGAAATAGAATGGATTGTACGAATGAATTAGAATGGGGTATATCCATGCAAATGAATTTGAATGGATCATACGAATGAATTAGAATAGATCGTGCGAATGAATTAGAATGGATACATTCGTGCGAATGAATTAGAATGGATCGTAAGGATGAATTCGAATGGATCGTACGAATGGATTAGAATGGATCATGCGAATGAATTAGAATGGATCGTACGAATGAATTAGAATGGATCGTACGAATGAATTAAAATGGATACATTCGTGTGACTGAATTAGAATAGATCACACGAATAAATTAGAATGGATCGTGCGAATGAATTAGAATGGATACATTCGTGCGAATGAATTAGAATGGATCGTACGAATGAACTAGAATGGATAGATTCGTGCGAATAAATTAGAATGGATCGTTCGAATGAATTAGAATGGATCGTATGAATGAATTAGAATGGAATGTGCGAATGAATTAGAATGGATCGTATGAATGAATAAGAATGGATTGTTCGAATGAATTAGAATGGATTGTACGAATGAATTAGAATGGATCGTACGAATGAACTAGAATGGATACATTCGTGCGAATGAATTAGAATGGATCGTTCGAATGAATTAGAATGGATCATTCGAATGAATTAGAATGGATCGTACGAATGAATTAGAATAGAATGTCAGAATGAATTAGAATGGATCATACGAATGAATAAGAATGGATTGTTCAAATGAATTAGAATGGATTATACGAATGAATTAGAATGGATCATACAAATGAATTAGAATGGATCGTATGAATGAATTAGAGTGGATCTACGAATGAATTAGAATAGATCATGCGAATGAATTAGAATGGATCGTCTGAATGAATTAGAATGAATCATACGAATGAATTAGAATGGATCGTATGAATGAATTAGAATGGATCGTGCGAATGAATTAGAATGGATCTTACGAATGAATAAGAATGGATCGTATGAATGAATTAGAATAGATCGTACGAATGAATTAGAATAGATTGTATGAATGAATTAGAATGGATCATGCGAATGAATTAGAATGGATCATACGAATGAATTAGAATGGATCGTACGAATGAATTAGAATGGATCATTCGAATGAATTAGAATTGATTGTGCAAATAAATTAGAATGGATGGTATGAAACTAGAATGGATCATATGAATGAATTAGAATGGATCGTGTGAATGAATTAGAATGGCTCGTACGAATGAATTAGAATTGATACATTCGTGCGAATAAATTAGAATGGATCATACGAATGAATTAGAATGGATCGTGCGAATGAATTAGAATGGATCGTGCGAATGTATAAGAATACCATCGTACGAATGAATTAGAATGGATCATACGAATGAATTAGAATGGATCGAACGAATGAATAAGATTGGATACATTCGTATGAATTAGAATGGATCGTATGAATTAGAATGGATCGAGGAATGAATTAGAATGGATCATAGGAATGAATTAGAATGGATCATTCGAATGAATTAGAATGGATCGTACGAATGAATTAGAATGGATACATTCATGCGAATGAATTAGAATGGATCCATTCAAGTTCATTCGTACGATCCATCCTAATTCATTCGCATGATCCATTCTAATTCAGTCGCATGCATATATCTATTCAAGTTCATTCATACGATCCATTCTAATTCATTCGCATGATCCATTCTAATTCATTCATACGATCCATTCTAATTCATTCGTACGATCCATTCTAATTCATTCGCACGATCAATTCTAATTCATTCGGATGATCCATTCTAATTCATTCGTACGATCCATTCTAATTTATTCGCACGAATGTATCCATTCTAATTCATTCGTACGATCCATTCTAATTCATTCACACGATCCATTCTAATTCATTCATATGATCCATTGTGATTAATTCGCACGATCCATACTAATTCATTCACATGATCCATTCTAATTCCTTCGTACGATCCATTCTAATGCATTCGTACGATCCATTCTTATCCATTCGTATGATCCCTTCTAATTGATTCGCACGAATGTATCCATTCTAATTCATTCGTAAGATCCATTCTAATTTACTCGGATGATCCATTCTAAATCATTTGTATAATCTATTCTAATTCAATCGTACTATCCATTCTAATTCATTCGTAATATCCATTCTAATTTATTCGTACGATCCATTCTAATTCATTCATACGATCCATTCTAATTCATTCGTATGAATGTATTCATTCTAATTCATTCGTACGATCCATTCTAATTCATTCGCACGATCCAATCTAATTCATTTGTACGATCCATTCTAATTCATTCGTACGATCCATTACGATCCATTCTAATTCACTCGCATGATCCATTCTAATTTATTCGTACGATCCATTCTAGCTCATTCGTACGATCCATCCTAATTCATTCATACGATGCATTCTAATTAATTCGTATGATTCATTCTAATTCATTTAGACGATCCATTCTAATTCATTCGAACGATCCATTCTATTTCATTCGTACGATCCATTATAATTAATTCGCACGAATGTATCCATTCTAATTCATTCGTACGATCGTAAGATCCATTCTAATTCATTCGTACGATCCAGTCTAATTCATTCGTATGATCCATTCTTATTCATTCGCACGAATATATCGATTCTAGCTCATTTGTACGATCCTTCCTAATTCATTCATACGATCCATTCAAATTCATTCGTACGATCTATTCTAATTCATTCGTACTATCCATTCTAATTCATTCCTAAGATCCATTCTAATTCATTCGCACAATCTATTCTAATTCATTTGCATGGATGTATCCATTCTAATTCATTTGTACGATCCATTCTAATTCATTCGCACGAATATATCCATTCTAATTCATTCATACGAATGAAATAGAATGGATCGTACGAATGAAATAGAATGGATTGTACGAATGAATTAGAATGGATACATCCATGCCAATGAATTTGAATGGATCATACGAATGAATTAGAATGGATCGTACGATCTATTCTAATTCATTCGTATGATCCATTCTAATTCATTCGTACGATCCATTCTAATTTATTCGTATGATCCATTCTAATTCATTCACACGAATGTATCCATTCTAATTCAATCGCACGATCCATTCTAATTCATTCACATGATCCATTCTAATTCATTCGTTCGACCCATTCTAATTCATTCGCACGATCCATTCTAATTCATTCATACGATCCATTCTAATTCATTCATATGAATCATTCTAATTCATTCTGACGATCCATTCTAATTCATTCGCACGATCTATTCTAATTCATTCATACGATCCATTCTAATTCATTCATACGATCCATTCTAATTCATTCGTATGATCCATTCTAATTCATTCGTACGATACATTCCAATTCATTCGCACGAATGTATCCATTCTAATTCATTAGCACGATCCATTCTAATTCATTCGAACGATCCAATCTAATTCAGTCGCACGAATGTATCCATTCAAGTTCATTCGTACGATCCATTCTAATTCACTCGTACGATCCATTCTAATTCACTCGTACGATCCATTCTAATTCATTCGCTTGGTCCATTCTAATTCATTCATACGATCCATTCTAATCCATTCGTATGATTCGTTCTAATTCATTCAGACGATCCATTCTAATTCATTCGTACGATCCATTCTAATTCATTCGTACGATTCATTCTAATTCATTCGCATGATTGTATCTATTCTAATTCATTCGTACGAATGAATTAGAATGGATCGTACGAATGAAATAGAATGGATATTACTAATGAATTAGAATGGATCATGCGAATTCATTAGATGGGTCGTACGAATGAACTTGAATGGATACATTCTTGCGACTGAATTAGAATAGATCGTACGAATGAATTAGAATCGATCGTGCGAATGAATTAGAATGGATCGTACGAATGAATTAGAATGGATCCTGTGAATGAATTAGAATGGATCGTGCGAATTAATTACAATGGATCATATGAATGAATTAGAATGGATCGTGCGAATGAATTAGAATGGATCGTACCAATGAAATAGAATGGATTGTACGAACGAATTAGAATGGATCGTACGAATGAATTAGAATGGATCGTACGAATGAATTAGAATGGATCGTGTGAATGAATTAGAATGGATCGTGCGAATTAATTACAATGCATTGTATGAATGAATTAGAATGGATCGTATGAATGAATTAGAATGGATCGTGCGAATGAATTAGAATGGATCATACGAATGAATTAGAATAGATCATACGAATGAACTAGAATGGATTGTATGAATGAATTTGAGTGGATCATACGAATGAATTAGAATGGATACATTCGTGTGAATGAATTAGAGTGGATCATACGAATGAATTAGAATGGATACATTCGTGCGAATAAATTAGACTGGATCGTACGAATGAATAAGAATGGATCGTACGAATGAATTAGAATAGATCGTACGAATGAATTAGAATGAATCATACGAATGAATTAGAATGGATCGTATAAATGAATTAGAATGGATCGTCCGAGTGAATTAGAATGGATCGTACGAATGAATTAGAATGGACACATTCGCGTGAATGAATTAGAATGGATCGTACGAATGAATTAGAATGGATCATACGAATGAATTAGAATAAATCGTGCGAATGAATTAGAATGGATCGTCTGAATGAATTAGAATGAATCGTACGAATGAATTAAAATGGATCGTACGAATGAATTAGAATGGATCGTATGAATGAATTAGAATGGATCGTACAAATGAATTAGAATAGATACATTCGTGCGAAAGAATTAAAATGGATCGTACGAATGAATTAGAATGGAATGTGCGAATGAATTAGAATGGATCGTACGAATGAATTAGAATGGATCATTCGAATGAATTAGAATGGATCGTACGAATGAATTATAATGGATACATTCGTACGAATGAACAAGCATGGATCGTTCGAATGAATTAGTGGATCGTATGAATGAATTAGAATGGATCGTACGAATGAATTAGAATGGATCGTGTGAATGAATTAGAATGGATCATACGAATGAAATAGAATGGATTGTATGAATGAATTAGAATGGATCGTGCGAATGAATTAGAATGGATCATACGAATGAATTAGAATGGATCGTTCGAATGCATCGTACGAATGAATTAGAATGGATCGTACGAATGAATTAGAATGGATCATGTGAATGAATTAGAATGGATCGTGCGAATTAATTACAATGGATCATATGAATGAATTAGAATGAATCATACGAATGAATTAGAATGGATCGTATGAATGAATTAGAGTGGATCATGTGAATGAATTAGAATGGATCATAAGAATGAATTAGAATGGATCGTACGAATGAAATAGAATGGAGCGTACGAATAAAATAGAATGGATTGTACGAATGAATTAGAATTGATCGTACAAATGAATTAGAATGGATCGTACGAATGAATTAGAATGGATCATGCGAATGAATTAGAATGGATCATACGAATGAATTAGACAAGATCGTACGAATGAATTAGAATGGATTGTGCAAATGAATTAGAATGGATCCTACGAATGAATTAGAATGGATCATTCGAATGAATTAGAATGGATCGTTCGAATGAATTAGAATGGATCGTACAAATGAATTAGAATAGATCGTGCGAATGAATTAAAATGGATCGTCTGAATGAATTAGAATGAATCATACGAATGAATTAGAATGGATCGTATGAATGAATTAGAATGGATCGTACGAATGAAATAGAATGGATCGTGCGAATGAATTAGAATGGATAGTACGAGTGAATTAGAATAGATCGTACAAATGAATTAGAATGGATCATCCGAGTGAATTAGAATGGATCGTATGAATGAATTAGAATCGATACATTCGTGCGAATGAATTAGAATGGATCGTACGAATGAATAAGAATGGTTCGTACGAATGAATTTGAATGGATCGTGTGAATGAATTAGAATGGATCATATGAATGAATTAGAACGGATCGTGCGAATTAATTACAATGGATCATATGAATGAATTAGAATAGATCGTGTGAATGAATTAGAATGGATCATATGAATGAATTAGAATGGATTGTGCGAATTAATTACAATGGATAATATGAACGAATTAGAATGGATCGTGTGAATGAATTAGAATGGATCGTATGAATGAATTAGAATGGATATATTCGTGCGAATGAATTAGAATGGATCGTACGAATGAATTAGAATCGATACGTTCGTGCGAATGAATTAGAATGGATCTTACGAATGAATTAGAATGGATAGTACGAATGAATTAGAATAGATCGTACGAATGAATTAGAATGGATCGTACGAAAGAATTAGAATGGATCGTGCGAATGAATTAGAATGGATATATTCCTGCGAATGAATTAGAATAGATCATACGAATGAATTAGAATGGATCATACGAATGCATTAGAATGGATCATACGAATGCATTAGAATGGATCGTACGAATGAATTAGAATAGATCGTGCGAATGAATTAGAATGGATCCTGCGAATGAATTATAATGGATCGTACGAATGAATTAGAATGGATCGTGCGAATGAATTAGAATGGATCGTGCGAATGAATTAGAATGGATCGTACGAATGAATTAGAATGGATCGTTCGAATGAATTAGAATGGATCGTGCGAATGAATTAGAATGGATACATTCATGCGAATGAATTAGAATGGATCATATGAATGAATTAGAATGGATCGTACTAATGAATTAGAATGGATTATACGAATGAATTAGAATGGATCGTACGAATGAATTAGAATGGATCATACGAATGAATTAAAATAGATCGTACGAATGAATTAGAATGGTTCGTTCGAATGAATTAGAATGGATCATGCGAATGAATTAGAATGGATACATTCATGCGAATAAATTAGAATGGATACATTAATGCGAATGAATTAGAATAGAACGTACGAATAAATTAGAATGGATCGTACGAATGAATTAGAATTGATCGTACGAATGAACCTGACTGTATACATTCGTGTGAAAGAATTAGAATGGATCGTATGAATGAATTAGAATGGACCGTACGAATGAATTAGAATGGATCGTACGAATAAACTATAATGGATTCATTCATGCGAATGAATTAGAATGGATCGTACGAATGAATTAGAATGGATCGTGAGAATGAATTAGAACGGATAGTATGAATGAATTAGAATAGATCGTGTGAATGAATTAGAATCGATCGTACGAATGAATTAGAATAGGTACATTCGTGCGAATGAATTGGAATGGATCGTACGAATGAATTAGAAAGAACGCACGAATGAATTAGAATGGATCGTACGAATAAATTAGAATGGATCATGCGAATGAATTAAAATTGATCGTATGAATGAATTAGAATGGATACATTCATGCGAATGAATTAGAATTGATCGTACGAATGAATTAGAATGGATCGTATGAATGATTTAGAATGGATCGTGTGAATGAATTAGAATGGATCTTTCGAATGAATTAGAATGGATACATTCGTGTGAATGAATTAGAATGGATCGTACGAATGAATTAGAATGGATCGTACGAATACATTAGAATGGATCGTACGAATGAATTAGAATGAATACATTCGGGCGAATTAATTAGAATGGATCTTACGAATGAATTAGAATGGATCATATGAATGAATTAGTATGGGTCGAACGAATGAATTAGAATGGATCGTGTGAATGAAATAGAATGGATCGTGTGAATGAATTAAAATGGATCGTTCGAACGAATTAGAATGGATCGTACGAATGCATTGGAATGGATCGTACGAATAAATTAGAATGGATACATTTGTACGAATGAATGAGAATAGATTTTACGAATGAATTAGAATGGATCGTATGAATGAATTAGAATGGATCGAACGAATGAATTAGAATGGATCGTACAAATGAATTAGAATGGATCCTACGAATGAATTAGAATGGATCGTGCGAATGAATTACATTGGATCATACGAATGAATTAGAATGGATACAATCATGCGAATGAATTAGAATGGATCGTACGAATGAATTAGAATGAATTGTACGAATAAATTTGATTGGATCGTGCGAATGAATTAGAATGGATCATACGAATGAATTAGAATGGATCGTACGAATGAATTAGAATGAATTGTACGAATGAATTTGATTGGATCGTGCCAATGAATTAGAATGGATCATACGAATGAATTAGAATGAATATATTCGTGCGAATGAATTATAACGGATCGTACGAATAAACTAGAATGGATACATTTGTGCGAATGAATTAGAATAGAACGTACGAATGAATTAGAATGAATCGTATGTCTGAATAAGAATGGATTGTACGAATGAATTAGAATGGATCGTACGAATGAATTATAATGGATCGTGTGAATGAATTAGAATGGATTGTATGAATGATTTAGAATGGAAATATTTGTGCGAATGAATTAAAATGGATCGTACGAATGAATTAGAATGGATCGTACGAATGAATTAGAATGGATCGTACAAATGAATTAGAATGGATCGTGCGAATGAATTAGAATGGAATGTGCGAATGAATTAGAATGAATCGTACCAATGAATTAGAAAGAATCATACGAAAGAATTAGAATCGATCGTATGAATGAATTAGAATGAATCGTGCGAATGAATTAGAATGGATCGTACGAATGAAATAGAATGGATACATTCTTGCAAATGAATTAGAATGGATCGTACGAATGAATTAGAATGGATCATACGAATGAATTAGAATGCTTCATGCGAATGAATTAGAATGGATCGTACGAATGAATTAGAATGGATACATTCCTGTGAATGAATTAGACTGGATCGTACGAATGAATTAGAATGGATCGTAAGAATGAATTAGAATGGATCGTACAAATGAATTAGAATGGATCGTACGAATGCATTAGAATGGATCGTATGAATGAAATAGAATAGATCGTGCGAATGAATTAGAATGGATCATGCGAATGAATTAGAATGGATAAATTCGTGCGAATATATTAGAATAGATCGTACGAATGAATTAGAATGGATCGTACGAATGAATTAGAATGGATCGTACGAATGAATTAGAATAGATTGTACGAATGAAATAGAATGGATCGTGCGAATCAATTAGAATGGATCGTATGAATGAAATAGAATGGATACATTCTTGCAAATGAATTAGAATGGATCATACGAATGAATTAGAATGGATCATACCAATGAATTAGAATGCTTCGTGCGAATGAATTAGAATGGATCGTACAAATGAATTAGAATGGATACATTCGTGCGAATGAATTAGACTGGATCATACGAATGAACTAGAATGGATCGTACGAATGAATTAGAATAGATCGTGCGAATGAATTAAAATGGATCGTCTGAATGAATTAGAATGAATCATACGAATGAATTAGAATGGATCGTATGAATGAATTAGAATGGATCGTACGAATGAAATAGAATGGATCGTGCGAATGAATTAGAATGGATAGTACGAGTGAATTAGAATAGATCGTACAAATGAATTAGAATGGATCATCCGAGTGAATTAGAATGGATCGTACGAATGAATTAGAATCGATACATTCGTGCGAATGAATTAGAATGGATCGTACGAATGAATAAGAATTGTTCGTACGAATGAATTTGAATGGATCGTGCGAATGAATTAGAATGGATCATGTGAATGAATTAGAACGGATCGTGCGAATTAATTACAATGGATCATATGAATGAATTAGAATAGATCGTGTGAATGAATTAGAATGGATCATATGAACGAATTAGAATCGATACATTCGTGCGAATGAATTAGAATGGATTGTGCGAATTAATTACAATGGATAATATGAACGAATTAGAATGGATCGTGTGAATGAATTAGAATGGATCGTATGAATGAATTAGAATGGATATATTCGTGCGAATGAATTAGAATGGATCGTACGAATGAATTAGAATGGATACGTTCGTGCGAATGAATTAGAATGGATCTTACGAATGAATTAGAATGGATAGTACGAATGAATTAAAATAGATCGTACGAATGAATTAGAATGGATCGTACGAAAGAATTAGAATGGATCGTGCGAATGAATTAGAATGGATATATTCCTGCGAATGAATTAGAATAGATCATACGAATGAATTAGAATGGATCATACGAATGCATTAGAATGGATCGTACGAATGCATTAGAATGGATCGTACAAATGAATTAGAATAGATCGTGCGAATGAATTAGAATGGATCCTGCGAATGAATTATAATGGATCGTACGAATGAATTAGAATGGATCGTGCGAATGAATTAGAATGGATCGTGCGAATGAATTAGAATGGATCGTACGAATGAATTAGAATGGATCGTTCGAATGAATTAGAATGGATCGTGCGAATGAATTAGAATGGATACATTCATGCGAATGAATTAGAATGGATCATATGAATGAATTAGAATGGATCGTACTAATGAATTAGAATGGATTATACGAATGAATTAGAATGGATCGTACGAATGAATTAGAATAGATCATACGAATGAATTAAAATAGATCGTACGAATGAATTAGAATGGATCGTTCGAATGAATTAGAATGGATCATGCGAATGAATTAGAATGGATACATTCATGCGAATAAATTAGAATGGATACATTAATGCGAATGAATTAGAATAGAACGTACGAATAAATTAGAATGGATCGTACGAATGAATTAGAATTGATCGTACGAATGAACCTGACTGGATACATTCGTGTGAAAGAATTAGAATGGATCGTATGAATGAATTAGAATGGACCGTACGAATGAATTAGAATGGATCGTACGAATAAACTATAATGGATTCATTCATGCGAATGAATTAGAATGGATCGTACGAATGAATTAGAATGGATCGTGAGAATGAATTAGAACGGATAGTATGAATGAATTAGAATAGATCGTGTGAATGAATTAGAATCGATCGTACGAATGAATTAGAATAGGTACATTCGTGCGAATGAATTGGAATGGATCGTACGAATGAATTAGAAAGAACGCACGAATGAATTAGAATGGATCGTACGAATAAATTAGAATGGATCATGCGATTGAATTAAAATTGATCGTATGAATGAATTAGAATGGATACATTCATGCGAATGAATTAGAATTGATCGTACGAATGAATTAGAATGGATCGTATGAATGATTTAGAATGGATCGTGTGAATGAATTAGAATGGATCTTTCGAATGAATTAGAATGGATACATTCGTGTGAATGAATTAGAATGGATCGTACGAATGAATTAGAATGGATCGTACGAATACATTAGAATGGATCGTACGAATGAATTAGAATGAATACATTCGGGCGAATGAATTAGAATGGATCTTACGAATGAATTAGAATGGATCATATGAATGAATTAGAATGGGTCGAACGAATGAATTAGAATGGATCGTGTGAATGAAATAGAATGGATCGTGTGAATGAATTAAAATGGATCGTTCGAATGAATTAGAATGGATCGTACGAATGCATTAGAATGGATCGTACGAATAAATTAGAATGGATACATTTGTACGAATGAATGAGAATAGATTTTACGAATGAATTAGAATGGATCGTATGAATGAATTAGAATGGATCGAACGAATGAATTAGAATGGATCGTACAAATGAATTAGAATGGATCCTACGAATGAATTAGAATGGATCGTGCGAATGAATTACATTGGATCATACGAATGAATTAGAATGGATACAATCATGCGAATGAATTAGAATGGATCGTACGAATGAATTAGAATGAATTGTACGAATAAATTTGATTGGATCGTGCGAATGAATTAGAATGGATCATACGAATGAATAAGAATGGATCGTACGAATGAATTAGAATGAATTGTACGAATGAATTTGATTGGATCGTGCCAATGAATTAGAATGGATCATACGAATGAATTAGAATGAATATATTCGTGCGAATGAATTATAACGGATCGTACGAATAAACTAGAATGGATACATTTGTGCGAATGAATTAGAATAGAACGTACGAATGAATTAGAATGAATCGTATGTCTGAATTAGAATGGATTGTACGAATGAATTAGAATGGATCGTACGAATGAATTATAATGGATCGTGTGAATGAATTAGAATGGATTGTATGAATGAATTAGAATGGAAATATTTGTGCGAATGAATTAAAATGGATCGTACGAATGAATTAGAATGGATCGTACGAATGAATTAGAATGGATCGTACAAATGAATTAGAATGGATCGTGCGAATGAATTAGAATGGAATGTGCGAATGAATTAGAATAAATCGTACCAATGAATTAGAATAAATCATACGAAAGAATTAGAATCGATCATATGAATGAATTAGAATGAATCGTGCGAATGAATTAGAATGGATCGTACGAATGAAATAGAATGGATACATTCTTGCAAATGAATTAGAATGGATCGCACGAATGAATTAGAATGGATCATACGAATGAATTAGAATGCTTCATGCGAATGAATTAGAATGGATCGTACGAATGAATTAGAATGGATACATTCCTGTGAATGAATTAGACTGGATCGTATGAATGAATTAGAATGGATCGTAAGAATGAATTAGAATGGATCGTACAAATGAATTAGAATGGATCGTACGAATGCATTAGAATGGATCGTATGAATGAAATAGAATAGATCGTGCGAATGAATTAGAATGGATCATGCGAATGAATTAGAATGGATAAATTCGTGCGAATATATTAGAATAGATCGTACGAATGAATTAGAATGGATCGTACGAATGAATTAGAATGGATCGTACGAATGAATTAGAATAGATCGTACGAATGAAATAGAATGGATCGTGCGAATCAATTAGAATGGATCGTATGAATGAAATAGAATGGATACATTCTTGCAAATGAATTAGAATGGATCATACGAATGAATTAGAATGGATCATACCAATGAATTAGAATGCTTCGTGCGAATGAATTAGAATGGATCGTACAAATGAATTAGAATGGATACATTCGTGCGAATGAATTAGACTGGATCATACGAATGAACTAGAATGGATCGTACGAATGAATTAGAATGCATCGTGCGATTGAATTAGAATGGATCGTACAAATAAATTAGATTGGATCGTGTGAATGAATTATATTGGATCATATGAATGAATTAGAATGGATACAATCATGCGAATAAATAAGAAAGGATCGTACGAATAAATTACAATGGATCATGCGAATGAATTAGAATGGATCATGCGAAATAATTAGAATAAATTGTACGAATAAACTAGAATGGATACATTTGTGCGAATGAATTAGAATGGAACGTACAAATGAATTAGAATGAATCGTATGTCTGAATAAGAATGGATTGTATGAATGAATTAGAATGGATCGTACGAATAAATTAGGATGGATCGTGTGAATGAATTAGAATAGATCGTATGAATGAATTAGAATGGATATATTTGTGCAAATGAATTAAAATGGATCGTACGAATGTATTAGAATGGATCGTATGAATGAATTAGAATAGATCATACAAATGAATTAGAATCGATCGTGCGAATAAATTAGAATGGAATGTGCGAATGAATTAGAATAGATCGTATGAATGAATTAGAATGGATCTTACGAATGAATTAAAATGGATCGTACGAATGAATTAGAATGGATCATACGAATGAATTAGAATAGATACATTCGTGCTAATGAATTAGACTGGATCATACGAATGAATTAGAATGCATCGTGCGATTGAATTAGAATGGATCGTACAAATGAATAAAAATGGATACATTTGTGCGAATGAATTAGAATGGATCGTACAAATGAATTAGAATGGATCGTACGAATGCATTAGAATGGATCGTTCGAATGAAATAGAATGGATCGTGCGAATGAATTAGAATGGATCATGTGAATGAATTAGAATGGATAAATTCGTGCGAATGAATTAGAATGGATTGTACGAATGAATTAGAATGGATAGAGCAAATGAATTAGAATGGATCGTAAGACTGAATAACAATGGATACATTCGTGCGAATGAATTAGAATGGATCGTACGAATGAATTAGAATGATTGTGCGAATGAATTTGAATGGATCGTGCGAATGAATTAGAATGGATCGTACGAATGAATTAGAATGGATACATTCGTGCGAATGAATTAGAATGGATCGTACGAATGATTTAGAATGGATCGTACGAATGAATTAGAACGGATCGTGCGAATGAATTAGAATGGTTCGTACGAATTAATTAGAATGGATACATTCGTGCGAATGAATTAGAATGGATCATACCAATGAATTAGAATGGATCGTACGAAAGAATTAGATTCGATCGTACGAATGAATTAGAATGGATCGTGCGAATGAATTAGAATGGATCGTACGAATGAAATAGAATGGATACATTCGTGCGAATAAATTAGAATGGTTCATGCGAATGAATTAGAATTGATCGTACGAATGAATTAGAGTGGATCGTACGAATGAATGAGAATGGATCATGCGAATATATTAGAATGGATCATACGTGTGAATTAGAATGGATTGTGCGAATGAATTAGAATGGATCGTACGAATGAATTAGAATCGATACATCCGTGCGAATGAATTAGAATTGATCGTGCAGATGAATTAGAATGGATCATACAAATCAATTAGAATGGATCGTACAAATAAACTAGAATGGATACATTTGTGCGAATGAATTAGAATGGAACGTACGAATGATTTAGAATGAATCGTATGTCTGAATTAGAATGGATTGTACAAATGAATTAGAATGGATCGTACGAATGAATTAGAATGGATCGTGTGAATGAATTAGAATGGATCGTATGAAAGAATTAGAATGGATACATTTGTGCGAATGAATTAAAATGGATCGTACAAATGAATTAGAATGGATCGTACGAATGAATTAGAATGGATCGTACGAATGATTTAGAATGGATCGTACAAATGAATTAGAATGGATCATGCGAATGAATTAGAATGGAATGTGCGAATGAATTAGAATGGATCGTACCAATGAATTAGAATGAATCGTACGTAAGAATTAGAATCGATCGTATGAATGAATTAGAATGAATCGTGCGAAGGAATTAGAATGGATCGTACGAATGAAATAGATTGGATACATTCTTTCAAATGAATTAGAATGGATCGTACGAATGAATTAGAATGGATCATATGAATGAATTAGAATGCTTCGTGCGAATGAATTAGAATGCTTCGTGTGAATGAATTAGAATGGATACATTCGTGCGAATGAATTAGACTGGATCGTACGAATGAATTAGAATGGATCGTACGAATGATTTAGAATGCATCGTGCGATTGAATTAGAATGGATCGTACAAATGAATTAGAATGGATCGTACAAATGAATTAGAATGGATTGTACGAATGCATTAGAATGGATCGTATGAATGAAATAGAATGGATCGTGCGAATGAATTAGAATGGATCATGCGAATAAATTAGAATGGGTAAATTCGTGCGAATGAATTAGAATGGATCATACGAATGAATTAGAATGGATCGTACGAATGAATTAGAATGGATCGTGCGATTGAATTAGAATAGATCGTACGAATGAAATAGAATGGATCATGCGAATGAATTAGAATGGATCATACGAATGAAATAGAATGGATACATTCTTGCAAATGAATTAGAATGGATCGTACGAATGAATTAGAATGGATCATACGAATGAATTAGAATGCTTCGTGCGAATGAATTAGAATGGATCGTACAAATGAATTAGAATGGATACATTCGTGCGAATAAATTAGACTGGATCGTACGAATGAATTAGATTGGATCATACGAATGAATTAGAATGCATCGTGCGATTGAATTAGAATGGATCTTACAAATGAATTAGAATGGATCGTACAAATGAATTAGAATGGATCGTACGAATGTATTAGAATGGATCATACGAATAAAATAGAATGGATCGTGCGAATGAATTAGAATGGATCATGGGAATGAATTAGAATGGATAAATTCGCGCGACTGAATTAGAATGGATCGTACGAATGAATTAGAATGGATCGTACGAATGAATTAGAATGGATCATGCGATTCAATTAGAATGGTTCATACGAATTAATTAGAATGGATACATTCGTGCGAATGAATTAGTATGGATCGTACGAATTAATTAGAATGGATCATACGAATGAATTAGAATGCTTCGTGCGAATGAATTAGAATGGATCGTACAAATGAATTAGAATGGATACATTCGTGCAAATGAAATAGAATGGATCGTACAAAAAAATTAGAATGGATCGTATGAATGAATTAGAATGGAGCGTACGAATGAATAAGAATGGATCGTGCGAGTGAATTAGAATGGATCGTACGAATGAATTAGAATGGATACATTCTTGTGAAAGAATTAGAATGGATCGTACGAATGAATAGGAATGGATCATCCGAATGAATTAGAATGGATCGTACGAATGAATTAGAATGGATCGTGCAAGTGAATCAGAATGGATCGTACGAATGAATTAGAATGGATCGTTCGAATGAATTAGAATGGATTGTATGAATGAATTAGAATAGATACATCCATGCGAATGAATTAGAATGGATCGTACGAATGAACTAGAATGGATACATTCGTGCGAATGAATTAGAATGGATCGTACAAATGAATTAAATGGATCGTACGAATGAATTAGAATGGATCGTGCGAGGGAATTAGAATGGATCATACGAATGAATTAGAATGGATATATTCTTGCGAAAGAATTAGAATAGATCGTACGAATGATACATTAGAATGGATACATACGTGCGAATGAATTAGAATGGATCGTACGAATGAATAAGAATGGATCGTGAGATTGAATTAGAATGGATCGTACGAATGAATTAGAATAGATCGTGCGAATGAATTATAATGGATCGTCTAATTTATTCGCACGATCCATTCTAATTCATTCATACGATCCATTCTAATTCATTCATATGATTCATTCTAATTTATTCAGACGATCCATTCTAATTCATTCGCACGATCTATTCTAATTCATTCGTACGATCCATTCTAATTCAATCTCACGATCCATTCTTATTCATTCGTATGATCCATTCTAATTCATTCGCACGTATGTATCCATTCTAATTCATTCGTACGATCTATTCTAATTCAGTCGCACGAATGTATCCATTCAGGTTCATTCGTACGATCCATTCAAATTCACTAGGATAATCCATTCTAATTCATTCGTACGATCCAGTCTAATTCATTCGCACGAATGTATCCATTCTAATTTATTCGTATGATCCATTCTAATTCATTCGTACGAACCATTCTAGTTCATTCATAGGATCCATTCTAATTCATTAGTATGATTCATTCTAATTCATTCAGATGATCCATTCTAATTCATTCGCATGATCTATTCTAATTCATTCGTACGATCCATTCTAATTCATTCGCACGAGTGTATCCATTCTAATTATTCGTATGATCCACTCTAATTCATTTGTACGATCCATTCTAATTCACTCGTATGATCCATTCTAATTCATTCGTACGATCCATTCTAATTCAATAACACGAATGTATCCATTTTAATTCATTCGCACGATCCATTCTAATTCATTCGAACGATCCATTCTAATTCATCCGTATGATCCATTCTAATTCACTCGAACGATCCATTCTAATTGATTCTCACGAATCAATCTAATTCATTCGCACGAATGTATCCATTCAAGTTCATTCGTACGATCCATTCTAATTCATTAGTACAATCGATTCTATTTCATTCGTACGATCTATTCTAATTCATTCGCACGAATGTATCCATTCTAGTTCATTTGTACAATCTATTCTAATTCATTCGTACGATTCATTCTAATTCATTCGCACGAATGTATCCATTCTAATTCATTCGCACGATCCATTCTAATTTATTTGAACGATCCATTCTAATTCATTCGTACGATCCATTCTAATTCACTCGCACGATCCATTCTAATTCATTCGAACGCTTTATTCTAATTCTTTCGTACGATCCATTCTAATCCATTCGTTCGATCCATTCTAATTCATTCATACGATCCATTCTAATTCATTCGCACGAATGTATCCATTCTAATATATTTGTACGATCCATTCTAATTCATTCGCCCGATCTATTCTAATTCATTCATACGATCCATTCTAATTCAATCGTATGATTCATTCCAATTCATTCAGACGATCCATTCTAATTCATTCGCACGATCTATTCTAATTCATTCGTACAATCCATTCTAATTCATTCGCACACTTGTATCAATTCTAATTCATTCGTATGATCTACTCTAGTTCATTCATACGATCCATTCTAATTCATTCGTACGATCCATTCTAATTCATTCGTAGGATCCATTCTAATTCATTCGCACGAATGTATCCATTCTAATTAATTCGCATGATCCATTCTAATTCATTCGCACGATCCATTCTAATTCATTTGAACGATCTATTCTAATTCATTCGTATGATCCATTCTAATTCATTCGTACGATCAATTCTAATTCATTCGTACGATCCATTCTAATTCATTCGCATGATCTATTCTAATTCATTCGTATGATCCATTCTAATTCATTCGCACGAATGTATCCATTCTAATTCATTCGTACGATCCATTCTAATTCATTCGTATGATCCATTCGAATTCATTCGCACGATCCATACTAATTCATTCCAACGATCCATTCTAATTCATTCGCATGAATGTATCCATTCTAGTTCATTCGTACGATCCATTCTAATTCATTCCCAAGTATGTATCCATTCTAATTCATTCGCATGATCCATTCTAATTCATTCATACGATCCATTCTAATTCATTTGCACGGATGGATCCATTCAGTCGAACGATCCATTCTAATTCATTCGTACGATCCAGTCTAATTTATTCGTACGAATGTAACCATTCTAATTCGTTCGTACGAACCATTCTAATTCATTCGTACGATCCATTTGAATGCATTCGTACGATCCATTCTAATTCATTCGTACGATCCATTCTAATTCATTCACACGAATGTATCCATTCTAATTCATTCGTATGATCCATTCTAATTCATTCGTACAATCCGTTCTAATTTATTCGTACAATCCATTCTAATTCATTCGTATGAATGCATCCATTCTAATATATTTGTACGATCCATTCTAATTCATTCGCATGATCCATTCTAATTAATTCGTACGATCCATTCTAATTCATTCGTACGATCCATTCTAATTTATTCGTACGAATGTAGCCATTCTAATTCATTCGTACGATCCATTCTAATACATTCACATGATTCATTCTAATTCTTTCATATGATCCATTGTAATTAATTCGTATGATCCATTCTAATTCATTCGTACGATCCATTCTAATTCATTCGTATGATCCATTCTAATTCATTCGTACGATCCATTCAAATTCATTCGCACGAATCTATCCATTCTAATTCATTAATATGATCCACTCTAATTCATTCGTACGATCCATTCGAACGATCCATTCTAATTCATTCGCACGATCCATTCTAATTCATTCGCACGATCCATTCTAATTCATTCGCACGATCCATTCTAATTCATTCGCACGATCCATTCTAATTCATTCGCATGATCCATTCTAATTCATTCATTCGATCCATTCTAATTCATTCGTACGATCCATTCTAATTCATTCGTACGAACCATTCTAATTCATTCATACGATCCATTCTAATTCATTCATATTATTCATTCTAATTCATTCAGACGATCCATTCTAATTCATTCGCACGATCTATTCTAATTCATTCTTACGATCCAGTCTAATTCATTCGCACGAATGTATCCATTCTAATTCATTTGCACGATCCATTCTAATTCATTTAGTGCGATCTATTCTAATTCAATCACACAAATGTATCCATTGTAATTCATTCGTACGATCCATTCTAATTCATTCGTACGATCCATTCTAATTCATTCGAACGATCCATTCCAATTCATTCAGACGATCCATTCCAATTCATTCGCACGAATGTATCCATTCTAATTCATTCGCACGATCCATTCTAATTCATTCTTACGATCCATTCTAATTCATTCGTACGATCCATTCTAAATCATTCACACGAATGTATCTATTCTAATTTATTCGTATGATCCGTTCTAATTCATTCGCACGATCCATTCTAATTCATTCATACGATCCATTCTATATTATTAGTATGATTCATTCTAATTCATTCAGACGATCCATTCAATTTCATTCGCACGATCTATTCTAATTCATTCGTACGATCCATTCAAATTCATTCGCTGCGAATAAATTAGAATGAATCGTCTGAATGAATTAGAATGAATCAAACGAATGAATTAGAATGGATCGTATGAATGAATTAGAATGGATCGTGCGGATGAATTAGAATGGATCGTACGAATGAATTAGAATGGAATGTGTAAATGAATTAGAATGGATCATATGAATGAATTAGAATGGATCGTTCGAATGAATTAGAATGGATCGTGCGAATGAATTAGAATGGATTGTACGAATGAATTAGAATGGATACATCCATGTGAATGAATTCGAATGGATCGTACGAATGAATTAGAATGGATTCATTCGTACGAATGAATTAGTCATGCGAATGAATTAGAATGGATCGTACAAATATATTAGAATGGATACATTCGTACGAATGAATTAGAATGGATCATACGAAAGAATTAGAATGGATCGTACGAATGAATTAGAATGGATCATGTGAATGAATTAGAATGGATCGTACAAATGAATTAGAGTGGATCATGCGAACGCATTAGAATGGATCGTACGAATGAACTTAAATGGATACATTCGTGCGACTGAATTAGAATAGATCGTAGGAATGAATTAGAATGGATCGTGCGAATGAATTAGAATGGATACATTCGTGCGAATGAATTAGAATTGATCGTACAAATGAATTAGAATGGATCATAATGAATTAGAATGGATCATACGAATGAATTAGAATAGATTTTATGAATGATTTAGAATGGATCGTATGAATGAATTAAAATGGATCGAACGAATGATTTAGAATGGATCGTACGAATGAATTAGAATGGATCGTACGAATGAAATAGAATGGATTGTACGAATGAATTAGAATGGATACATCCATGCAAATGAATTTGAATGGATCAGATGAATGAATTAGAATGGATCATGCGAATGAATTAGAATGGATACATTCGTGCGAATGAATTAGAATGGATCGTACGAATGAATTAGAATGGATTGTACGAATGAATTAGAATGGATCGTCTGAATGAATTAGAATGGATCGTTCGAATGAATTAGAATGGATTGTACGAATGAATTAGAATGGATCGTACGAATGTATTAGAATGGATCGTGCGATTGAATTAGAATAGATCATACGATTGAATTAGAATGGATCGTGTGAATGAATTAGAATGGATCGTACGAATGAATTAGAATGGATACATTCGTGCGAATGAATTAGAATGGATCGTACAAATGAATTAGAATAGATCGTGCGAATGAATTAAAATGGATCGTCTGAATGAATTAGAATGAATCATACAAATGAATTAGAATGGATCGTATGAATGAATTAGATTGGTTCGTACAAATGAATTAGAATGGATCATACGAATGAATTAGAATGGATACATTCGTATGAATGAATTAGAATGGATACATTCGTGCGAATGATTTAGAATGGATCGTACGAATAAATTAGAATAGATCGTGCAAATGAATTAGAATGGATCGTCTGAATGAATTAGAATGAATCATACGAATGAATTAGAATGGATCATATGAATGAATTAGAATGGATCGTGCGAATGAATTAGAATGGATCGTAAGAATTAATTAGAATGGATACATTCGTGTAAATGAATTAAAATGGATCATACAAATGAATTAGAGTGGATCGTACGAATGCATTAGAATGGATCGTGCGATTGAATTAGAATGGATCATACGAATGAATTAGAATGTTCTAATTCATTCACATGATCCATTTAAATAATTCATACGATCTATTCTAATTGATTCGTATGATCCATTCTTATTCATTCGTACGATCCATTCTAATTCAATCCATTCTAATTCTTTCGCACGAATGTATCCATTCTAATTCATTAGTATGATCCATTCTAATTTATTCGCACAAATGAATCCATTCTAATTTATTCATACGATCCATTCTAATTCACTCGGATGATCCATCATAATTCATTCGTACGATCCATTCTAATTCATTCGCACAAATGTATCCATTCTAATTCATTCGTAAAATCTATTCTAATTCATTTGTACGATCCATTCTAATTCATTCATACGATCCATTCTAATTCATTCGCACGAATGTATCCATTCTAATTTATTCGCATGATCCATTCTAATTTATTCATACGAATGTATCTATTCTAATTTATTCGCATGATCCATTCTAATTCATTCACACGATCCAATCTAATTCATTCGTATGATTCATTTTAATTCATTCAGATGATCCATTCTAATTCATTCGCATGGTCTATTCTAATTCATTCATACGATCCATTCTAATTCATTCGCACGAATGTATCCATTCTAATTCATTCGTATGATCCATTCTAATTCATTCGTACGAACCATTCTAATTCATTCATAGGATCCATTCTAATTCATCCGTATGATTCATTCTAATTCATTCAGACGATCCATTCTAATTCATTCGCACGATCTATTCTAATTCATTCGTACGATCCATTCTAATTCATTCGCACGAATGTATCCATTCTAATTCATTCGCACGAATGAATTAGAATGGTTCGTACGAATGAATTAGAATAGATCGTGCGAATAAATTAGAATGGATCGTCTGAATGAATTAGAATGAATCATACGAATGAATTAGAATGGATCGTATAAATGAATAAGAATCGATTGTGCGAATGAATTAGAATGGATCGTACGAATAAATTAGAATGGATATATTCGTGTGAATGAATTAGAATGGATCGTACGAATGAATTAGAATGGATCGTACGAATGCATTAGAATGGATACATTCGTGCGAATGAATTAGAATGGATCGTAGGAATGAACTAGAATGGATCATTCGAATGAATTAGTATGGATCGTATGATTTAATTAGAATGGATACATCCATGCAAATGAATTTGAATGGATCATACGAATGAATTAGAATAGATCGTGCGAATGAATTAGAATGGATCGTATGATTGAATTAGAATGGATTGTGCGAGTGAATTAGAATAGATCGTGTGAATCAATTAGAATGGATCGTCTGAATGAATTAGAATATATCATACGAATGAATTAGAATGGATCGTATGAATGAATTAGAATGGATCATGCGAATGAATTAGAATGGATCGTGCGAATGAATTAGAATGGATACATTCGTGCGAATGAATTAGAATGGATCGTACGAATGAATTAGAATGGATCGTACGAATGAATTAAAATGGATTGTACGAATGAATTAGAATGGATATATTCGTGCGAATGAATTAGAATGGATCGTACAAATGAATTAGAATGGATCGTACGAAGGTATTAGAATGGATCGTACGAATGATTTAGAATGGATCGTTCGAATGAATTAGAATGGATCGAGCGAATGAATTAGAATGGATCTTACAAATGATTTAGAATAGATCATAGGAATAAATTAGAATGGATCGTACGAATGAATTAGAATGGATCATGCGATTGAATTAGAATGGATCATACGAATGAATTAGAATAGATCTTGAGAATGAATTAGAATGGATCGTGCGAATCAATTAGAATGGATACATTCGTGCGAATGAATTAGAATGGATAGTACGAATGAATTAGAATGGATACATCGGTCGTATGAATGAATTAGGATGGATCATACGAATGAGCTAAAATGGATCGTGCGAATGAATTAGAATAGATCGTACGAATGAATTAGAATGGAAACATTCATGCGAATGAATTAGAATGGATCGTACGAATGAATTGGAATGGATTGTGCAAATGAATTAAAATGGATAGTACGAATGAATTAGAATGGAATGTGTGTATGAATTAGAATGGATCATACGAATGAATTAGATTGGATCGTTCGAATGAATTAGAATGGATCATGCGAATGAATTAGAATGGATACATTCGTGCGAATGAATTAGAATGGATCGTACAAATGAATTAGAATGGATCGTACAAATGAATTAGAATAGATCGTGCAAATGAATTAGAATGGATACATCCATGCGAATGAATTAGAATGGATCGTACGAATAAATTATAATGGATACATTCGTGCGAATGAATTTGAATGGATCATACGAATGAATTAGAATAGATCGTGTGAATGAATTAGAATGGATTGTACGAATGAATTAGAATGGATTGTACAAATGAATTAGAATGGATCGTACAAATGAATTAGAATGGATCGTGCAAATGAATTCTAATTCATTCGTACGATCCATTCTAATTCATTCACACGATCCATTCTAATTCATTCATATGATCCATTGTAATTTATTTGCATGATCTATTCTAATGCATTCACTTGATCCATTCTAATTCATTCGTACGATCCATTCTAATTCATTCGCACGATCCATTCTAATTCATTTGTACGATCTATTCTAATTCAGTCGCACGAATGTATCCATTCAAGATCATTCGTACGATCCATTCTAATGCATTCACATGATCCATTCTAATTCTTTCGTAAAATCCATTCTATTTCATTCGTACGATCCATTCTAATTCATTCGTTCGATCCATTCTAATTCATTCATACGATCCATTCTAATTCATTCATAAAATCTATTCTCATTCATTCGCACAAATGTATCCATTCTAATTCATTCGTACGATCCATTCTAATGCATTCGTACGATCCATTTGAATGAATAAGAATGAATTAGAATAGACCGTACAAATGAATAAGAATGGATCGTATGAATGAATTAGAAAGGATAGTACGAATGAATTAGAATGGATAGTACGAATGAATTAGAATGGATCGTACGAATGAATTAGAATGGATCGTATGAATGAATTAGAATGGATCATGCAAATGAATTAGAATGGATCATACGAATGAATTAGAGGATCGTACGAATGAATTAGAATGGATCGTACGAATGAATTAGAATGGATACATTCGTACGAATGAATTAGAATGGATCATGCGTATGAATTAGAATGGATCGTACGAA
Organism: Chamaelirium japonicum; assembly: GCA_947650365.1. Classification (NCBI taxonomy): domain Eukaryota; kingdom Viridiplantae; phylum Streptophyta; class Magnoliopsida; order Liliales; family Melanthiaceae; genus Chamaelirium; species Chamaelirium japonicum. The sequence goes on from CANTAL010000119.1 coordinate 66,626, forward strand.
TGAATTAGAATGCATACATTTGTGCGAATGAATTAGAATGGTTCGTACGAATGAATTAGAATAGATCGTGCGAATGGATTAGAATGGATCTTACGAATGAATTAGAAAGGATAGTATGAATGATTTGGAATGGATCGTACGAATGTATTAGAATGGATTGTACGAATGAATTAGAATGGATCATACGAATGAATTAGAATGGATACATTCGTACAAATGAATTAGAATGGATCGTACGAATGAATTAGAAAGGATCATATGAATGAATTAGAATGGATACATTCGTACGAATGAATTAGAATGGATTATACGAATGAATTAGAATGAATCATACAAATAAATTAGAATGAATCGTATGAATGAATTAGAATTGATCGTACGAATGAATTAGAATGGATCGTAAGAATGAATTAGAATGGATCGTAAGAATGAATTAGAATGGTTCGTACGAATGAATTAGAATGGTTCATACGAATGAATTAGAATGGCTCGTACGAATGAATTAGAATGGATCATGCGTATGAATTAGAATGGATCGTACGAATGAATTAGAATGCATACATTTGTGCGAATGAATTAGAATGGTTCGTTCGAATGAATTAGAGTAGATCATGCGAATGGATTAGAATGTATCTTACGAATGAATTAGAAAGGATAGTACGAAAGAATTAGAATGGATCGTACGAATGAATTAGAATGGATCATACGAATGAATTAGAATGGATACATTCGTACGAATGAATTAGAATGGATTGTTCGAATGAATTAGAAAGGATCATACGAATGAATTAGAATGGATACATTCGTACAAATGAATTAGAATGGATCATACGAATGAATTAGAATGAATCATACGAATAAATTAGAATGAATCGTATGAATGAATTAGAATAGATCGTACGAATGAATTAGAATGGATCTAAAGAATGAATTAGAATGGATCGTAAGAATGAATTAGAATGGTTCGTACGAATGAATTAGAATGGTTCATACGAATGAATTAGAATGGATCATACGAATGAAATAGAATGGATACATTCGTACGAATGAATTAGAATGGATCATACGAATGAATTAGAATGGATAGTATGAATGAATTAGAATGGATTGTACGAATGAATTAGAATGGATCGTACGAATGAATTAGAATGGATCATCTGAATGAATTAGAATAAATCATACGAATAAATTAGAATGGATCGTATGAATGAATTAGAATTGATCGTGCGAATGAATTAGAATGGATCTTACGAATGAATTAGAATGGATCGTATGAATGAATTAGAACAGATCGTACGAATGAATTAGAATGGATCGTACGAATGAATTAGAATGGATACATTCGTGCGATTGAATTAGAATGGATCGTCTGAATGAATTAGAATGGATCGTTCAAATGAATTAGAATGGATCGTATGAATGAATTAGAATGGATCGTACGAATGAATTAGAATGGATCGTGCGATTGAATTAGAATGGATCATACGAATGAATTAGAATGGATCGTGTGAATGAATTAGAATGGATCGTACGAATGAATTTGAATGGATATATTCATACGAATAAATTAGAATGGATCGTACGAATGAATTAGAATGGATACATTCATGCGAATTAATTAGTATGGATCGTATGAATGAATTAGAATAGATCGTGCGAATGAATTAGAATGGATCGTCTGAATGAATTGGAATGAATCATACGAATGAAATAAAATGGATCGTATGAATAAATTAGAATGGTTCGTACGAATGAATTAGAATGGATCATACGAATGAATTAGAATGGATAGATTTGTGCGAATGATATAGAATGGTTCGTACGAATGAAGTAGAATAGATTGTGCGAATGAATTAAAATGGATCGTCTGAATGAATTAGAATGAATCATACGAATGAATTAGAATGGAGCGTATAAATGAATAAGAATGGATGGTGCGAATGAATTAGAATGGATCGTACGAATAAACTAGAATGGATATATTCGTGTGAATGAATTAGAATGGATCGTATGAATGAATTAGAATGGATCGTTCGAATGAATTAGAATGGATCGTACGAATGCATTAGAATGGATACATTCGTGCGAATGAATTAGAATGGATCGTACAAATAAACTAGAATGGATCATTCGAATGAATTAGTATGGATCGTATGATTGAATTAGAATGGATACATCCATGCAAATGAATTTGAATGGATCATACGAATGAATTAGTATGGATCGTGCGAATGAATTAGAATGGATCGTACGAATGAATTAGAATGGATTGTGCGAGTGAATTAGAATAGATCGTGTGAATCAATTAGAATGGATCGTCTTAATGAATTAGAATACATCATACGAATAAATTAGAATGGATCATATGAATGAATTAGAATGGATCATGCGAATGAATTAGAATGGATCGTGCGAATGAATTAGAATGGATACATTCGTGCGAATGAATTAGAATGGATCGTACGAATGAATTAGAATGGATCGTACGAATGAATTAAAATGGATTGTATGAATGAATTAGAATGCATATATTCGTGCGAATGAATTAGAATGGATCGTACAAATGAATTAGAATGTATCGTACGAATGCATTAGAATGGATCGTAAGAATGAATTAGAATGGATCGTTCGAATGAATTAGAATGGATCGAGCGAATGAATTAGAATGGATCTTACAAATGATTTAGAATAGATCGTGCGAATAAATTAGAATGGATCGTACGAATGAATTAGAATAGAGCATGCGATTGAATTAGAATGGATCATACGAATGAATTAGAATGGATCATGTGAATGAATGAGAATGGATCGTACGAATTAATTAGAATGGATACATTCGTACGAATGAATTAGAATGGATCGTTCGAATGAATTAGAATGGATCGTGCGAGTGAATTAGAATGGATCGTACGAATGAATTAGAATAGATCGTGCGAATGAATTAGAATGGATCGTGCGAATAAATTAGAATGGATACATTCGTGCGAATGAATTAGAATCGATCGTACGAATGAATTAGAATGGATACATCGATCGTATGAATGAATTACGATGGATCGTACGAATGAGCTAGAATGGATCGTGCGAATGAATTAGAATAGATCGTATGAATGAATTAGAATGGAAACAATCATGCGAATGAATTAGAATGGATCATACGAATGAATTGGAATAGATTGTGCAAATGAATTAAAATGGATAGTACAAATGAATTAGAATGGAATGTGTGTATGAATTAGAATGGATCATACGAATAAATTAGATTGGATCGTTCGAATGAGTTAGAATGGATCGTGCGAATGAATTAGAATGGATCGTGCGAATGAATTAGAATGGATATATTCGTGCGAATGAATTAGAATGGATCGTACAAATGAATTAGAATGGATCGTACGAATGAATTAGAATGGATCGTGCGAATGAATTAGAATGGATACATCCATCCGAATGAATTAGATTGGATCGTACGAATGAATTAGAATGGATCGCACGAATGAATTAGAATGGATTGTGCGATTGAATTAGAATGGATCATACGAATAAATTAGAATGGATCGTGTGAATGAATTAGAATGGATCATACGAATGAATTAGAATGGATACATTCGTACGAATAAATTAGAATGGATCGTACGAATGAATTAGAATGGATACATTCGTGCGAATGAATTAGTACGATCTATTCTAATTCATTCGTACGATCCATTCTAATTCATTCGCACGATCCATTCTAATTTATTCGTACGATCCATTCTAATTCATTCTTACGATCCATTCTAATTCATTCTTAGGATCCATTCTAATTCATTCGCACGATCCATTCTAATTCATTCGAACAATCCATTCTAATTCATTCGTACGATCCATTCTAATTCATTCGCACGATCTATTCTAATTCATTCGTACGATCTATTCTAATTCATTCACACAAATGTATCCATTCTAATTCATTTGTACGATCTATTCTAATTTATTAGCACAAATGTATCCATTCTAATTCATTCGTACGATCCATTCTAATTCACTCGGACGATCCATTTTAATTCATTCATACGATCCATTCTAATTCATTCGTATGATTCATTCTAATTCATTCAGACGATCCATTCTAATTCATTTGCATATTCCATTCTAATTCATTCGTAAGATCCATTCCAATTCATTCGAACGATCCATTCTAATTTATTCGAAGGATCCATTCTAATTCATTCGTATGATCCATTCTAATTCATTCGCATATTCCATTCTAATTCATTCGTACGATCCATTCTAATTCATTCGAACGATCCATTCTAATTCATTCGAATGATCCATTCTAATTCATTCGTACGATTCATTCTAATTCATTCGTACATTCAATTCTAATTCATTCATATGATCCATTCTAATTCATTCGAACAATCCATTCTAATTCATTCGTACGATCCATTCTAATTCATTCGCACATTCCATTCTAATTCATTCGTACGATCCATTCTAATTTATTCGAATCCATTCTAATTCATTCGAACAATCCATTCTAATTCATTCGTACGATCCATTCTAATTCATTCACACATTCTATTATAATTCATTCGTACGATCCATTCTAATTCATTCGAACGATCCATTTTAATTCATTCGAACGATCCATTCTAATTCATTCGTACGATCCATTCTAATTCATTCGCTCATTCCATTTGTACGATCCATTCTAATTCATTCGCACGAATGTATCCATTCTAATTCATTGGTACGATCCATTCTAATTCATTCCAACGATCCATTCTAATTCATTCACATGATCCATTCTAATTCATTCGTACGATCCATTCTAATTCATTCGCACGATCCATTCTAATTCATTCGTGCGATCTATTCTAATTCAGTCGCATGAATGTGTCCATTCAAGTTAATTTGTACGATCCATTCTAAAGCATTCGCATGATCCATTCTAATTCATTCGTACAATCCATTCTATTTCATTCGAACGATCCATTCTAATTCATTCGTACGAATGAATTAGAATGGATACATTCATGCGAATGAATTAGAATGGATCGTACAAATGAATTAGAATGGATTATGCGAATGAATTAGAATGGATCGTGCAAATGAATTAGAATGGATCGTACGAATGAATTAGAATGGATCATACGAATGAATTAGAATGGATCATGCGTATGCATTAGAATGGATCGTACGAATGAACTTGAATGGATACATTCGTGCGACTGAATTAGAATAGATCGTACGAATGAATAAAAATGAATCGTGCGAATGAATTAGAGTTGATACATTCGTGCGAATGAATTAGAATGGATCGTATGAATGAATTAGAATGGATCATACGAATGAATTAGAATAGATTTACGAATGAATTAGAATGGATACATTCGTGCGAATGAATAAGAATGGATCGTACGAATGAAATAGAATGGATTGTACGAATGAATTAGAGTGGATCGTGCGATTGAATTAGAATGGATAATACGAATGAATTAGAATCGATCGTGTGAATGAATTAGAATGGATCGTACGAATAAATTAGAATTGATACATTCGTGCGAATAAATTAGAATGGATCGTACGAATAATTTAGAATGGATCGTACAAATGAATTAGAATGGATAAATTTATGCGAATGAATTAGAATGGATCGTCTGAATGAATTAGAATGAATCATACGAATGAATTAGAATGGATCGTCTAAATGAATTAGAATGGATCGTTCGAATGAATTAGAATGGATCGTGTGAATGAATTAGAATGGATCGTACGAATGAATTAGAATGGATCATTCGAATGAATTAGAATAGATCGTACGAATGAATTAGAATGGATCGTACAAATGAATCAGAATGGATCGTACAAATGAATTAGAATGGATCGTGCAAATGAATTAGAATGGATCATTTGAATGAATTAGAATGGATCGTGCGAGTGAATTAGAATGGATCATACGAATGAATAAGAATTGATCGTACGAATGATTTAGAATGGATCGTGTGATTGAAATAGAATGGATCATACGAATGAATTAGAATGTTCTAATTCATTCGCACGATCCATTCTTATTCATTTGTACGATCCATCCTAATTCATTCATACGATCCATTCTAATTTATTCGTATGATCCATTCTAATTCATTCGTTCTATCCATTCTAATTCATTCGTACGATCCATTCTAATTCATTCGTATGATCCATTCTAATTCATTTGCACGAATGTATCCATTCTAATTCATTCACATGATCCATTCTAATTCATTCGTATGATCCATTCAAATTCATTTGCATGGATGTATCCTTTCTAATTCATTCGTACAATCCGTTCTATTTCATTCGTACGATCCATTCAAATTCATTCGTACAAATGAATTAGAATGGATACATTCGTGCGAATGAATTAGAATGGATCGTACGAAAGAATTAGAATGGATCGTTCAAATGAATTAGAATGGATCGTACGAATGAATTAGAACGGATCGTACGAATGAATTAGAATGGATCATACGAATGAATTTGAATGGATCGTGCGGATGAATTAGAATGGATACATTCGTGCGAATGAATTAGAATGGATCGTACGAATGAATTAGAATCGATACATCCATGCGAATGAATTCGAATGGATCGTACGAATGAACTAGAATGGATACATTCGTGCGAATGAATTAGAATGGATCATACGAATGAATTTGAATAGATCGTACGAATGAATTAGAATGGATCGTGTGAATAAATTAGAACGGATCGTACGAATGAATTAGAATGGATACATTCGTACCAATAAATTAGAATGGATCGTACGAATAAGTTAGAATGGATCGTGCGATTGTATTGGAATGGATCATAAGAATGAATTAGAATGTTCTAATTCATTCGCACGATCCATTCTAATTCATTCGTACGATCCAGTCTAATTCATTCGTACGATCCATTCTAATTCATTCGTACGATCCATTCTAATTCATTCGCATGAATGTATCCATTCTAATTCATTCGCACGATCCATTCTAATTCATTCGTATGATCCATTCAAATTTATTTGCATGGATGTATCCATTCTAATACTTTCGTACTATCCATTCTATTTCATTCGTACGATCCATTCTAATTCATTCGTATGAATAAATTAGAATGGATACATTCATGCGAATGTATTAGAATAGATCGTACGAATGAATTAGAATGGATCGTTCGAATAAATTAGAATTGATCGTGCGAATGAATTTGAATGGATCATACGAATGAATTAGAATGGATCAGACGAATGAATTAGAATGGATCATGCGATTGAATTAGAATGGATCATACGAATGAATTAGAATGGATCATGCGAATGAATTAGAATGGATACATTCGTGCGAATAAATTAGAATGGATCGTACGAATGAATTAGAATGGATACATCCATGCGAATGAATTAGAATGGATCGTACGAATGAACTAGAATGGATACATTCGTGCGAATGAATTAGAATGGATCATACGAATGAATTAGAGTGGATCGTACGAATGAATTAGAATGGGTACATCCATGCGAATGAATTAGAATGGATCGTACGAATGAATTAGAATGGATACATTCGTGTGAATGAATTAGAATGGATCAGGCGAATGAATTAGATTGGATCGTGTGAATGAATTAGAATGGATCGTACGAATGAATTAGAATGGATTGTACGAATGAATTTGAATGGATCGTTCGAATGAATTAGAATGGATTGTACAAATGAATTAGAATGGATTATACGAATGAATTAGAATGGATCGTACAAATGAATTAGAATGGATCGTGCGAATGAATTCTAATTCAGTTGTACGATCCATTCTAATTTATTCACACGATCCATTCTAATTCATTCATATGATCCATTGAAATTAATTTGCACGATCTATTCTAATTCATTCACATGATCCATTCTAATTCATTCGTATGATCCATTCTAATTCATTCGCATGATCCATTCTAATTCATTCGTATGATCTATTCTAATTCAGTCGCACGAATGTATCCATTCAAGTTCATTCGTACAATCCATTCTAATGCATTCAAAGGATCCATTCTAATACATTCGTACAATCCATTCTATTGTATTCGTACGATCCATTCTAATACATTCGTTCGATCCATTCTAATTCATTCATACGATCCATTCTAATTAATTCGTAAAATCTATTCTCATTCATTCGCACAAATGTATCCATTCTAATTCATTCATACGATCCATTCTAATGCATTCGTACGATCCATTCTAATGCATTCGTACGATCCATTCTAATTCATTCGTACATTCAATTCTAATTCATTCGTATGATCTATTCTAATTCATTCGAACGATCCATTCTAATTAATTCGCACGATCCATTCTAGTTCATTCGATCGATCCATTCTAATTCATTCGTACGATCTATTCTAATTCATTCGCACGAATGTATCCATTCTAATTCATTCGTACGAATGAATTTTAATGGATCATACGAATGAAATAGAATGGATTGTACGAATGAATTAGAATGGGGTATATCCATGCAAATGAATTTGAATGGATCATACGAATGAATTAGAATAGATCGTGCGAATGAATTAGAATGGATACATTCGTGCGAATGAATTAGAATGGATCGTAAGGATGAATTAGAATGGATCGTACGAATGGATTAGAATGGATCATGCGAATGAATTAGAATGGATCGTACGAATGAATTAGAATGGATCGTACGAATGAATTAAAATGGATACATTCGTGTGACTGAATTAGAATAGATCACACGAATAAATTAGAATGGATCGTGCGAATGAATTAGAATGGATACATTCGTGCGAATGAATTAGAATGGATCGTACGAATGAACTAGAATGGATAGATTCGTGCGAATAAATTAGAATGGATCGTTCGAATGAATTAGAATGGATCGTATGAATGAATTAGAATGGAATGTGCGAATGAATTAGAATGGATCGTATGAATGAATAAGAATGGATTGTTCGAATGAATTAGAATGGATTGTACGAATGAATTAGAATGGATCGTACGAATGAACTAGAATGGATACATTCGTGCGAATGAATTAGAATGGATCGTTCGAATGAATTAGAATGGATCATTCGAATGAATTAGAATGGATCGTACGAATGAATTAGAATAGAATGTCAGAATGAATTAGAATGGATCATACGAATGAATAAGAATGGATTGTTCGAATGAATTAGAATGGATTATACGAATGAATTAGAATGGATCATACAAATGAATTAGAATGGATCGTATGAATGAATTAGAGTGGATCTACGAATGAATTAGAATAGATCATGCGAATGAATTAGAATGGATCGTCTGAATGAATTAGAATGAATCATACGAATGAATTAGAATGGATCGTATGAATGAATTAGAATGGATCGTGCGAATGAATTAGAATGGATCTTACGAATGAATAAGAATGGATCGTATGAATGAATTAGAATAGATCGTACGAATGAATTAGAATAGATTGTATGAATGAATTAGAATGGATCATGCGAATGAATTAGAATGGATCATACGAATGAATTAGAATGGATCGTACGAATGAATTAGAATGGATCATTCGAATGAATTAGAATTGATTGTGCAAATAAATTAGAATGGATGGTATGAAACTAGAATGGATCATATGAATGAATTAGAATGGATCGTGTGAATGAATTAGAATGGCTCGTACGAATGAATTAGAATTGATACATTCGTGCGAATAAATTAGAATGGATCATACGAATGAATTAGAATGGATCGTGCGAATGAATTAGAATGGATCGTGCGAATGTATAAGAATACCATCGTACGAATGAATTAGAATGAATCATACGAATGAATTAGAATGGATCGAACGAATGAATAAGATTGGATACATTCGTATGAATTAGAATGGATCGTATGAATTAGAATGGATCGAGGAATGAATTAGAATGGATCATAGGAATGAATTAGAATGGATCATTCGAATGAATTAGAATGGATCGTACGAATGAATTAGAATGGATACATTCATGCGAATGAATTAGAATGGATCCATTCAAGTTCATTCGTACGATCCATCCTAATTCATTCGCATGATCCATTCTAATTCAGTCGCATGCATATATCTATTCAAGTTCATTCATACGATCCATTCTAATTCATTCGCATGATCCATTCTAATTCATTCATACGATCCATTCTAATTCATTCGTACGATCCATTCTAATTCATTCGCACGATCAATTCTAATTCATTCGGATGATCCATTCTAATTCATTCGTACGATCCATTCTAATTTATTCGCACGAATGTATCCATTCTAATTCATTCGTACGATCCATTCTAATTCATTCACACGATCCATTCTAATTCATTCATATGATCCATTGTGATTAATTCGCACGATCCATACTAATTCATTCACATGATCCATTCTAATTCCTTCGTACGATCCATTCTAATGCATTCGTACGATCCATTCTTATCCATTCGTATGATCCCTTCTAATTGATTCGCACGAATGTATCCATTCTAATTCATTCGTAAGATCCATTCTAATTTACTCGGATGATCCATTCTAAATCATTTGTATAATCTATTCTAATTCAATCGTACTATCCATTCTAATTCATTCGTAATATCCATTCTAATTTATTCGTACGATCCATTCTAATTCATTCATACGATCCATTCTAATTCATTCGTATGAATGTATTCATTCTAATTCATTCGTACGATCCATTCTAATTCATTCGCACGATCCAATCTAATTCATTTGTACGATCCATTCTAATTCATTCGTACGATCCATTACGATCCATTCTAATTCACTCGCATGATCCATTCTAATTTATTCGTACGATCCATTCTAGCTCATTCGTACGATCCATCCTAATTCATTCATACGATGCATTCTAATTAATTCGTATGATTCATTCTAATTCATTTAGACGATCCATTCTAATTCATTCGAACGATCCATTCTATTTCATTCGTACGATCCATTATAATTAATTCGCACGAATGTATCCATTCTAATTCATTCGTACGATCGTAAGATCCATTCTAATTCATTCGTACGATCCAGTCTAATTCATTCGTATGATCCATTCTTATTCATTCGCACGAATATATCGATTCTAGCTCATTTGTACGATCCTTCCTAATTCATTCATACGATCCATTCAAATTCATTCGTACGATCTATTCTAATTCATTCGTACTATCCATTCTAATTCATTCCTAAGATCCATTCTAATTCATTCGCACAATCTATTCTAATTCATTTGCATGGATGTATCCATTCTAATTCATTTGTACGATCCATTCTAATTCATTCGCACGAATATATCCATTCTAATTCATTCATACGAATGAAATAGAATGGATCGTACGAATGAAATAGAATGGATTGTACGAATGAATTAGAATGGATACATCCATGCCAATGAATTTGAATGGATCATACGAATGAATTAGAATGGATCGTACGATCTATTCTAATTCATTCGTATGATCCATTCTAATTCATTCGTACGATCCATTCTAATTTATTCGTATGATCCATTCTAATTCATTCACACGAATGTATCCATTCTAATTCAATCGCACGATCCATTCTAATTCATTCACACGATCCATTCTAATTCATTCGTTCGACCCATTCTAATTCATTCGCACGATCCATTCTAATTCATTCATACGATCCATTCTAATTCATTCATATGAATCATTCTAATTCATTCTGACGATCCATTCTAATTCATTCGCACGATCTATTCTAATTCATTCATACGATCCATTCTAATTCATTCATACGATCCATTCTAATTCATTCGTATGATCCATTCTAATTCATTCGTACGATACATTCCAATTCATTCGCACGAATGTATCCATTCTAATTCATTAGCACGATCCATTCTAATTCATTCGAACGATCCAATCTAATTCAGTCGCACGAATGTATCCATTCAAGTTCATTCGTACGATCCATTCTAATTCACTCGTACGATCCATTCTAATTCACTCGTACGATCCATTCTAATTCATTCGCTTGGTCCATTCTAATTCATTCATACGATCCATTCTAATCCATTCGTATGATTCGTTCTAATTCATTCAGACGATCCATTCTAATTCATTCGTACGATCCATTCTAATTCATTCGTACGATTCATTCTAATTCATTCGCATGATTGTATCTATTCTAATTCATTCGTACGAATGAATTAGAATGGATCGTACGAATGAAATAGAATGGATATTACTAATGAATTAGAATGGATCATGCGAATGCATTAGATGGATCGTACGAATGAACTTGAATGGATACATTCTTGCGACTGAATTAGAATAGATCGTACGAATGAATTAGAATCGATCGTGCGAATGAATTAGAATGGATCGTACGAATGAATTAGAATGGATCCTGTGAATGAATTAGAATGGATCGTGCGAATTAATTACAATGGATCATATGAATGAATTAGAATGGATCGTGCGAATGAATTAGAATGGATCGTACGAATGAAATAGAATGGATTGTACGAACGAATTAGAATGGATCGTACGAATGAATTAGAATGGATCGTACGAATGAATTAGAATGGATCGTGTGAATGAATTAGAATGGATCGTGCGAATTAATTACAATGCATTGTATGAATGAATTAGAATGGATCGTATGAATGAATTAGAATGGATCGTGCGAATGAATTAGAATGGATCATACGAATGAATTAGAATAGATCATACGAATGAACTAGAATGGATTGTATGAATGAATTTGAGTGGATCATACGAATGAATTAGAATGGATACATTCGTGTGAATGAATTAGAGTGGATCATACGAATGAATTAGAATGGATACATTCGTGCGAATAAATTAGACTGGATCGTACGAATGAATAAGAATGGATCGTACGAATGAATTAGAATAGATCGTACGAATGAATTAGAATGAATCATACGAATGAATTAGAATAGATCGTATGAATGAATTAGAATGGATCGTCCGAGTGAATTAGAATGGATCGTACGAATGAATTAGAATGGACACATTCGCGTGAATGAATTAGAATGGATCGTACGAATGAATTAGAATGGATCATACGAATGAATTAGAATAAATCGTGCGAATGAATTAGAATGGATCGTCTGAATGAATTAGAATGAATCGTACGAATGAATTAAAATGGATCGTACGAATGAATTAGAATGGATCATATGAATGAATTAGAATGGATCGTACAAATGAATTAGAATAGATACATTCGTGCGAAAGAATTAAAATGGATCGTACGAATGAATTAGAATGGAATGTGCGAATGAATTAGAATGGATCGTACGAATGAATTAGAATGGATCATTCGAATGAATTAGAATGGATCGTACGAATGAATTATAATGGATACATTCGTACGAATGAACAAGCATGGATCGTTCGAATGAATTAGTGGATCGTATGAATGAATTAGAATGGATCGTACGAATGAATTAGAATGGATCGTGTGAATGAATTAGAATGGATCATACGAATGAAATAGAATGGATTGTATTAATGAATTAGAATGGATCGTGCGAATGAATTAGAATGGATCATACGAATGAATTAGAATGGATCGTTCGAATGCATCGTACGAATGAATTAGAATGGATCGTACGAATGAATTAGAATGGATCATGTGAATGAATTAGAATGGATCGTGCGAATTAATTACAATGGATCATATGAATGAATTAGAATGAATCATACGAATGAATTAGAATGGATCGTATGAATGAATTAGAGTGGATCATGTGAATGAATTAGAATGGATCATAAGAATGAATTAGAATGGATCGTACGAATGAAATAGAATGGAGCGTACGAATAAAATAGAATGGATTGTACGAATGAATTAGAATTGATCGTACAAATGAATTAGAATGGATCGTACGAATGAATTAGAATGGATCATGCGAATGAATTAGAATGGATCATACGAATGAATTAGACAAGATCGTACGAATGAATTAGAATGGATTGTGCAAATGAATTAGAATGGATCCTACGAATGAATTAGAATGGATCATTCGAATGAATTAGAATGGATCGTTCGAATGAATTAGAATGGATCGTACAAATGAATTAGAATAGATCGTGCGAATGAATTAAAATGGATCGTCTGAATGAATTAGAATGAATCATACGAATGAATTAGAATGGATCGTATGAATGAATTAGAATGGATCGTACGAATGAAATAGAATGGATCGTGCGAATGAATTAGAATGGATAGTACGAGTGAATTAGAATAGATCGTACAAATGAATTAGAATGGATCATCCGAGTGAATTAGAATGGATCGTATGAATGAATTAGAATCGATACATTCGTGCGAATGAATTAGAATGGATCGTACGAATGAATAAGAATGGTTCGTACGAATGAATTTGAATGGATCGTGTGAATGAATTAGAATGGATCATATGAATGAATTAGAACGGATCGTGCGAATTAATTACAATGGATCATATGAATGAATTAGAATAGATCGTGTGAATGAATTAGAATGGATCATATGAATGAATTAGAATGGATTGTGCGAATTAATTACAATGGATAATATGAACGAATTAGAATGGATCGTGTGAATGAATTAGAATGGATCGTATGAATGAATTAGAATGGATATATTCGTGCGAATGAATTAGAATGGATCGTACGAATGAATTAGAATGGATACGTTCGTGCGAATGAATTAGAATGGATCTTACGAATGAATTAGAATGGATAGTACGAATGAATTAGAATAGATCGTACGAATGAATTAGAATGGATCGTACGAAAGAATTAGAATGGATCGTGCGAATGAATTAGAATGGATATATTCCTGCGAATGAATTAGAATAGATCATACGAATGAATTAGAATGGATCATACGAATGCATTAGAATGGATCGTACGAATGCATTAGAATGGATCGTACGAATGAATTAGAATAGATCGTGCGAATGAATTAGAATGGATCCTGCGAATGAATTATAATGGATCGTACGAATGAATTAGAATGGATCGTGCGAATGAATTAGAATGGATCGTGCGAATGAATTAGAATGGATCGTACGAATGAATTAGAATGGATCGTTCGAATGAATTAGAATGGATCGTGCGAATGAATTAGAATGGATACATTCATGCGAATGAATTAGAATGGATCATATGAATGAATTAGAATGGATCGTACTAATGAATTAGAATGGATTATACGAATGAATTAGAATGGATCGTACGAATGAATTAGAATGGATCATACGAATGAATTAAAATAGATCGTACGAATGAATTAGAATGGTTCGTTCGAATGAATTAGAATGGATCATGCGAATGAATTAGAATGGATACATTCATGCGAATAAATTAGAATGGATACATTAATGCGAATGAATTAGAATAGAACGTACGAATAAATTAGAATGGATCGTACGAATGAATTAGAATTGATCGTACGAATGAACCTGACTGTATACATTCGTGTGAAAGAATTAGAATGGATCGTATGAATGAATTAGAATGGACCGTACGAATGAATTAGAATGGATCGTACGAATAAACTATAATGGATTCATTCATGCGAATGAATTAGAATGGATCGTACGAATGAATTAGAATGGATCGTGAGAATGAATTAGAACGGATAGTATGAATGAATTAGAATAGATCGTGTGAATGAATTAGAATCGATCGTACGAATGAATTAGAATAGGTACATTCGTGCGAATGAATTGGAATGGATCGTACGAATGAATTAGAAAGAACGCACGAATGAATTAGAATGGATCGTACGAATAAATTAGAATGGATCATGCGAATGAATTAAAATTGATCGTATGAATGAATTAGAATGGATACATTCATGCGAATGAATTAGAATTGATCGTACGAATGAATTAGAATGGATCGTATGAATGATTTAGAATGGATCGTGTGAATGAATTAGAATGGATCTTTCGAATGAATTAGAATGGATACATTCGTGTGAATGAATTAGAATGGATCGTACGAATGAATTAGAATGGATCGTACGAATACATTAGAATGGATCGTACGAATGAATTAGAATGAATACATTCGGGCGAATTAATTAGAATGGATCTTACGAATGAATTAGAATGGATCATATGAATGAATTAGTATGGGTCGAACGAATGAATTAGAATGGATCGTGTGAATGAAATAGAATGGATCGTGTGAATGAATTAAAATGGATCGTTCGAACGAATTAGAATGGATCGTACGAATGCATTAGAATGGATCGTACGAATAAATTAGAATGGATACATTTGTACGAATGAATGAGAATAGATTTTACGAATGAATTAGAATGGATCGTATGAATGAATTAGAATGGATCGAACGAATGAATTAGAATGGATCGTACAAATGAATTAGAATGGATCCTACGAATGAATTAGAATGGATCGTGCGAATGAATTACATTGGATCATACGAATGAATTAGAATGGATACAATCATGCGAATGAATTAGAATGGATCGTACGAATGAATTAGAATGAATTGTACGAATAAATTTGATTGGATCGTGCGAATGAATTAGAATGGATCATACGAATGAATTAGAATGGATCGTACGAATGAATTAGAATGAATTGTACGAATGAATTTGATTGGATCGTGCCAATGAATTAGAATGGATCATACGAATGAATTAGAATGAATATATTCGTGCGAATGAATTATAACGGATCGTACGAATAAACTAGAATGGATACATTTGTGCGAATGAATTAGAATAGAACGTACGAATGAATTAGAATGAATCGTATGTCTGAATAAGAATGGATTGTACGAATGAATTAGAATGGATCGTACGAATGAATTATAATGGATCGTGTGAATGAATTAGAATGGATTGTATGAATGAATTAGAATGGAAATATTTGTGCGAATGAATTAAAATGGATCGTACGAATGAATTAGAATGGATCGTACGAATGAATTAGAATGGATCGTACAAATGAATTAGAATGGATCGTGCGAATGAATTAGAATGGAATGTGCGAATGAATTAGAATGAATCGTACCAATGAATTAGAAAGAATCATACGAAAGAATTAGAATCGATCGTATGAATGAATTAGAATGAATCGTGCGAATGAATTAGAATGGATCGTACGAATGAAATAGAATGGATACATTCTTGCAAATGAATTAGAATGGATCGTACGAATGAATTAGAATGGATCATACGAATGAATTAGAATGCTTCATGCGAATGAATTAGAATGGATCGTACGAATGAATTAGAATGGATACATTCCTGTGAATGAATTAGACTGGATCGTACGAATGAATTAGAATGGATCGTAAGAATGAATTAGAATGGATCGTACAAATGAATTAGAATGGATCGTACGAATGCATTAGAATGGATCGTATGAATGAAATAGAATAGATCGTGTGAATGAATTAGAATGGATCATGCGAATGAATTAGAATGGATAAATTCGTGCGAATATATTAGAATAGATCGTACGAATGAATTAGAATGGATCGTAAGAATGAATTAGAATGGATCGTACGAATGAATTAGAATAGATTGTACGAATGAAATAGAATGGATCGTGCGAATCAATTAGAATGGATCGTATGAATGAAATAGAATGGATACATTCTTGCAAATGAATTAGAATGGATCATACGAATGAATTAGAATGGATCATACCAATGAATTAGAATGCTTCGTGCGAATGAATTAGAATGGATCGTACAAATGAATTAGAATGGATACATTCGTGCGAATGAATTAGACTGGATCATACGAATGAACTAGAATGGATCGTACGAATGAATTAGAATAGATCGTGCGAATGAATTAAAATGGATCGTCTGAATGAATTAGAATGAATCATACGAATGAATTAGAATGGATCGTACGAATGAATTAGAATGGATCGTACGAATGAAATAGAATGGATCGTGCGAATGAATTAGAATGGATAGTACGAGTGAATTAGAATAGATCGTACAAATGAATTAGAATGGATCATCCGAGTGAATTAGAATGGATCGTACGAATGAATTAGAATCGATATATTCGTGCGAATGAATTAGAATGGATCGTACGAATGAATAAGAATTGTTCGTACGAATGAATTTGAATGGATCGTGCGAATGAATTAGAATGGATCATGTGAATGAATTAGAACGGATCGTGCGAATTAATTACAATGGATCATATGAATGAATTAGAATAGATCGTGTGAATGAATTAGAATGGATCATATGAACGAATTAGAATCGATACATTCGTGCGAATGAATTAGAATGGATTGTGCGAATTAATTACAATGGATAATATGAACGAATTAGAATGGATCGTGTGAATGAATTAGAATGGATCGTATGAATGAATTAGAATGGATATATTCGTGCGAATGAATTAGAATGGATCGTACGAATGAATTAGAATGGATACGTTCGTGCGAATGAATTAGAATTGATCTTACGAATGAATTAGAATGGATAGTACGAATGAATTAAAATAGATCGTACGAATGAATTAGAATGGATCGTACGAAAGAATTAGAATGGATCGTGCGAATGAATTAGAATGGATATATTCCTGCGAATGAATTAGAATAGATCATACGAATGAATTAGAATGGATCATACGAATGCATTAGAATGGATCGTACGAATGCATTAGAATGGATCGTACAAATGAATTAGAATAGATCGTGCGAATGAATTAGAATGGATCCTGCGAATGAATTATAATGGATCGTACGAATGAATTAGAATGGATCGTGCGAATGAATTAGAATGGATCGTGCGAATGAATTAGAATGGATCGTACGAATGAATTAGAATGGATCGTTCGAATGAATTAGAATGGATCGTGCGAATGAATTAGAATGGATACATTCATGCGAATGAATTAGAATGGATCATATGAATGAATTAGAATGGATCGTACTAATGAATTAGAATGGATTATACGAATGAATTAGAATGGATCGTACGAATGAATTAGAATGGATCATACGAATGAATTAAAATAGATCGTACGAATGAATTAGAATGGATCGTTCGAATGAATTAGAATGGATCATGCGAATGAATTAGAATGGATACATTCATGCGAATAAATTAGAATGGATACATTAATGCGAATGAATTAGAATAGAACGTACGAATAAATTAGAATGGATCGTACGAATGAATTAGAATTGATCGTACGAATGAACCTGACTGGATACATTCGTGTGAAAGAATTAGAATGGATCGTATGAATGAATTAGAATGGACCGTACGAATGAATTAGAATGGATCGTACGAATAAACTATAATGGATTCATTCATGCGAATGAATTAGAATGGATCGTACGAATGAATTAGAATGGATCGTGAGAATGAATTAGAACGGATAGTATGAATGAATTAGAATAGATCGTGTGAATGAATTAGAATCGATCGTACGAATGAATTAGAATAGGTACATTCGTGCGAATGAATTGGAATGGATCGTACGAATGAATTAGAAAGAACGCACGAATGAATTAGAATGGATCGTACGAATAAATTAGAATGGATCATGCGAATGAATTAAAATTGATCGTATGAATGAATTAGAATGGATACATTCATGCGAATGAATTAGAATTGATCGTACGAATGAATTAGAATGGATCGTATGAATGATTTAGAATGGATCGTGTGAATGAATTAGAATGGATCTTTCGAATGAATTAGAATGGATACATTCGTGTGAATGAATTAGAATGGATTGTACGAATGAATTAGAATGGATCGTACGAATACATTAGAATGGATCGTACGAATGAATTAGAATGAATACATTCGGGCGAATGAATTAGAATGGATCTTACGAATGAATTAGAATGGATCATATGAATGAATTAGAATGGGTCGAACGAATGAATTAGAATGGATCGTGTGAATGAAATAGAATGGATCGTGTGAATGAATTAAAATGGATCGTTCGAATGAATTAGAATGGATCGTACGAATGCATTAGAATGGATCGTACGAATAAATTAGAATGGATACATTTGTACGAATGAATGAGAATAGATTTTACGAATGAATTAGAATGGATCGTATGAATGAATTAGAATGGATCGAACGAATGAATTAGAATGGATCATACAAATGAATTAGAATGGATCCTACGAATGAATTAGAATGGATCGTGCGAATGAATTACATTGGATCATACGAATGAATAAGAATGGATACAATCATGCGAATGAATTAGAATAGATCGTACGAATGAATTAGAATGAATTGTACGAATAAATTTGATTGGATCGTGCGAATGAATTAGAATGGATCATACGAATGAATAAGAATGGATCGTACGAATGAATTAGAATGAATTGTACGAATGAATTTGATTGGATCGTGCCAATGAATTAGAATGGATCATACGAATGAATTAGAATGAATATATTCGTGCGAATGAATTATAACGGATCGTACGAATAAACTAGAATGGATACATTTGTGCGAATGAATTAGAATAGAACGTACGAATGAATTAGAATGAATCGTATGTCTGAATTAGAATGGATTGTACGAATGAATTAGAATGGATCGTACGAATGAATTATAATGGATCGTGTGAATGAATTAGAATGGATTGTATGAATGAATTAGAATGGAAATATTTGTGTGAATGAATTAAAATGGATCGTACGAATGAATTAGAATGGATCGTACGAATGAATTAGAATGGATCGTACAAATGAATTAGAATGGATCGTGCGAATGAATTAGAATGGAATGTGCGAATGAATTAGAATAAATCGTACCAATGAATTAGAATAAATCATACGAAAGAATTAGAATCGATCATATGAATGAATTAGAATGAATCGTGCGAATGAATTAGAATGGATCGTACGAATGAAATAGAATGGATACATTCTTGCAAATGAATTAGAATGGATCGCACGAATGAATTAGAATGGATCATACGAATGAATTAGAATGCTTCATGCGAATGAATTAGAATGGATCGTACGAATGAATTAGAATGGATACATTCCTGTGAATGAATTAGACTGGATCGTATGAATGAATTAGAATGGATCGTAAGAATGAATTAGAATGGATCGTACAAATGAATTAGAATGGATCGTACGAATGCATTAGAATGGATCGTATGAATGAAATAGAATAGATCGTGCGAATGAATTAGAATGGATCATGCGAATGAATTAGAATGGATAAATTCGTGCGAATATATTAGAATAGATCGTACGAATGAATTAGAATGGATCGTACGAATGAATTAGAATGGATCGTACGAATGAATTAGAATAGATCGTACGAATGAAATAGAATGGATCGTGCGAATCAATTAGAATGGATCGTATGAATGAAATAGAATGGATACATTCTTGCAAATGAATTAGAATGGATCATACGAATGAATTAGAATGGATCATACCAATGAATTAGAATGCTTCGTGCGAATGAATTAGAATGGATCGTACAAATGAATTAGAATGGATACATTCGTGCGAATGAATTAGACTGGATCATACGAATGAACTAGAATGGATCGTACGAATGAATTAGAATGCATCGTGCGATTGAATTAGAATGGATCGTACAAATAAATTAGATTGGATCATGTGAATGAATTATATTGGATCATATGAATGAATTAGAATGGATACAATCATGCGAATAAATAAGAAAGGATCGTACGAATAAATTACAATGGATCATGCGAATGAATTAGAATGGATCATGCGAAATAATTAGAATGAATTGTACGAATAAACTAGAATGGATACATTTGTGCGAATGAATTAGAATGGAACGTACAAATGAATTAGAATGAATCGTATGTCTGAATAAGAATGGATTGTATGAATGAATTAGAATGGATCGTACGAATAAATTAGGATGGATCGTGTGAATGAATTAGAATAGATCGTATGAATGAATTAGAATGGATATATTTGTGCAAATGAATTAAAATGGATCGTGCGAATGTATTAGAATGGATCGTATGAATGAATTAGAATAGATCATACAAATGAATTAGAATCGATCGTGCGAATAAATTAGAATGGAATGTGCGAATGAATTAGAATAGATCGTATGAATGAATTAGAATGGATCTTACGAATGAATTAAAATGGATCGTACGAATGAATTAGAATGGATCATACGAATGAATTAGAATAGATACATTCGTGCTAATGAATTAGACTGGATCATACGAATGAATTAGAATGCATCGTGCGATTGAATTAGAATGGATCGTACAAATGAATAAAAATGGATACATTTGTGCGAATGAATTAGAATGGATCGTACAAATGAATTAGAATGGATCGTACGAATGCATTAGAATGGATCGTTCGAATGAAATAGAATGGATCGTGCGAATGAATTAGAATGGATCATGTGAATGAATTAGAATGGATAAATTCGTGCGAATGAATTAGAATGGATTGTACGAATGAATTAGAATGGATAGAGCAAATGAATTAGAATGGATCGTAAGACTGAATAACAATGGATACATTCGTGCGAATGAATTAGAATGGATCGTACGAATGAATTAGAATGATTGTGCGAATGAATTTGAATGGATCGTGCGAATGAATTAGAATGGATCGTACGAATGAATTAGAATGGATACATTCGTGCGAATGAATTAGAATGGATCGTACGAATGATTTAGAATGGATCGTACGAATGAATTAGAATGGATCGTGCGAATGAATTAGAATGGTTCGTACGAATTAATTAGAATGGATACATTCGTGCGAATGAATTAGAATGGATCATACCAATGAATTAGAATGGATCGTACGAAAGAATTAGATTCGATCGTACGAATGAATTAGAATGGATCGTGCGAATGAATTAGAATGGATCGTACGAATGAAATAGAATGGATACATTCGTGCGAATAAATTAGAATGGTTCATGCGAATGAATTAGAATTGATCGTACGAATGAATTAGAGTGGATCGTACGAATGAATGAGAATGGATCATGCGAATATATTAGAATGGATCATACGTGTGAATTAGAATGGATTGTGCGAATGAATTAGAATGGATCGTACGAATGAATTAGAATCGATACATCCGTGCGAATGAATTAGAATTGATCGTGCAGATGAATTAGAATGGATCATACAAATCAATTAGAATGGATCGTACAAATAAACTAGAATGGATACATTTGTGCAAATGAATTAGAATGGAACGTACGAATGATTTAGAATGAATCGTATGTCTGAATTAGAATGGATTGTACAAATGAATTAGAATGGATCGTACGAATGAATTAGAATGGATCGTGTGAATGAATTAGAATGGATCGTATGAAAGAATTAGAATGGATACATTTGTGCGAATGAATTAAAATGGATCGTACAAATGAATTAGAATGGATCGTACGAATGAATTAGAATGGATCGTACGAATGATTTAGAATGGATCGTACAAATGAATTAGAATGGATCATGCGAATGAATTAGAATGGAATGTGCGAATGAATTAGAATGGATAGTACCAATGAATTAGAATGAATCGTACGTAAGAATTAGAATCGATCGTATGAATGAATTAGAATGAATCGTGCGAAGGAATTAGAATGGATCGTACGAATGAAATAGATTGGATACATTCTTTCAAATGAATTAGAATGGATCGTACGAATGAATTAGAATGGATCATATGAATGAATTAGAATGCTTCGTGCGAATGAATTAGAATGCTTCGTGTGAATGAATTAGAATGGATACATTCGTGCGAATGAATTAGACTGGATCGTACGAATGAATTAGAATGGATCGTACGAATTATTTAGAATGCATCGTGCGATTGAATTAGAATGGATCGTACAAATGAATTAGAATGGATCGTACAAATGAATTAGAATGGATTGTACGAATGCATTAGAATGGATCGTATGAATGAAATAGAATGGATCGTGCGAATGAATTAGAATGGATCATGCGAATAAATTAGAATGGGTAAATTCGTGCGAATGAATTAGAATGGATCATACGAATGAATTAGAATGGATCGTACGAATGAATTAGAATGGATCGTGCGATTGAATTAGAATAGATCGTACGAATGAAATAGAATGGATCATGCGAATGAATTAGAATGGATCATACAAATGAAATAGAATGGATACATTCTTGCAAATGAATTAGAATGGATCGTACGAATGAATTAGAATGGATCATACGAATGAATTAGAATGCTTCGTGCGAATGAATTAGAATGGATCGTACAAATGAATTAGAATGGATACATTCGTGCGAATAAATTAGACTGGATCGTACGAATGAATTAGATTGGATCATACGAATGAATTAGAATGCATCGTGCGATTGAATTAGAATGGATCTTACAAATGAATTAGAATGGATCGTACAAATGAATTAGAATGGATCGTACGAATGTATTAGAATGGATCGTACGAATAAAATAGAATGGATCGTGCGAATGAATTAGAATGGATCATGGGAATGAATTAGAATGGATAAATTCGCGCGACTGAATTAGAATGGATCGTACGAATGAATTAGAATGGATCGTACGAATGAATTAGAATGGATCATGCGATTCAATTAGAATGGTTTATACGAATTAATTAGAATGGATACATTCGTGCGAATGAATTAGTATGGATCGTACGAATTAATTAGAATGGATCATACGAATGAATTAGAATGCTTCGTGCGAATGAATTAGAATGGATCGTACAAATGAATTAGAATGGATACATTCGTGCAAATGAAATAGAATGGATCGTACAAAAAAATTAGAATGGATCGTATGAATGAATTAGAATGGAGCGTACGAATGAATAAGAATGGATCGTGCGAGTGAATTAGAATGGATCGTACGAATGAATTAGAATGGATACATTCTTGTGAAAGAATTAGAATGGATCGTACGAATGAATAGGAATGGATCGTCCGAATGAATTAGAATGGATCGTACGAATGAATTAGAATGGATCGTGCGAGTGAATCAGAATGGATCGTACGAATGAATTAGAATGGATCGTTCGAATGAATTAGAATGGATTGTATGAATGAATTAGAATAGATACATCCATGCGAATGAATTAGAATGGATCGTACGAATGAACTAGAATGGATACATTCGTGCGAATGAATTAGAATGGATCGTACAAATGAATTAAATGGATCGTACGAATGAATTAGAATGGATCGTGCGAGGGAATTAGAATGGATGATACGAATGAATTAGAATGGATATATTCTTGCGAAAGAATTAGAATAGATCGTACGAATGAATAAGAATGGATCGTATGAATGAATTAGAATGGATCATACAAACGAATTAGAATGGATATATTCGTGCGAATGAATTAGACTAGATCGTACGAATGAATTAGAATGGATCATATGAATGAATTAGAATACATCGTGCGATTGAATTAGAATGGATCGTACAAATGAATTAGAATGGATACATTCGTGCGAATGATATAGAATGGGTCGTACAAATGAATTAGAATGGATCGTACGAATGCATTAGAATGGATCGCACGAATGAAATAGAATGGATCGTGTGAATGACTTAGAATGGATCATGCGAATGAATTAGAATGGATAAATTCATGCGAATGAATTAGAATGGATAGTACGAATGAATTAGAATGGATCGTACAAATGAATTAGAATGGATCGAGCGAATGAATTAGAATGGATCGTACGAATGAATTAGAATGGATACAGTCGTGCGAATGAATTAGAATGGATCATACGAATGAATTAGAATAGATCGTGCGAATGATTTAGAATGGATCGTGCGAATGAATTAGAATGGATCGTACGAAATAATTAGAATGGATACATTCGTGTGAATGAATTAGAATGGATCGTACGAATGATTTAGAATGGATCATACGAATGAATTAGAATGGATCGTGCGAATGAATTAGAATGGATCGTACGAATTAATTAGAATGGATACATTCGTGTGAATGAATTAGAATGGATCGTACCAATGAATTAGAATGTATCGTACGAAAGAATTAGAATCGATCGTACGAATGAATTAGAATGGATCGTGTGAATGAATTAGAATGGATTGTACGAATGAAATAGAATGGATACATTTGTGCGAATGAATAAGAATGGTTCGTGCAAATGAATTAGAATGGATCGTACGAATGAATTAGAGTGGATCGTACGAATGAATTAGAATGGATAATGCGAATATATTACAATGGGTCGTACGTCTGAATTAGAATGGATTGTGCGTATGAATTAAAATGGATCGTACGAATGCATTAGAATCGATACATCCGTGCGAATGAATTAGAATTGATCGTGCAAATGAATTAGAATGGATCATACGAATCAATTAGAATGGATCGTAAGAATGAACTAGAATGAATACATTCATGCGAATGAATTAGAATGGAACGTACGAATGAATAAGAATGGATCGTACGAATGTATTAGAATGGATCGTACGAATGAACTTGAATGGATACATTCGTGCGAATGAATTAGAATGGATCGTACGAATGAATTAGAATGGATCGTACGAATAAATTAGAATGGATCGTTCGAATGAATTAGAATGGATTATACGAATGAATTAGAATTGATATATCCATGCAAATGAATTAGAATGGATCATAAGAATGAATTAGAATGGATACATTCGTGCGAATGAATTAGAATGGATCGTACGAATGAATTAGAATGATCGTGCGAATGAATTTGAATGGATCGTGCAAATGAATTAGAATGGATGTACGAATGAATTAGAATGGATACATTCGTGCGAATGAATTAGAATGGATCGTATGAATGATTTAGAATGGATCGTACGAATGAATTAGAATGGATCGTGCGAATGAATTAGAATGGATCATATGAATTAATTAGAATGGATACATTCGTGCGAATGAATTAGAATGGATCATACCAATGAATTAGAATGGATCGTACGAAAGAATTAGATTCGATCATACGAATGAATTAGAATGGATCATGCGAATGAATTAGAATGGATCATACGAATGAAATAGAATGGATACATTCATGCGAATAAATTAGAATGGTTCGTGCGAATGAATTAGAATGGATCGTACGAATGAATTAGAGTGGATCGTACGAATGAATGAGAATGGATCATGCGAATATATTAGAATGGATCGTACGTCTGAATTAGAATGGATTGTGCGAATGAATTAGAATGGATCGTACGAATGAATTAGAATCGATACATCCGTGCGAATGAATTAGAATTGATCGTGCAGATGAATTAGAATGGATCATACAAATCAATTAGAATGGATCGTACGAATAAACTAGAATGGATACATTTGTGCGAATGAATTAGAATGGAAGGTACGAATGAATTAGAATGAATCGTATGTCTGATTTAGAATGGATTGTACGAATGAATTAGAATGGATCGTACAAATGAATTAGAATGGATCGTGTGAATGAATTAGAATGGATCGTATGAATGAATTAGAATGGATACATTTGTGCAAATGAATTAAAATAGATTGTACGAATGAATTAGAATGGATCGTACGAATGAATTAGAATGGATCGTACAAATGA
Organism: Chamaelirium japonicum; assembly: GCA_947650365.1. Classification (NCBI taxonomy): domain Eukaryota; kingdom Viridiplantae; phylum Streptophyta; class Magnoliopsida; order Liliales; family Melanthiaceae; genus Chamaelirium; species Chamaelirium japonicum. The sequence goes on from CANTAL010000119.1 coordinate 94,253, forward strand.
ATTAGAATGAATCGTGCGAATGAATTAGAATGGAATGTGCGAATGAATTAGAATGGATCGTACCAATGAATTAGAATGAATCGTACGAAAGAATTAGAATCGATCGTATGAATGAATTAGAATGAATCGTGCGAATGAATTAGAATGGATCATACGAATGTAAAAGAATGGATACATTCTTTCAAATGAATTAGAATGGATCGTACGAATGAATTAGAATGGATCATACGAATAAATTAGAATGCTTCGTGCGAATGAATTAGAATGGATCGTACAAATGAATTAGAATGGATACATTCGTGCGAATGAATTTGACTGGATCGTACGAATGAATTAGAATGGATCGTACGAATGATTTAGAATGCATCGTGCGATTGAATTAGAATGGATCGTACAAATGAATTAGAATGGATTGTACGAATGAATTAGAATGAATCATGTGAATGAATTAGAATGGATAAATTCGTGCGAATGAATTAGAATGGATCGTACGAATGAATTAGAATGGATCGTACGAATGAATTAGAATGGATCGTGCGATTGAATAATAATAGATCGTACGAATGAAATAGAATGGATCGTGCGAATGAATTAGAATGGATCATACGAATGAAATATAATGGATACATTCTTGCAAATGAATTAGAATGGATCGTACGAATGAATTAGAATGGATCATACGAATGAATCTTGCGAATGAATTAGAATCGATCGTACAAATGAATTAGAATGGATACATTCGTGCGAATGAATTAGACTGGATCGTACGAATGAATTAGAATGGATCGTACGAATGAATTAGAATGCATCGTGCGATTGAATTAGAATGGATCTTACAAATGAATTAGAATAGATCGTACGAATGTATTAGAATAGATCGTACGAATAAAATAGAATGGATCTTGCAAATGAATTAGAATGGATCATGCGAATGAATTAGAATGGATAAATTTGCGCGAATGAATTAGAATGGATCATACGAATGAATTAGAATGGATCGTACGAATGAATTAGAATGGATCATGCGATTGAATTAGAATGGATCATACAAATGAATTAGAATGGATACATTCGTGCGAATGAATTAGAATGGATCGTACGAATTAATTAGAATGGATCATACGAATGAATTAGAATGCTTCGTGCGAATGAATTAGAATTGATCGTACAAATTAATTAGAATGGATACATTCGTGCGAATAAAATAGAATGGATCGTACAAAAAAATTAGAATGGATCGTACGAATGAATAAGAATGGATCGTGCGAGTGAATTAGAATAGATCGTACGAATGAATTAGAATGGATACATTCTTGCGAAAGAATTAGAATGGATCGTAGGAATGAATAAGAATGGATCGTCCGAATGAATTAGAATGGATCGTACGAATGAATTAGAATGGATCGTGCGAGTGAATAAGAATGGATTGTACGAATGAATTAGAATGGATCGTTCGAATGAATTAGAATGGATTGTATGAATGAATTAGAATGGATACATCGATGCGAATGAATTAGAATGGATCATACGAATGAACTAGAATGGATACATTCGTGCGAATGAATTTGAATGGATCGTACAAATGAATTAGAATGGATTGTACGAATGAATTAGAATGGATCGTGCGAGTGAATTAGAATGGATCGTACGAATGAATTAGAATGGATAGATTCTTGCGAAAGAATTAGAATGGATCGTACGAATGAATAAGAATGGATCGTACGAATGAATTAGAATGGATCATACGAAAGAATTAGAATGGATACATTCGTGCGAATGAATTAGACTAGATCGTACGAATGAATTAGAATGGATCGTACGAATGAATTAGAATGCATCGTGCGATTGAATTAGAATGGATCGTACAAATGAATTAGAATGGATACATTCATGTGAATGATATAGAATGGGTCGTACAAATGAATTAGAATGGATCGTACGAATGCATTAGAATGGATCATACGAATGAAATAGAATGGATTGTGCGGATGAATTAGAATTGATCATGCGAATGAATCAGAATGGATAAATTCATGCGAATGAATTAGAATGGATAATACGAATGAATTAGAATCGATCGTACAAATTAATTAGAATGGATCGAGCGAATGAATTAGAATGGATCGTATGAATGAATTAGAATGGATACATTCGTGCGAATGAATTAGAATGGATCGTATGAATGAATTAGAATAGATCGTGCGAATGAATTAGAATGGATCGTGCGAATGAATTAGAATGGATCGTACGAATGAATTAGAATGGATATATTCGTGTGAATGAATTAGAATGGATCGTACGAATGATTTAGAATGGATCATACGAATGAATTAGAATGGATCGTGCGAATGAATTAGAATGGATCGTACGAATTAATTAGAATGGATACATTCGTGCGAATGAATTAGAATGGATCGTACCAATGAATTAGAATGTATCGTACGAAAGAATTAGAATCGATCGTACGAAAGAATGGATCGTGTGAATGAATTAGAATGGATCGTACGAATGAAATAGAATGGATACATTCGTGCGAATGAATAAGAATGGTTTGTGCGAATGAATTAGAATGGTTCGTACGAATGATTAGAGTGGATCGTACGAATGAATTAGAATGGATCATGCGAATATATTACAATGGGTCGTACGTCTGAATTAGAATGGATTGTGCGTATGAATTAAAATGGATCGTACGAATGCATTAGAATCGATACATCCACGCGAATGAATTAGAATTGATCGTGCAGATGAATTAGAATGGATCATACGAATCAATTAGAATAGATCGTAAGAATGAACTAGAATGAATACATTCATGCGAATGAATTAGAATGGAACGTACGAATGAATTAGAATGGATCGTACGAATGTATTAGAATGGATCGTACGAATGAACTTGAATGGATACATTCGTGCGAATCAATTAGAATGGATCGTACGAATGAATTAGAATGGATCGTACGAACGAATTAGAATGGATCATTCAAATGAATTAGAATGGATTGTACGAATGAATTAGAATTGATACATCCATACGAATGAGTTAGAATGGATCGTACAAATGAACTAGAATGGATACATTCGTGCGAATGAATTAGAATGGATCATACGAATGAATTAGAATGGATCGTACGAATGAATTAGAATACATCGTGCGAATGAATTAGAATGGATCGTAGGAATAAATTAGAATGGATTCATTCGTGCGAATGAATTAGAATGGATCGTACGAATGAATTAGAATGGATCGTACGAATGAATTTGATTGGATCGTGCGAATGAATTTGAATGGATCATATGAATGAATTAGAATGGAGACATTCATGCGAATGAATTAGAATGGATCATGCGAATGAATTAGATTGGATACATTCATGCGAATGAATTAGAATAGATCGTACGAATGAAGTAGAATGGATCGTATGAATGAATTAGAAAGGATCGTACGAATGAATTTGAATAGATCGTATGAATGAATTCGAATGGATCGTGCGAATGAATTAGAATGGATCATAAGAATGAATAGAATGGATACATATGAATTAGAATGGATCGTGCGAATGAATTAGAATGGATCATATAAAAGAATTGGAATGGCTACATTCGTGAGAATGAATTAGAATGGATCATATGAATGAATTAGAATGGGTCGTGCGAATGAATTAGAATGGATCGTACGAATGACTTAGATTGGATCGTGCGAATGAATTAGAATGGATCGTACGAATGAATTATAATGGATACATTCGTGCGAATGAATTAGAATGGATCGTACGAATAAATAAGAATAGATCGTCCGAGTGAATTAGAATGGATAGTACGAATGAACTTGACTGGATATATTCGTGCGAATGAATTAGAATGGATCATACGGATGAATTAGAATGGACCGTATGAATGAATTAGAATGGATCGTGCGAATGAATTAGAATGGATACATTCTTGTGAATGAATTAGAATGGATCGTACGAATAAATTAGAATTGATAGTACGAATAAAATAGAATGGATCGTGCGAATGAATTAGAATGGATCGTACGGATGAATTAGAATGGATACATTCATGCGAATGAGTTAAAATGCATCCTACGAATGAATTAGAATAGATCGTACGAACGAATTAGAATGGATCGTATGAATGAATTAGAATGGAAACATTCGTTCGAATGAATTAGAATGGATCGTACGAATGCATTAGAAAGGATCGTATGAATGAATTAGAATGGATCATGAGATTGAATTAGAATGGATCGTGCGAATGAATTAGAATGGATCGTACGAATGAATTAGAATGGATACATTCGTGCGAATGAATTAGAATGGATCGTACGAGTGATTTAGAATGGATCGTACGAATGAATTAGATTGGATCGTGCGAATGAATTAGGATGGTTTGTACGAATTAATTAGAATGGATACATTCGTGCGAATGAATCAGAATGGATCGTACCAATGAATTAGAATGGATCGTACAAAAGAATTAGAATCGATCATACGAATGAATTAGAATAGATCGTGCGAATGAATTAGAATGGATCGTACGAATGAAATAGAATAGATGCATTCGTGCGAATGAATAAGAATGGTTCGTACGAATGAATTAGAATGGATCGTACTAATGAATTAGAGTGGATCGTACAAATGAATGAGAATGGATCATGCGAATATATTAGAATGGATCGTACGTCCGAATTAGAATGGATTGTGCGAATGAATTAGAATGGATCGTACGATTGAATTAGGATCGATACATCCGTGCGAATGAATTAGAATTGATCGTGTAGATGAATTACAATGGATCATACAAATCAATTTGAATGGATCGTAAGAATGAACTAGAATGGATACATTCATGCGAATGAATTAGAATGGAATGTACGATTGAATTAGAATGGATGGTACGAATTAATTAGAATGGATCGTACGAATGAACTTGAATGGATACATTCGTGCGAATGAATTAGAATGGATCATACGAATGAATTAGAATGAATCGTACGAATGAATTAGAATGGATCATTCGAATGAATTAGAATGGATTGTATGAATGAATTAGAATGGATACATCCATGCGAATGAATTAGAATGGATCGTATAAATGAATTAGAATGGATCGTACGAATGAATTAGAATGGATCGTACGAATAAACTATAATGAATACATTCGTGCGAATGAATTAGAATGGATCGTACGAATAAATTAGAATGGATCGTGCGAATAAATTAGAACGGATAGTACGAATGAATTAGAATAGATTGTGCGAATGAATTAGAATCGATCGTACGAATGAATTAGAATGGGTACATTCGTGCGAATAAATTAGAATGGATCGTACGAATGAATAAGAAAGAACGTATGAATGAATTAGAATGGATCGTACGAATGAATTAGAATGGATCATTCGAATGAATTAGAATTGATCGTACGAATGAATTAGAACGGATACATTAATGTGAATGAATTAGAATGGATCGTACGAATGAATTAGAATGGATCGTATGAATGATTTAGAATGGATCGTGCAAATGAATTAGAATGGATCGTACGAATGAATTAGAATGGATACATTCGTGTGAATGAATTAAAATGGATCGTACGAATGAATCAGAATGGATCGTACGAATGCATTAGAATGGATCGTACAAATGAATTAGAATGGATACATTCGTGTGAATGAATTAGAATGGATCTTACGAATGAATTAGAATGGATCGTATGAATGAAATAGAATGGGTCGAACGAATGAATTAGAATGGATCGTGCGAATGAATTAGAATGGATCGTGTGAATGAATTAGAATGGATCGTACGAATGAATTAGAATGGATCGTACGAATGCATTAGAATGGATCGTACGAATGAATTAGAATGGATACATTTGTGCGAATGAATGAGAATAGATTTTACGAATGAATTAGAATGGATCGTACGAATGAATTAGAATGGATCGAACGAATGAATTAAAATGGATCCTACGAATGAATTAGAATGGATCGTGTGAATGAATTACATTGGATCATACGAATGAATTAGAATGGATATAATCATGCGAATGAATTAGAATGGATCGTACGAATGAATTAGAATGGATCGTGCGAAATGAATTAGAATGGATTATGCGAAATAATTAGAATGAATACATTTGTGTGAATGAATTAAAATGGATCGTACGAATGAATTAGAATGGATCGTGCGAATGAATTAGAATGGATCATACAAATGAATTAGAATGGATCGTACGAATGAATTAGAATGGAATGTGAGAATGAATTATAATGGATCGTACCAATGAATTAGAATGAATCGTACAAAAGAATTAGAATCGATCGTACAAATGAATTAGAATGGATCGTGCGATTGAATTAGAATGGATCATATGAATGAAAAAGAATGGATACATTCTTGCGAATGAATTAGAATGGATCGTACGAATGATTTAGAATGGATCATACGAATTAATTAGAATGCTTCGTACGAATGAATTAAAATGGACCGTACAAATGAATTAGAATGGATACATTCGTGCGAATGAATTAGACTGGATCGTACGAATGAATTAGAATGGATCGTACGAATGAATTAGAATGCATCGTGCAATTGAAATAGAATGGATCGTACAAATGAATTAGATTGTATACATTCGTGAGAATGAATTAGAATGGATCGTACAAATGAATTAGAATGGATCGTACGAATGCATTAGAATTGATCGTACGTATGAAATAGAATGGATCGTGCGAATGAATTAGAATGGATCATGCGAATGAATTAGAATGGATAAACTCGTGCGAATGAATTAGAATGGATCGTACGAATGAATTAGAATGGATCGTACGAATGAATTAAAATGGATCGTACGAATGAATTAGAATGGATCATGCAATTGAATTAGAATGGATCATACGAATGAATTACAATGGATACATTCGTGCGAATGAATTAGAATGGATCGTACGAATGAATTAGAATGGATCGTACAAATGAATTAGAATGGATACATTCGTGCGAATGAATTAGAATAGATCGTACGAATGAATTAGAATGAATCGTACGAATGAATTAGAATGGATCGTGCTAGTGAAGTAGAATGGATCGTAGGAATGAATTAGAATGGATACATTCTTGCGAAAGAATTAGAATGGATCGTACGAATGAATAAGAGTGGATCGTCCGAATGAATTAGAATGGATCGTACGAATGAATTAGAATGGATCGTGCGAGTGAATTAGAATGGATCATACGAATGAATTAGAATGGATCGTTCGAATGAATTAGAATGGATTGTACGAATGAATTAGAATGGATAAATCTATGCGAATGAATTAGAATGGATCGTACGAATGAACTAGATGGATACATTCGTGCGAATGAATTAGATGGATCGTACGAATGAATTAGAATGGATTGTACGAATTAATTAGAATGGATCGTGCGAGTGAATTAGAATGGATCGTACGAATGAATTAGATTGGATATATTCTTGCGTAAGAATTAGAATGGATCGTACGAATGAATAAGAGTGGATCGTACGAATGAATTAGAATGGATCATATGAATGAATTAGAATGGATACATTCGTGCGAATGAATTAGACTGAATCGTACGAATGAATTAGAATGGATCGTACGAATGAATTAGAATGCATCGTGCGATTGAACTAGAATGGATTGTACAAATGAATTAGAATGGATACATTCATGCGAATGAATTAGAATGGATCGTACAAATGAATTAGAATGGATCGTACGAATGCATTAGAATGGATCGTACGAATGAAATAGAATGGATCGTGCGAATGAATTAGAATGAATCATGCGAATGAATTAGAATGGATAAATTCGTGCGAATGAATTAGAATGGATAGTACGAATGAATTAGAATGGATCGTACGAATGAATTAAAATGGATCTAGCGAATGAATTAGAATGGATTGTATGAATGAATTAGAATGGATACATTCGTGCGAATGAATTAGAATGGATCGTACGAATGAATTAGAATAGATCGTGCGAATGAATTAGAATTGATCATGGGAATGAATTAGAATGGATCGTACGAATGAATTAGAATGGATACATTCATAAGAATGAATTAGAATGGATCGTACGAATGATTTAGAATGGATCGTACGAATGAATTAGAATGGATCACACGAATGAATTAGAATGGATCATATGAATTAATTAGAATGGATACATTCGTGCGAATGAATTAGAATGGATCGTACCAATGAATTAGAATGAATCGTACGAAAGAATTAGAATCGATCGTACGAATGAATTAGAATGGATCGTGCGAATGAATTAGAATGGATCGTCCGAATGAAATAGAATGGATACATTCGTGCAAATGACTTAGAATGATTTGTACGAATGAATTAGAATGGATCATACAAATAAATTAGAGTGGATCGTACGAATGACTGAGAATGGATCATACGAATATATTAGAATAGATCGTACGTCTGAATTAGAATGGATTGTGCGAATGAATTAGAATAGAATTAACTTGAATGAATACATTCATGCAAAATAATTAGAATGGAACGTACGAATAAATTAGAATAGATCGTACAAATGAATTAGAATGGATCGTACGAATGAACTTGAATGGATACATTCGTGCGAATGAATTAGAATGGATCGTACGAATGAATTAGAATGGATCGTTCGAATGAATTTGAATGGATTGTACGAATGAATTAGAATGAATCGTACGAATGAATTAGAATGGATCGTACGAATGAATTAGAATAGATTGGTCGAATGAATTAGAATGGATCGTACGAATAAATTAGAATGGATACATTCGTGCGAATGAATTAGAATGGATCGTACGAATGAATTAGAATGGATCATACGAATGACTTTGATTGGATCGTGCGAATGAATTAGAATGGATCTTACGAATGAATTAGAATGGATACATTCATGTGAATGAATTAGAATGGATCGTACGGATGAATTAGATTGGATACATTCGTTCGGATGAATTAGAATGGATCGTACGAATGAATTAGAATGGATCGTTTGAATGAATTAGAATGGATCGTACGAACGAATTTGAATAGATCATACGAATGAATTAGAATAGATACATTCGTGCGAATGAATTAGAATGGATCATACGAATGAATAAGAATGGATCGTACGAATGAATTAGAATGGATCGTGCGAATGAATTAGAATGGATCGTATGATTGAATTAGAAAGGATACATTCGTGCGAACGAATTAGAATGGTTCTTATGAATGAATTAGAATGGATCATACGAATGAATTTGAATGGATCGTACGAATGAATTAGAATGGATCGTACGAATGAATTTGAATGGATCGTGCAAATGAATTAGAATGGATCGTACGAATGAATTACAAAGGATCCATTCGTGCAAATGAATTAGAAACTATCGTACGAATGAATTAGAATGGATCGTACGAATGAACTAGAATGGATCGTATGAATGAATTAGAATAGATTGTACGAATGAATTCGAATGGATCGTGCGAATGAATTAGAATGGATCATAAGAATGAATTAGAATGGATACATTCGTGCGAATGAATTAGAATGGATCATATGAATAAATTAGAATGGATCGTACATATGAATTAGAATGGATCGTGCGAATGAATTAGAATGGATCGTACAAAAGAATTAGAATGGATCGTACGAATGAATTAGAATGGATCGTGCGAATGAATTAGAATGGATCGTGCAAATTAATTAGAATGGATCGTGCAAATGAATTAGAATGGATCGTACGAATGAATTAGCATGGATCATGCGAATGAATTAGAATGGATATATTCATATGAATGAATTAGAATGGGTCGTACGAAGGAAGTAGAATGGATATATTCGTGCGAATTAATTATTCATTCGTACTATCCATTCTAATTCATTCGTATGATCCATTCTAATTTATTCGTACAATCCATTCTATTTCATTCGGACGAATGTATCCATTCTTGTTTATTCGTACGATCCATTCTAATTCATTCGCATGGATGTATCCAATCTAATTCATTCGTACATACGATCCATTCTAATTCACTCGGACGATCCATTCTAATTCATTCATACGATCCATTCTAATTCATTCGCACGAATATATCCATTCTAATTCATTCGTACGATCCATTCTAATTTATTCATATGATCCATTCTAATTCATTCGGACGATCCATTCTTATTCGTTCGTACGATCCATTCTAATTCATTTGCACGAATGTATCCATTCTAATTCATTCACACGATCCATTCTAATTCATTCGTACGATCTATTCTAATTCAGTCGCACGAATGTATCCATTCTAATTCATTCGCACGAATAAATTCAAATAGATCGTGCGAATGAATTAGAATGGATCATAAGAATGAATTAGAATGGATACATTCGTGCGAATGAATTAGAATGGATCGTAAGAATAAATTAGAATGGATCGTACATATGAGTTAGAATGGATCGTGCGAATGAATTAGAATGGATCGTACAAAAGAATTAGAATGGATCGTACAAAATGAATTAGAATGGATCGTGCGAATGAATTAGAATGGATCATATGGATGAATTAGAATGTATCGTACGAATGAATTAGAATGGATCGTGCGAATGAATTAGAATAGATCGTACGAATGAATTAGAATAGATCGTATGAATGAATTAGAATAGAAACATTCGTGCGAATGAATTAGAATGGATCGTACGAATGAATTAGAAAGGATCGTACGAATGTATTAGAATGGATCGTGCGATTGAATTAGAATGGATCATACGAATGAATTAGAATGGATACGTTCGTGCGAATGAATTAGAATAGACCGTACGAATGAATTAAAATGGATCGTACAAATAAATTAGAATGCTTCGTGCGAATGAATTAGAATGGATCGTACAAATGAATTAGAATGGATACATTCGTGCGAATGAATTAAAATGGATCGTACGAATGAATTAGAATGGATCGTACGAATGAATAAGAATGGATCGTGCGAGTGAATTAGAATGGATAGTACGAATGAATTATAATGGATACATTCTTCCGAAAGAATTAGAATGGATCGTACGAATGAATAAGAATGGATCGTATGAATCAAATAGAATGGATCGTACGAATGAATTAGAATGGATCATACGAATGAATTAGAATGGATACATTCATGCGAATGAATTAGACTGGATCGTATGAATGACTTAGAATGGATCGTACGAATGAATTAGAATGCATCGTGCGATTGAATTAGAATGGATCGTACAAATGAATTGGAATGGATACATTCGTGTGAATGAATTAGAATGCATCGTACAAATGAATTAGATTGGATCGTACGAATAAAAAAGAATGGATCGTGCGAATGAATTAGAATGGATCATGCGAATGAATTTGAATGGATAAATTCGTATGAATGAATTTGAATGGATCGTACCAATGAATTAGAATGAATCGTACAAAAGAATTTGAATCGATCGTACGAATGAATTAGAATGGATCGTGCGAATGAATTAGAATGGATCGTACGAATAAAATAGATTGGATACATTCGTGCGAATGAATTAGAATGGATCGTACGAATGAATTAGAATGCTTCGTGCGAATGAATTAGAATGGATCGTACAAATGAATTAGAATGTTTACATTCGTGCGAATGAATTAGACTGGATCATACGAATGAATTAGAATGGATCGTACGAATGAATTAGAAAGCATCGTGCGATTGAATTAGAATGGATCGTACGAATGAAATAGAATGGATCGTGCGAATGAATTAGAATGGATCATGCGAATGAATTAGAATGGATAAATTCGTGCAAATGAATTAGAATGGATAAATTCATGCGAATGAATTTGAATGGATCGTACGAATGAATTAGAATGTATCATACGAATGAATTAGAATAGATCGTACGAATGACTTAGAATGGATCGTGCGATTAAATTAGATTGGTTCATACGAATGAATTAGAATGGATACATTCGTGCGAATGAATTAGAATGGATCGTACGAATGAATTAGATTGGATCATGCGAATGAATTAGAATGGATCGTACGAATAAATTAGAATGGGTACATTCTTGCAAATGAATTAGAATGGATCGTACGTATGAATTAGAATGGATAGTACGAATTAATTAGAATGGATCGTGCGAATGAATTAGAATGGATCGTACGGATGAATTAGAATGGATACATTCGTCCGTATGAATTAAAATGGATCGTACGAATGAATTAGAATGGATCGTGCGAATGAATTAGAATAGATCGTACGAATGAATTAGAATGGATCGTATGAATGAATTAGAATAGAAACATTCGTGCGAATGAATTAGAATGGATCGTACGAATGAATTAGAAAGGATCGTACGAATGAATTAGAATAGATCGTGCGATTGAATTAGAATGGATCATACGAATGAATTAGAATGGATACATTCGTGCGAATGAATTAGAATGGACCGTACGAAAGAATTAGAATGGATCATACGAATGAATTAGAATGCTTCGTACGAATGAATTAGAATGGATCGTACAAATGAATTAGAATGGATACATTCGTGCGAATGAATTAGAATGGATCGTACGAATGAATTAGAGTGGATCGTATGAATGAATAAGAATGTATCATGCGAGTGAATTAGAATGGATAGTACGAATGAATTAAATGGATACATTCTTCCGAAAGAATTAGAATAGATCGTACGAATGAATAAGAATGGATCGTACGAATGAAATAGAATGGATCGTACGAATGAATAAGAATGGATTATAGGAATGAATTAGAATGGATACATTCGTGCGAATGAATTAGACTGGATCGTACGAATGAATTAGAATGGATCGTACGAATGAATTAGAATGCATCGTGCGATTGAATTAGAATGGATCGTACAAATGAATTAGAATGGATACATTCGTGCGAATGAATTAGATTGGATCGTACAAATGAATTAGAATGGGTCGTACGAATGCATTAGAATGGATCGTACGAATGAAAAAGAATGGATCGTGCGAATGAATTAGAATGGATCATGCAAATGAATTAGAATGGATAAATTCGTATGAATGAATTTGAATGGATCGTACCAATGAATTATAATGAATCATACGAAAGAATTTGAATCGATCGTATGAATGAATTAGAATGGATCGTATGAATGAATTAGAATGGATCGTACGAAGTAATTAGATTGGATATATTTGTGCGAATGAATTAGAATAGATCGTGCGAATGAATTAGAGAGGATCGTCTGAATGAATTAGAATGAATCATACGAATGAATTAGAATGGATCGTATGAATTAATTAGAATGGTTCATACGAATGAATTAGAATGGATCATATGAATGAATTAGAATGGCTACATTCGTGCGAATGAATTAGACTGGATCGTACGAATGAATTAGAATGGATTGTCTGAGTGAATTAGAATGGATCGTACGAATGAACTTGAATGGATACATTCGTGCGACTGAATTAGAATAGATCGTACGAATGAATTAGAATGGATCATGCGAATGAATTAGAATTGATACATTTGTGCGAATGAATTAGAATGGATCGTACGAATGAATTAGAATGGATCGTGCGAGTGAATTAGAATGGATCATACGAATGAATTAGAATAAATCGTGCGAATGAATTAGAATGGATCGTCTGAATGAATTAGAATGAATCACACGAATGAATTAGAATGGATTGTATGAATGAATTAGAATGGATCGTGCGAATGACTTAGATTGGATACATTTGTGCGAATGAATTAGAATGGATCGTACGAATAAATTAGAATGGATCATACGAATGAATTAGAATAGATTGTACAAATGAATTAGAATGGATACATTCGTGCGAATGAATTAGAATGGATCGTACGAATGAATTAGAATAGATCATCCGAGTGAATTAGAATGGATCGTACGAATGAATTAGAATGGATACATTCAGGCGAATAAATTAGAATGGATCTTACTAATCAATTAGAATGGATACATTCGTTCGAATGAATTAGAATGGATTGAATTAGAATGGATCGTACGAATGAATAAGAATGGATCGTACGAATGAATTAGAATGGATCGTACGAAAAAATTAGAATGGATCATGTGAATGAATTAGAACATTCTAATTCATTCGTATGATCCATTCTAATTCAATCGCACGATCCATTCTAATGCATTCGTACGATCCATTCTAATTCATTCGTACGATCAATTCTAATTCATTCACACGAATTTATCCATTCTAATTTATTTGTAAGATCCATTCTAATTCATTCGCACGATCCATTCTAATTCATTCATACGATCCATTCTAATTCATTCGTTCGATCCATTCTAATTCATTCATACGATTCAATCTAATTCATTCATAAAATCTATTCTCATTCATTCGCACAATGTATCCATTCTAATTCATTCGCACGATCCATTCTAATTCATTTGCATGATCCATTCTAATTCATTCATACGATCCATTCTAATTTATTCGTATGATCCAATATAATTCATTCGCACGAATGTATCTATTCTAATTCATTCGTACGATCCATTCTAATTCATTCGCTCGATCCATTCTAATTCATTCACGATCCTTTCTAATTCATTCGTACGATCCATTCCAATTCATTCGTACGATCCATTCTAATTCATTCAGACGATCCATTCTAATTCGTTTGTACGATCCATTCTAGTTCATTCGTACGATCCATTCTAATTCATTCGTACGATCCATTCTAATTCATTCGCATGATTGTATCCATTCTAATTCATTCGTACGATCCAATGTAATTCATTCGCACGATCCATTCTAATTCATTCGTACGATCCATTCTAATTCATTCGTTCGATCCATTCTAATTCATTTGTAAAATCCATTCTAATTCATTTGTAAAATCTCTTCTCATTCATTCGTACAAATGTATCCATTCTAATTTATTCGCACGATCCATTCTAATTCATTCGCACGATCCATTCTAATTCATTCATACGATCCATTCTTATTCATTCGTACGATCCATTCTAATTCATTCGCACGATATCCATGCGAATGAATTAGAATGGATCGTACGAATGAACTAGAATGGATACAGTCATGCGAATGAATTAGAATGGATCGTACGAATGAACTAGAATGGATCATACGAATGAATTAGAATGAATCATACGAATGAATTAGAATGGATCGTACGAATGAATTTGAAAGGATCATACGAATGAATTAGAATGGATCGCACGAATGAATTAGAATGGATCGTTCGAATGACTTAGAATGGATCGTTCGAATGAATTAGAATGGATTGTTCGAATGAATTAGAATGGATAGTAAGAATGAATTATAATAGAATGTGCGAATGAATTAGAATGGATCAAACGAATGAATTAGAATGGATCGTTCGAATGAATTAGAATGGATCGTGCGAAAGAATTAGAATGGATCGTTCGAATGAATTACAATGGGTCAAACGAATGAATTAGAATGGATCGTACGAATGAATTAGAATTATCGTTCGAATGAATTAGAATGGATCTTTCGAATGAATTAGAATGGATCGTACGAATGAATTAGAATGGAATGTGCGAATGATTTAGAATGGATCATACGAATGAATAAGAATGGATCGTTCGAATGAATTAGAATGGATCGTGCGAATGAATAAAAATGGATACATTCGTGCGAAAGAATTAGAATGGATCGTACAAATGAATTAGAATGGATCGTATGAATGAATTAGAATGGATCATGCGAATGAATTAGAATGGACCATACGAATGAATTAGAATGGATCGTACGAATGAATTAGAATGGATACACTCATGCGAATGAATTAGAATAGATCATATGAATGAATTAGAATAGATCGTGCGAATTAATTTGAATGGATCTTACGAATGAATTAGAATGGATAGTATGAATGAATTAGAATAGATCGTCCGAATGAATTTGAATGGATCGTACGAATAAATTAGAATGGATCGTCTGAATGAATTAGAATGAATCCTACGAATGAATTAGAATGGATCGTATGAATGAATTAGAATAAATCATATGAATGAATTAGAATGGATCGTATGAATGAATTAGAATGGAATGTGCGAATGAATTAGAATGGATCGTGCGAATGAATTAGAATGGATCATGCGAATGAATTAGAATGGATTGTATGAATGAATTAGAATGGATTATACGGATGAATTAGAATAGATCATACGAATGAACTTGAATGGATACATTCGTGCGACTGAATTAGAATAGATCGTACGAATGAATTAGAATGGATCGTGCGGATGAATTAGAATGGATCGTACAAATGAATTAGAATGGATCATGTGAATGAATTATAATGGATCATGCGAATTAGTTACAATGGATCATATGAATGAATTAGAATGGATCGTGTGAATGAATTAGAATGGATCGTACGATTGAATTAGAATGGATACATTCGTGCGAATGAATTAGAATGGATCGTTCGAATGAATTAGAATGGATCATGCGAATGAATTAGAATGGATATATTCATGCGAATGATCGTACGAATGAATTAGATTGGATCATACGAATGAATTAGAATAGATCATATGAATGAATTAGAATGGATCGTACGAATAAATTAGAATAGATCGTGCAAATGAATTATAATGGATCGTCTGAATGAATTAGAGTGAATCATAAGAATGAATAAGAATGGATCGTATGAATGAATTAGAATGGATCATTCGAATGAATTAGAATGGATCTTACGAATGAATTAGAATGGATCTTATGAATAAATTAGAATGGGTCGAATGAATGAATTAGAATGGATCTTGCCAATGACTTAGCATGGATCGTCTGAATGAATTAGAATGGATCTTACGAATGAATTAGAATGGATCCTA
Organism: Chamaelirium japonicum; assembly: GCA_947650365.1. Taxonomy (NCBI): domain Eukaryota; kingdom Viridiplantae; phylum Streptophyta; class Magnoliopsida; order Liliales; family Melanthiaceae; genus Chamaelirium; species Chamaelirium japonicum. The sequence continues at coordinate 111,131 of CANTAL010000119.1, forward strand.
CGAATGCATTAGAATGGATCGTACGAATGAATTAGAATAGATACATTTGTGCGAATGAATGGAAATAGATTTTACGAATGAATTAGAATAGATCATATGAAAGAATTAGAATGGATCGAACGAATGAATTAGAATGGATCGTACGAATGAATTAGAATGGATCGTACGAATGAATTAGAATAGATCGTGCGAATAAAATAGAATGGATCGTACGAATGAATTAGAATGAATCGTACGAATGAATTAGAATGAATCATACGAATGAACTAGAACGGATACATTCGTGCGAATGAATTAGAATTGGTTGAACGAATGAATTAGAATGGATCGTACGAATGAATTAGAATGGATCGTTCGAATGAATTAGAATGGATCGTGCGAGAGAATTAGAATGGATCGTACGAATGAATTAGAATGGATTGTTCGAATGAATTAGAATGGATCGTGTGAATGAATTAGAATGGATACATTCGTGCGAATGAATTAGAATGGATCGTACGAATGAATTAGAATAGATTGTACGAATGAATTAGAATGGATATATTCGTGTGAATGAATTAGAATGGATCGTACGAATGAAATAGAATGGATAGTACGAATGAATTAGAATGGATCGTACGAATGAACTTGAATGGATGCATTCGTGCGAATGAATTAGATTGATTCGTGAGAATGAATTAGAATGGATCGTACGAATGAATTAGAATGGATCGTACGAATGAATTAGAATGGAATGTGCGAATAAATTATAATGGATCATACAAACGAATTAGAATGGATCGTTCGAATGAATTAGAATGGATCGAACGAATGAAATAGAATGGATACATTCGTGCGAATGAATTAGAATGGATCGTACGAATGAATTAGAATGGATCGTATGAATGAATTAGAATGGATCGTATGAATGAATTTGAGTGGATCATACAAATGAATTAGAATGGATCGTATGAATGAATTAGAGTGGATCATTCGAATGAATTAGAATGGATCGTACGAATGAATTAGAATAGATCGTACGAATGAATTAGAATGGATCATGCGATTGAATTAGAATGGATCATACGAATTAATTAGAATGGATCGTGTGAATGAATTAGAATGGATCGTACGAATGAATTAGAATGGATACATTCGTATGAATAAATTAGAATGGATCGTACGAAAAAATTAGAATGGATACATTCGTGCGAATGAATTAGTACGATCCATTCTAATTCATTCGTACGATCCATTCTAATTCATTAGCATGTTCCATTCTAATTCATTTGCGCAATCCATTCTAATTCATTCGCACGATCTATTCTAATTCATTTGTACTATCCATTCTAACTCATTCGCACATTCCATTCTAATACATTCGTACGATCCATTCTAATTCATTCGCACGATCCATTCTATTTTATTCGTATGATCTATTCTAATTCATTCGAACGATCCATTCTAATTCATTCGTGCGATCCATTCTAATTTATTCGCACGATCCATTCTAATTCATTCGAACGATCCATTCTAATTCATTCGTATGATCCATTCTAATTCATTCGGACGAATGTATCCATTCTAATTCATTCGCACGAACCATTCTAATTCATTCGTACGATCTATTCTAATCCATTCTATTCTAATTCACTCGAACGATCCAACCTAATTCATTCATACGATCCATTCTAATTCATTCGCATGATCCATTCTAATTCATTCGTACGATCCATTCTAATGCATTCGTACGATCCATTCTAATTCATTCGTACGATCTATTCTAATTCATTCACACGAATGTATCCATTCTAATTTATTCCTACGATCTATTCTAATTTATTTGCACGATCCATTCTAATTCATTTATACGATCCATTCTAATTCATTCGTACTTATGATTCATTCTAATTCATTCAGACGATCCATTCTAATTCATTCATACGATCCATTCTAATTCATTCGCATGATCCATTCTAATTCATTTGTACTATCCATTCTAACTCATTCGCATATTCTATTCTAATTCATTTGCATGATCCAATCTTATTCATTTGTACGATCCATTCTAATCCATTCAAACGATCCATTCTAATTCATTCGAATGATCCATTCTTATTCATTCGTACGATCCATTCTAATTCATTCGCACATTCCATTCTAATTCATTCGTACGATCCATTCTAATTCATTCGCACGAATGTATCCATTCTAATTCAATCGCACGATCCATTCTAATTCATTCATATGATCTATTCTTATTCATTCGTATGATCTGTTCTAATTCATTCATACGATCAATTCTAATTCATTCGTACGATCCCTTCTAATTCATTTGCACGATCCATTCTAATTCATTCATGCGATCCATTCTAATTCATTGGTATGATTCATTCTAATTCTTTCAGACGATCCATTCTAATTCATTCGCACGATCTATTCTAATTCATTCGTACGATCCATTCTAATTCATTCGTACAATCGATTCTAATTTATTCGAACGATCCATTCTAATTCATTCGTACAATTCCTTCTATTTCATTCGTATTAGAATGGATCGTATGAATGAATTAGAATGGATCGTGCGAATGAATTAGAATGGATCGTACGAATAAATTAGAATGGATATATTCGTGCGAATGAATTAGAATGGATCGTACGAATGAATTACAATGGATCGTAAGAATGAATTAGAGTGGATCGTACGAATGAATTAGAATGGATCGTACGAATGAATTAGAATGGACCGTACGAATGAATTAGAGTAGATCGTACGAATGAATTAGAATGGATCGTATGAATGAATTAGAATGGATCGTACGAATGCATTAGAATGTATCGTACGAATGAATTAGAATGGATACATCTGTGCGAATGAATGGGAATAGATTTTACGAATGGATTAGAATGGATCGTATGAAAGAATTAGAATGGATCGAACGAATGAATTAGAATGGATCGTACGAAAGAATTAGAATGGATCGTACGAATGAATTAGAATAGATCGTGCGAATAAAATAGAATGGATCGTACGAATGAATTAGAATGAATCGTACGAATGAATTAGAATAGATCGTGCGAATGCATTAGAGTGGATCGTACGAATGAATTAGAATGGGTCGTGCGAATAAATTAGAATGGATACATTCGTGCGAATGAATTAGATTGATTTGTGAGAATGATTTAGAATGGATCGTACGAAAGAATTAGAATGGATCGTACGAATGAATGAGACTGGATCGTACGAATGAATTAGAATGGATCGTCCAAGTGAATTAGAATGGATCGCATGAATGAACTTGAATGGATACATTCATGCGACTGAATTAGAATAGATCGTACGATCCATTCTAATTCATTCGAACGATCCATTCTAATTCATTCGTACGATCCATTCTAATTCATTCGCACATTTCATTCTAATTCATTCGCACGATCCATTCTAATTCACTCGTACGATCTATTCTAATTCATTCGTACGATCCATTCTAATTCACTCGCACGATCCATTCTAATTTATTCGAATGATCCATTCTAATTCACTCGTACGAATGTATCCATTCTAATTCATTCGTACGATCCATTCTAATTCATTCACATGATCCATTCTAATTCATTCGTATGATCCATTCTAATTCAATCGCAAGATCCATTCTAATTCATTCGTACGATCCATTCTAATTCATTCGCATGATCTATTCTAATTCATTCGTATGATCCATTCTAATTCATTCGCACGTTCCATTCTAAATCATTCGAACGATCCATTCTAATTCATTCGTACGATCCATTCTAATGCATTCGTACGATCCATTCTAATTCATTCGTACGATCCATTCTAATTCATTCGCACAATCCATTCTAATTCACACGCACGATCCATTCTAATTCAGATCGTCTGAATGAATTGGAATGAATCATACGAATGAATTAGAATGGATCGTATGAATGAATTAGAATGGATCGTGCGAATGAATTAGAATGGATCGTACGAATAAATTAGAATGGATACATTCGTGTGAATGAATTAGAATGGATCGTACGAATGAATTAGAATGGATCGTACGAATCCATTAGAATGGATCGTATGAATGAATTAGAATGAATCGTGTGAATGAATTAGAATGGATCTTACAAATGAAATAGAATGGATCGTACGAATGAAATAGAATGGATTGTACGAATGAATTAGAATGGATCGTACGAATGAATTAGAATGGATCATATGAATGAATTAGAGTGGATCATACGAATGAATTAGAATGGATACATTCGTGTGAATGAATTAGAATAGATCGTATGAATGAATTAGAATAGATCATACGAATGAATTAGAATGGATCGTACGAATGAATTAGAATGAATCGTGCGAATGAATTAGAATGGATCGTTCGAATGAATTAGAATGGATCGTGCGAATGAATTAGAATGGATCGTACGAATAAATTAGAATGGATACATTCGTGCGAATGAAATAGAATAGATCGTACGAATGAATTAGAATGGATCGTACGAATGAATTAGAATGGATCGTACGAATGAATTAGAATAGATCGTACGAATGAATTAGAATGGATCATGCGAATGAATTAGAATGGATCGTACGAATGAATTAGAATGGATCGTACGAATGAATTAGAATAGATCGTACGAATGAATTAGAATGGATGGTACAAATGAATTAGAATGGATACATTCGTGTGAATGAATTAGAATGGATCGTACGTATGAATTAGAATGGAATGTGTGAATGAATTAGAATGGCACGATCCATTCTAATTCATTCGAACATTCCATTCTAATTCATTCGTACGATCCATTCTAATTCATTCACACGAATGTATCCATTCTAATTAATTCGTATGAATGAATTAAAATGGATCGTAGGAATGAAATAGAATGGATCGTGCAAATGAATTAGTTTGGATACATTCATGCGAATGAATTAGAATGGATCGTACGAATGAATTAGAATGGATCGTATGAATGAATTAGAATGGATACATTCGTACGAATGAATTAGAATGGATCATGCGAATGAATTAGAATGGATCATACAAATATAATAGATTGGATACATTCGTGCGAATGAATTAGAATGGATCGTATGAATGAATTAGAATTGATCGAACGAATGAATTAGAATGGATCGTACGAATGAATTAGAATGGATCGTTCGAATGAATTAGAATGGATCGTGCGAGAGAATTAGAATGGATCGTACGAATGAATTAGAATGGATTGTTCGAATGAATTAGAATGGTTCGTGTGGATGAATTAGAATGGATACATTCGTGCGAATGAATTAGAATGGATCGTACGAATGAATTAGAATAGATTGTACGATTGAATTATAATGGATATATTCGTGCGAATGAATTAGAATGGATCGTACGAATGAAATAGAATGGATTGTACGAATGAATTAGAATGGATCGTACGAATGAACTTGAATGGATACATTCGTGCGAATGAATTAGATTGATTCGTGAGAATGGATTAGAATGGATCGTGCGAATGAATTAGAATGGATCGTTCGAATGAATTAGAATGGATCGTACGAATAAATTAGAAAAGAATGTGCGAATAAATTAGAATGGTACAAACGAATTAGAATGGATCGTTCGAATGAATTAGAATGGATCGAACGAATGAAATAGAATGGATACATTCGTGCGAATGAATTAAAATGGATCGTACGAATGAATTAGAATGGATCGTACGAATGAATTAGAATGGATCGTATGAATGAATTAGAGTGGATCATACAAATGAATTAGAATGGATCGTATGAATGAAATAGAGTGGATCATTCGAATGAATTAGAATGGATCGTGCGAATGAATTAGAATAGATCGTACAAATGAATTAGAATGGATCGTATGAATGAATTAGAATGGATCGTGCGAGTGAATTAGAATGGATAGTACGAATGAATTATAATGGATACATTCTTCCGAAAGAATTAGAATGGATCGTACGAATGAATAAGAATGGATCGTATGAATCAAATAGAATGGATCGTACGAATGAATTAGAATGGATCATACGAATGAATTAGAATGAATACATTCATGCGAATGAATTAGACTGGATCGTATGAATGAATTAGAATGAATCATGCGAATGAATTAGAATGCATCGTGCGATTGAATTAGAATGGATCGTACAAATGAATTAGAATGGATACATTCGTGCAAATGAATTAGAATGCATCGTACAAATGAATTAGAATGGATCGTACGAATGCATTAGAATGGATCGTACGAATGAAAAAGAATGGATCGTGCGAATGAATTAGAATGGATCATGCGAATGAATTTGAATGGATAAATTCGTATGAATGAATTTGAATGGATCATACCAATGAATTAGAATGAATCGTACGAAAGAATTTGAATCGATTGTATGAATGAATTAGAATGGATCGTGCGAATGAATTAGAATGGATCGTACGAATAAAATCGAATGGATATATTCGCACGAATGAATTAGAATGGATCATACGAATGAATTAGAATGGATCATACGAATGAATTAGAATGCTTCGTGCGAATGAATTAGAATGGATCGTACAAATGAATTAGAATGGATACATTCGTGCGAATGAATTAGACTGGATGATACAAATGGATTAGAATGGATCGTACGAATGAATTAGAATGCATCGTGCGATTGAATTAGAATGGATCATACGAATGAAATAGAATGGATCATGCGAGTGAATTAGAATGGATCATGCCAATGAATTAGAATGGATAAATTCGTGCAAATGAATTACAATGGATAAATTCGTGCGAATGAATTAGAATGGATCGTACGAATGAATTAGAATGGATCGTACGAATGAATTAGAATGGATCGTGCGATTGAATTAGATTGGATCATACGAATGAATTAGAATGGATACATTCGTGTGAATGAATTAGAATGGATCGTACGAATGAATTAGAATGGATCGTGCGATTGAATTAGAATGGATCGTACGAATGAATTAGAATGGGTACATTCGTGCGAATGAATTAGAATGGACCGTACGTATGAATTAGAATGGATATTACGAATGAATTAGAATGGATCGTGCGAATGAATTAGAATGGATCGTACGGATGAATTAGAATGGATACATTCGTCCGTATGAATTAAAATGGATCGTACGAATGAATTAGAATGGATCGTACGAATAAATTAGAATAGATCATGCGAATGAATTAGAATAGATAGTACGAATGAATTAGAATGGATACATTCTTCCGAATGAATTAGAATGGATCGTATGAATGAATTAGAATAAAAACATTCGTGCGAATGAATTAGAATGGATCGTACGAATGAATTAGAAAGGATCGTACGAATGAATTAGAATGGATCGTGCGATTGAATTAGAATGGATCATACGAATGAATTAGAATGGATACATTCGTGCGAATGAATTAGAATGGACCGTACGAAAGAATTAGAATGGATCATACGAATGAATTAGAATGCTTCGTGCGAATGAATTAGAATGGATCGTACAAATGAATTAGAATGGATACATTCGTCCGTATGAATTAGAATGGATCGTACGAATGAATTAGAATGGATCGTACGAATGAATTAGAATAGATCGTGCGAATGAATTAGAATGGATCATACGAATGAATTAGAATGGATACATTCTTCCGGGATCGTACGAATGAATTAGAATGGATCATGCGAGTGAATTAGAATGGATAGTACGAATGAATTAGAATGGATACATTCTTCCGAAAGAATTAGAATAGATCGTACGAATGAATAAGAATGGATACATTCGTGTGAGTGAATTAGAATGGATCGTACGAATGAATTAGAATGGATACATTCTTCCGAAAGAATTAGAATAGATCGTACGAATGAATAAGAATGGATCGTACGAATGAAATAGAATGGATCGTACGAATGAATAAGAATGGATTATAGGAATGAATTAGAATGGATACATTCGTGCCAATGAATTAGACTGGATCGTATGAATGAATAAGAATGGATCGTACGAATGAATTAGAATGCATCGTGCGATTAAATTAGAATGGATCATACAAATGAATTAGAATGGATACATTCGTGTGATTGAATTAGAATGGATCGTACAAATGAATTAGAATGGGTCGTACGAATGCATTAGAATGGATCGTACGAATGAAAAAGAATGGATCGTGCGAATGAATTAGAATGGATCATGCGAATGAATTAGAATGGATAAATTCGTATGAATGAATTTGAATGGATCGTACCAATGAATTAGAATGAATCGTACGAAAGAATTTGAATCGACCGTACGAATGAATTAGAATGGATCGCGTGAATGAATTAGAATGGATCGTACGAATGAATTTGATTGGATATATTTGTGCGAATGAATTAGAATAGATCGTGCGAATGAATTAGAATGGATCGTCTGAATGAATTAGAATGAATCATATGAATGAATTAGAATGGATCGTATGAATTAATTAGAATGGTTCGTACGAATGAATTAGAATGGATCATACGAATAAATTAGAATGGATACATTCGTGCGAATGAATTAGATTGGATCGTACGAATGAATTAGAATGGATCGTCCGAGTGAATTAGAATGGATCGTACGAATGAACTTGAATGGATACATTCGTGCGACTGAATTAGAATAGATCATACGAATGAGTTAGAATGGATCATGCGAATGAATTAGAATGGATACATTTGTGCGAATGAATTAGAATGGATCGTACGAATGAATTAGAATGGATCGTGCGAGTGAATTAGAATGGATCGTACGAATGAATTAGAATAAATCGTGCGAATGAATTAGAATGGATTGTCTGAATGAATTAGAATGAATCACACGAATGAATAAGAATGGATCGTGCGAATGAATTAGAATGGATCGTGCGAATGAATTAGATTGGATACATTCGTGCGAATGAATTAGAATGGATCGTACGAGTAAATTAGAATGGATCATACGAATGAATTAGAATAGATTGTACGAATGAATTAGAATGGATACATTCGTGCGAATTAATTAGAATGGATCGTACGAATGAATTAGAATGGATCGTCCGAGTGAATTAGAATGGATCGTACGAATGAATTAGAATGGATATATTCGTGCGAATAAATTAGAATGGATCTTACTAATCAATTAGAATGGATACATTCGTTCGAATGAATTAGAATGGATTGAATTAGAATGGATCGTACGAGTGAATAAGAATGGATCGTACGAATGAATTAGAATGGATCGTACGAAAAAATTAGAATGGATCATGTGAATGAATTAGAACATTCTAATTCATTCGTATGATCCATTCTAATTCAATCGCACGATCTATTCTAATGCATTCGTACGATCCATTCTAATTCATTCGTACGATCAATTCTAATTCATTCACACGAATGTATCCATTCTAATTTATTCGTACGATCCATTCTAATTCATTCGCACGTTCCATTCTAATTCATTCATACGATCCATTCTAATTCATTCGTTCGATCCATTCTAATTCATTCATACGATTCAGTCTAATTCATTCATAAAATCTATTCTCATTCATTAGCACAAATGTATCCATTCTAATTCATTCGCACGATCCATTCTAATTCATTTGCATGATCCATTCTAATTCATTCATACGATCCATTCTAATTCATTCGTATGATCCATTCTAATTCATTCGCATGAATGTATCCATTCTAATTCATTCGTACGATCCATTCTAATTCATTCGCTCGATCCATTCTAATTCATTCACGATCCATTCTAATACATTCGTACGATCCATTCTAATTCATTCAGACGATCCATTCTAATTCATTCGTACGATCCATTCTAGTTCATTCATACGATCCATTCTAATTCATTCGTACGATCCATTCTAATTCATTCGCATGATTGTATCCATTCTAATTCATTCGTACGATCCAATGTAATTCATTCGAACGATCCATTCTAATTCATTCGTACGATCCATTCTAATTCATTCGTTCGATCCATTCTAATTCATTTGTAAAATCCATTCTAATTCATTCGTAAAATATCTTCTCATTCATTCGCACAAATGTATCCATTCTAATTTATTCGCACGATCCATTCTAATTCATTCGCACGATCCATTCTAATTCATTCATACGATCCATTCTAATTCATTCGTACGATCCATTCTAATTCATTCGCACGACATCCATGCGAATGAATTAGAATGGATCGTACGAATGAACTAGAATGGATACAATCATGCGAATGAATTAGAATGGATCGTATGAATGAACTAGAATGGATCATACGAATGAATTAGAATGAATCATACGAATGAATTAGAATGGATCGTACGAATGAATTTGAAAGGATCATACGAATGAATTAGAATGGATCGCACGAATGAATTGAAATGGATCGTTCGAATGACTTAGAATGGATCGTTCGAATGCATTAGAATGGATTGTTCGAATGAATTAGAATGGATCGTAAGAATGAATTAGAATAGAATGTGCGAATGAATTAGAATGGATTAAACGAATGAATTAGAATGGATCGTTCGAATGAATTAGAATGGATCGTGCGAATGAATTAGAATGGATCGTTCGAATGAATTAGAATGGGTCGAACGAATGAATTAGAATGGATCGTACGAATGAATTAGAATGGATCGTTCGAATGAATTAGAATGGATCTTTCGAATGAATTAGAATGGATCGTACGAATGAATTTGAATAGAATGTGCGAATGATTTAGAATGGATCATACGAATGAATTAGAATGGATCGTTCGAATGAATTAGAATGGATCGTGCGAATGAATAAGAATGGATACATTTGTGCGAAAGGATTAGAATGGATCGTACGAATGAATTAGAATGGATCGTATGAATGAATTAGAATGGATCATGCGAATGAATTAGAATGGATCATACGAATGAATTAGAATAGATCGTACGAATCAATTAGAATGGATACATTCATGCGAATGAATTAGAATGGATCATATGAATGAATTAGAATAGATCGTGCGAATTAATTAGAATGGATCTTACGAATGAATTAGAATGGATAGTATGAATGAATTAGAATAGATCGTCCGAATGAATTAGAATGGATTGTACGAATAAATTAGAATGGGTCATCTGAATGAATTAGAATGAATCCTACGAATGAATTAGAATGGATCGTATGAATGAATTAGAATAAATTTTATGAATGAATTAGAATGGATCGTATGAATGAATTAGAATGGATCGTGCGAATGAATTAGAATGGATTGTGCGAATGAATTAGAATGGATCATACGAATGAATTAGAATAGATCATACGAATGAACTTGAATGGATACATTCGTGCGACTGAATTAGAATAGATCGTACGAATGAATTAAAATGGATCGTGCGAATGAATTAGAATAGATTGTACGAATGAATTAGAATGGATCGTTCGAATGAATTAGAATGGATCGTACGAATGAATTAGAATGAATCCTACGAATGAATTAGAATGGATCGTGCGAATGAATTAGAATGGATATATTCATGCGAATGATCGTACGAATGAATTAGATTGGATCATACGAATGAATTAGAATAGATCATATGAATGAATTAGAATGCATCGTGCGATTGAATTAGAATGGATCGTACAAATGAATTAGAATGGATATATTCGTGCGAATGAATTAGAATGGATCGTACAAATGAATTAGAATGGGTCGTACGAATGCATTAGAATGGATCGTACGAATGAAAAAGAATGGATCGTGCGAATGAATTAGAATGGATCATGCGAATGAATTAGAATGGATAAATTCGTATGAATGAATTTGAATGGATCGTACCAATGAATTAGAATGAATCGTATGAAAGAATTTGAATCGATCGTACGAATGAATTAGAATGGATCGTATGAATGAATTAGAATGGATCGTACGAATGAATTTGATTGGATATATTTGTGCGAATAAATTAGAATAGATTGTGCGAATGAATTAGAATGGATCGTCTGAATGAATTAGAATGAATCATACGAATAAATTAGAATAGATCGTATGAATTAATTAGAATGGTTCGTACGAATGAATTAGAATGGATCATACGAATAAATTAGAATGGATACATTCGTGCGAATGAATTAGACTGGATCGTACGAATGAATTAGAATGGATCGTCCGAGTGAATTAGAATGGATCGTACGAATGAACTTGAATGGATACATTCGTGCGACTGAATTAGAATAGATCGTACGAATGAATTAGAATGGATCATACGAATGAATTAGAATGGATACATTTGTGCGAATGAATTAGAATGGATCGTACGAATGAATTAGAATGGATCGTACGAGTGAATTAGAATGGATCGTACGAATGAATTAGAATAAATCGTGCGAATGAATTAGAATGGATCATCTGAATGAATTAGAATGAATCACACGAATGAATTAGAATGGATCGTGCGAATGAATTAGAATGGATCGTGCAAATGAATTAGATTGGATACATTCGTGCGAATGAATTAGAATGGATCGTACGAGTAAATTAGAATGGATCATACGAATGAATTAGAATAGATTGTACGAATGAATTAGAATGGATACATTCGTGTTAATTAATTAGAATGGATCGTACGAATGAATTAGAATGGATCGTCCGAGTGAATTAGAACGGATCGTACGAATGAATTAGAATGGATATATTCGTGCGAATAAATTAGAATAGATCTTACTAATCAATTAGAATGGATACATTCGTTCGAATGAATTAGAATGGATTGAAATAGAATGGATCGTACGAATGAATAAGAATGAATCGTACGAATGAATTATAATGGATCGTACGAAGAAATTAGAATGGATCATGTAAATGAATTAGAACATTCTAATTCATTCGTATGATCCATTCTAATTTAATCGCACGATCTATTCTAATGCATTCGTACGATCCATTCTAATTCATTCGTACGATCAATTCTAATTCATTCACACGAATGTATCCATTCTAATTTATTCGTACGATCCATTCTAATTCATTTGCATGATCCATTCTAATTCATTCATACAATCCATTCTAATTCATTCGTATGATCCATTCTAATTCATTCGCATGAATGTATCCATTCTAATTTATTCGTACGATCCATTCTAATTCATTCGCTCGATCCATTCTAATTCATTCATGATCCATTCTAAAACATTCGTACGATCCATTCTAATTCATTCGTACGATCCATTCTAATTCATGCAGACGATCCATTCTAATTCATTCGTACGATCCATTCTAGTTCATTCATACGATCCATTCTAATTCATTCGTACGATCCATTGTAATTCATTCGCATGATTGTATCCATTCTAATTCATTCGTACGATCCAATGTAATTCATTCGCACGATCCTTTCTAATTCATTCGTACGATCCATTCTAATTCATTCGTTCGATCCATTCTAATTCATTTGTAAAATCCATTCTAATTCATTCATAAAATCTCTTCTCATTCATTCGCACAAATGTATCCATTCTAATTTATTCGCACGATCCATTCTAATTCATTCGTACGATCCATTCTAATTCATTCATACGATCCATTCTTATTCATTCGTACGATCCATTCTAATTCATTCGCATGACATCCATGCGAATGAATTAGAATGGATCGTACGAATGAACTAGAATGGATACAATCATGCGAATGAATTAGAATGGATCGTACGAATGAACTAGAATGGATCATACGAATGAATTAGAATGAATCATACGAATGAATTAGAATGGATCGTACGAATGAATTTGAAAGGATCATACGAATGAATTAGAATGGATCGCACGAATGAATTAGAATGGATCGTTCGAATGACTTAGAATGGATTGTTCGAATGCATTAGAATGGATTGTTCGAATGAATTAGAATGGATCGTAAGAATGAATTAGAATAGAATGTGCGAATGAATTAGAATGGATCAAACGAATGAATTAGAATGGATCGTTCGAATGAATTAGAATTGATCGTGCGAATGAATTAGAATGGATCGTTCGAATGAATTAGAATGGGTCGAACGAATGAGTTAGAATGGATCGTACGAATGAATTAGAATGGATCTTTCGAATGAATTAGAATGGATCGTTCGAATGAATTAGAATGGATCTTTCGAATGAATTAGAATGGATCGTACGAATGAATTAGAATGGAATGTGCGAATGATTTAGAATGGATCATACGAATGAATTAGAATGGATCGTTCGAATGAATTAGAATGGATCGTGCGAATGAATAAGAATGGATACATTCGTGCGAAAGGATTAGAATGGATCGTACGAATGAATTAGAATGGATCGTATTAATGAATTATAATGGATCATGCGAATGAATTAGAATGGATCATACGAATGAATTAGAATGGATCGTACGAATCAATTAGAATGGATACATTCATGCGAATGAATTAGAATGGATCATATGAATGAATTAGAATAGATCGTGCGAATTAATTAGAATGGATCTTACGAATGAATTAGAATGGATAGTATGAATGAATTAGAATAGATCGTCCGAATGAATTAGAATGGATTGTACGAATAAATTAGAATGGATCATCTGAATGAATTAGAATGAATCCTACGAAAGAATTAGAATGGATCGTATGAATGAATTAGAATAAATCATATGAATGAATTAGAATGGATCGTATGAATGAATTAGAATGGATCGTGCGAATGAATTAGAATGGATCGTGCGAATGAATTAGAATGGATCGTATGAATGAATTAGAATGGATTGTAAGAATGAATTACAATAGATCATATGAATGAACTTGAATGGATACATTCGTGCGACTGAATTAGAATAGATCGAACGAATGAATTAGAATGGATCGTGCGAATGAATTAGAATGGATCGTACGAATGAATTAGAATGGATCGTGTGAATGAATTAGAATGGATCGTATGATTGAATTAGAATGGATACATTCGTGCGAATAAATTAGAGTGGATCGTTCGAATGAATTCAAATGGATCATGTGAATGAATTAGAATGGATCGTTCGAATGAATTAGAACGGATCGTGCGAATGAATTAGAATGGATATATTCATGCGAATGATCGTACGAATGAATTAGATTGGACCATACGAATGAATTAGAATAGATCATATGAATGAATTAGAATGCATCGTCCGATTGAATTAGAATGGATCGTACAAATGAATTAGAATGGATACATTCGTGCGAATGAATTAGAATGGATCGTACAAATGAATTAGAATGGGTCGTGCGAATGAATTAGAATGGATCGTTCGAATGAATTAGAATAGATCATGCGAATGAATTAGAATGGATCGTTCGAATGAATTAGAATGGATCATGCGAATGAATTAGAATGGATATATTCATGCGAATGATCGTACGAATGAATTAGATTGGATCATACGAATGAATTAGAATAGATCATATGAATGAATTAGAATACATCGTGCGATTGAATTAGAATGGATCGTACAAATGAATTAGAATGGATATATTCGTGCGAATGAATTAGAATGGATCGTACAAATGAATTAGAATGGGTCGTACGAATGCATTAGAATGGATCGTACGAATGAAAAAGAATGGATCGTGCGAATGAATTAGAATGGATCATGCGAATGAATTAGAATGGATAAATTCGTATGAATGAATTTGAATGGATCGTACCAATGAATTAGAATGAATCGTTCGAAAGAATTTGAATCGATCGTACGAATGAATTAGAATGGATCGTGTGAATGAATTAGAATGGATCGTACGAATGAATTTGATTGGATATATTTGTGCGAATGAATTAGAATAGATCGTGCGAATGAATTAGAATGGATCGTCTGAATGAATTAGAATGAATCATACGAATGAATTAGAATGGATCGTATGAATTAATTAGAATGGTTCGTACGAATGAATTAGAATGGATCATACGAATGAATTAGAATGGAGACATTCATGCGAATGAATTAGACTGGATCGTACAAATGAATTAGAATGGATCGTCCGAGTGAATTAGAATGGATCGTACGAATGAACTTGAATGGATACATTCGTGCGACTGATTTAGAATAGATCGTACGAATGAATTAGAATGGATCGTGCAAGAATTGATACATTTATTCGAATGAATTAGAATGGATCGTACGAATGAAATAGAATGGATCGTGCGAGTGAATTAGAATGAATCGTACGAATGAATTAGAATAAATCATGCGAATGAATTAGAATGGATCGTCTGAATGAATTAGAATGAATCACACGAATGAATTAGAATGGATCGTGCGAATGAATTAGATTGGATACATTCGTGCGAATGAATTAGAATGGATCGTATGAGTAAATTAGAACGGATCATACGAATGAATTAGAATAGATTGTACGAATGAATTAGAATGGATACATTCGTGCGAATGAATTAGAATGGATCGTACGAATGAATTAGAATGGATCGTCCGAGTGAATTAGAATGGATCGTGCGAATGAATTAGAATGGATACATTCGTGCGAATAAATTAGAATGGATCTTACTAATCAATTAGAATGGATACATTCGTTCGAATGAATTAGAATGGATTGAATTAGAATGGATCGTATGAATGAATTAGAATGGATCGTATGAATGAATTAGAATAAATCATATTAATGAATTAGAATGGATCGTATGAATGAATTAGAATGTATCGTGCGAATGAATTAGAATGGATCGTGCGAATGAATTAGAATAGATCGTATGAATGAATTAGAATGGATTGTACGAATGAATTAGAATAGATCATACGAATGAACTTGAATGGATACATTAGTGCGACTGAATTAGAATAGATCGTACGAATGAATTAGAATGGATCGTGCGAATGAATTAGAATGGATTGTACGAATGAATTAGAATGGATCGTGTGAATGAATTAGAATGGATCGTACGATTGAATTAGAATGGATACATTCGTGCGAATGAATTAGAATGGATCGTTCGAATGAATTAGAATAGATCATGCGAATGAATTAGAATGGATCGTTCAAATGAATTAGAATAGATCATGCGAATGAATTAGAATGGATATATTCATGCGAATGATCGTACGAATGAATTAGATTGGAACATACGAATGAATTAGAATAGATCATATGAATGAATTAGAATGCATCGTGTGATTGAATTAGAATGGATCGTACAAATGAATTAGAATGGATATATTCGTGCGAATGAATTAGAATGGATCGTACAAATGAATTAGAATAGGTCGTACGAATGCATTAGAATGGATCATACGAATGAAAAAGAATGGATCGTGCGAATGAATTAGAATGGATCATGCGAATGAATTAGAATGGATAAATTCATATGAATGAATTTGAATGGATCGTACCAATGAATTAGAATGAATCGTACGAAAGAATTTGAATCGATCGTACGAATAAATTAGAATGGATCGTGCGAATGAATTAGAATGGATCGTACGAATTAATTAGAATGGATCGTGTGAATGAATTAGAATGGATCGTACGATTGAATTAGAATGGATACATTCGTGCGAATGAATTAGAATGGATCGTTCGAATGAATTAGAATGGTTCATGCGAATGAATTAGAATGGATCGTTCGAATGAATTAGAATGGATCGTGCGAATGAATTAGAATGGATATATTCATGCGAATGATCGTACGAATGAATTAGATTGGATCATACGAATGAATTAGAATAGATCATATGAATGAATTAGAATGGATCGTATGAATAAATTAGAATAGATCGTGCAAATGAATTAGAATGGATCGTCTGAATGAATTAGAATGAATCATACGAATGAATTAGAATGGATCGTATGAATGAATTAGAATGGATCGTTCGAATGAATTAGAATGGATCTTACGAATGAATTACAATGGATCGTATGAATAAATTAGAATGGGTCGAATGAATGAATTAGAATGGATCTTGCGAATGACTTAAAATGGATCGTCTGAATGAATTAGAATGGATCGTACGAATGAATTAGAATGGATCGTACGAATGAATTAGAATGGATACATTTGTGCGAATGAATGGGAATAGATTTTATGAGTGAATTAGAATGGATCATATGAAAGAATTAGAATCGATTGAACGAATGAATTAGAATGGATCGTACGAATGAATTAGAATGGATCGTACGAATGAATTAGAATAGATCGTGCGAATAAAATAGAATGGATCGTACGAATGAATTAGAATGAATCGTACGAATGAACTAGAATGGATACATTCGTGCGAATGAATTAGAATTGATTGAACGAATGAATTAGAATGGATCGTACGAATGAATTAGAATGGATCGTTCGAATGCATTAGAATGGATCGTGCGAGAGAATTAGAATGGATCGTACGAATGAATTAGAATGGATTGTTCGAATGAATTAGAATGGATCGTGCGAATGAATTAGAATGGATACATTCGTGCGAATGAATTAGAATGGATCGTACGAATGAATTAGAATAGATTGTACGAATGAATTAGAATGGATATATTCGTGCGAATGAATTAGAATGGATCGTACAAATGAAATAGAATAGATTGTACGAATGAATTAGAATGGATCGTACGAATGAACTTGAATGGATATATTCATGCAAATGAATTAGATTGATTCGTGAGAATGAATTAGAATGGATCGTACGAATGAATTAGAATGGATCATTCGAATGAATTAGAATGGATCGTTCGAATGAATTAGAATGGATCGTACGAATGAATTAGAATGGAATGTGCGAATAAATTAGAATGGATCATACAAACGAATTAGAATGGATCGTTCGAATGAATTAGAATGGATCGAACGAATGAAATAGAATGGATACATTCGTGCGAATGAATTAGAATGGATCGTACGAATGAATTAGAATGGATCGTACGAATGAATTAGAATGGATCATACAAATGAATTAGAATGGATCGTATGAATGAATTAGAGTGGATCATTCGAATGAATTAGAATGGATCGTACGAATGAATTAGAATAGATCGTACGAATGAATTAGAATGGATCATGCGATTGAATTAGAATGGATCATACGAATTAATTAGAATGGATCGTATGAATAAATTAGAATGGACCTTACGAATAAATTAGAATGGATCATACGATTGAATTAGAATGGACCATTCTAATTCATTCGCACGTTCCATTCTAATTCATTCGCACAATCCATTCAAATTCATTCGCACGATCTATTCTAATTCATTTGTACTATCCATTCTAACTCATTCGCACATTCCATTCTAATTCATTCGTACGATCCATTTTAATTCATTCGCACGATCCATTCTAACTTATTCGTATGATCTATTCTAATTCATTCGAACGATCCATTCTAATTCATTCGTGCGATCCATTCTAATTCATTCGCACGATCCATTCTAATTCATTCGAACGATCCATTCAAATTCATTCGTACGATCCATTCTAATTCATTCAGACGAATGTATCCATTCTAATTCATTCGCACGATCCATTCTAATTTATTCGTACGATCTATTCTAATTCAGTTGCACGAATGTATCCATTCAAGTTCATTCGTACGAACCATTCTAATTCACTCGAATGATCCAATCTAATTCATTCATACGATCCATTCTAATTCATTCGCACGATCCATTCTAATTCATTCGTACGATCCATTCTAATGCATTCGTACGATCCATTCTAATTCATTCGTACGATCCATTCTAATTCATTCACACGAATGTATCCATTCTAATTTATTCGTACGATCCATTCTAATTCATTCGCACGATCCATTCTAATTCATTCATACGAGCCATTCTAATTCATTCATACTTATGATTCATTCTTATTCATTCAGACGATCCATTCTAATTCATTCGTATGATTCATTCTAATTCTTTCAGATGATCCATTCTAATTCATTCGCACGATTTATTCTAATTCATTCGTACGATCCATTCTAATTCATTCGTACAATCCATTCTAATTCATTCGAACGATCCATTCTAATTCATTCGTACAATTCATTCTATTTCATTCGTATTAGAATGGATCGTATGAATGAATTAGAATGGATCGTGCGAATGAATTAGAATGGATCGTACGAATAAATTAGAATAGATATATTCGTGCGAATGAATTAGAATGGATCGTACGAATGAATTACAATGGATCGTAATAATGAATTAGAGTGGATCGTACGAATGAATTAGAATGGATCGTACGAATAAATTAGAATGGATCGTACGAATGAAGTAGAGTAGGTCGTGCGAATGAATTAGAATGGATCGTACGAATGAATTAGAATGGATCGTACGAATGCATTAGAATGTATCGTACGAATGATTTAGAATGGATACATTTGTGCGAATGAATGGGAATAGATTTTACGAATGAATTAGAATGGATCGTATGAAAGAATTAGAATGGATCGAACGAATGAATTAGAATGGATCGTATGAATGAATTTGAATGGATCGTACGAATGAATTAGAATAGATCGTGCGAATAAAATAGAATGGATCGTACGAATGAATTAGAATGAATCGTACGAATGAATTAGAATGGATCGTGCGAATGCATTAGAGTGGATCGTACGAATGAATTAGAATGGGTCGTGCGAATGAATTAGAATGGATACATTCGTGCGAATGAATTAGATTGATTTGTGAGAATGACTTAGAATGGATCGTACGAATGAATTAGAATGGATCGTACGAATGAATTAGACTGGATCGTACGAATGAATTAGAATGGATCGGCCAAGTGAATTAGAATTCATCGTACTAATGAACTTGAATGGATACATTCATGCGACTGAATTAGAATAGATCGTACGATCCGTTCTAATTCATTCGAACGATCCATTCTAATTCATTCGTACGATCCATTCTAATTCATTCGCACATTCCATTCTAATTCATTCGCACGATCCATTCTAATTCACTCGTACGATCTATTCTAATTCATTCGTACGATCCATTCGAATGATCCATTCTAATTCACTCGTACGAATGTATCCATTCTAATTCATTCGTACGATCCATTCTAATTCATTCACACGATCCATTCTAATTTATTCGTATGATCCATTCTAATTCAATCGCACGATCCATTCTAATTCATTCGTACGATCCATTCTAATTCATTCGCATGATCTATTCTAATTCATTCGTACGATCCATTCTAATTCATTCGCACGTTCCATTCTAAATCATTCGAACGATCCATTCTAATTCATTCGTACGATCCATTCTAATTCATTCGTACGATCCATTCTAATTCATTCGCATGATCCATTCTAATTCACTCGCACGATCCATTCTAATTCATTCAATTCTAATTCAGATCGTCTGAATGAATTAGAATGAATCATACGAATGAATTAGAATGGATCATATGAATGAATTAGAACGGATCGTGCGAATGAATTAGAATGGATCGTAAAAATAAATTAGAATGAATACATTCGTGTGAATGAATTAGAATGGATCGTACGAATGAATTAGAATGGATCGTACGAATGCATTAGAATGGATCGTATGAATGAATTAGAATGGATCGTGTGAATGAATTAGAATGGATCTTACAAATGAAATAGAATGGATCGTACGAATGAAATAGAATGGATTGTACGAATGAATTAGAATGGATCGTACGAAAGAATTAGAATGGATCATATGAATGAATTAGAGTGAATCATATGAATGAATTAGAATGGATACATTCGTGTGAGTGAATTAGAATAGATCGTCTGAATGAATTAGAATAGATCGTACGAATGAATTAGAATGGATCGTACGAATGAATTAGAATGGATCGTGCGAATGAATTAGAATGGATCGTTCGAATGAATTAGAATGGATCGTGCGAATGAATTAGAATGTATCGTACGAATAAAATAGAATGGATACATTCGTGCGAATGAATTAGAATGGATCGTACGAATGAATTAGAATGGATCGTACGAATGAATTAGAATGGATCATACGAATGAATTAGAATGGATCGTACGAATGAATTAGAATATATCATACGAATAAATTAGAATGGATCATGCGAATGAATTAGAATGGATCATACGAATGAATTAGAATGGATCGTACGAATGAATTAGAATAGATCGTACGAATGAATTAGAATGGATGGAACGAATGAATTAGAATGGATACATTCGTGCGAATGAATTAGAATGGATCGTACGTTTGAATTAGAATGGAATGTGCGATCCAATCTAATTCATTTGCACGAATATATCCATTCTAATTTATTCGTGCGATCCATTCTAATTCATTCGCACGATCCAATCTAATTCATTTGTACGATCCATTCTAATTCATTCGAACGATCCATTCTAATTCATTCGAACGATCCATTCTTATTCATTCGTACGATCCATTCTAATTCATTCGCACATTCCATTCTAATTCATTCGTACGATCTATTCTAATTCATTCACACGAATGTATCCATTCTAATTTATTCGTACGATCCATTGTAATTCATTCGCACGATCCATTCTAATTCATTCATACGAGCCATTCTAATTCATTCGTATTTATGATTCATTCTTATTCATTCAGACAATCCATTCTAATTCATTCATACGATCCATTCTAATTCATTCGCACGATCCATTCTAATTCATTTGTACTATCCATTCTAACTCATTCGCATATTCTATTCTAATTCATTCGCACGATCCAATCTAATTCATTTGTACGATCCATTCTAATTCATTCGAACGATCCATTCTAATTCATTCGAACGATCCATTCTTATTCATTCGTGCGATCCATTCTAATTCATTCGCACATTCCATTCTAATTCATTCGTACGATCCATTCTAATTCATTCGCACGAATGTATCCATTCTAATTCAATCGCACGATCCATTCTAATTCATTCCTATGATCTATTCTAATCCATTCGTATGATCTGTTCTAATTCATTCATACGATCCATTCTAATTTATTCGTACGATCCATTCTAATTCATTCGCACGATCCATTCTAATTCATTCATACGATCCATTCTAATTCATTCGTATGATTCATTCTAATTCTTTCAGACGATCCATTCTAATTCATTCGCACGATCTATTCTAATTCATTCGTACGATCCATTCTAATTCATTTGTACAATAATCCATTCTAATTCATTCGAACGATCCATTCTAATTCATTCGTACAATTCATTCTATTTCATTCGTATTAGAATGGATCGTGCGAATGAATTAGAATGGATCGTACGAATAAATTAGAATGGATATATTCGTGCGAATGAATTAGAATGGATCGTACGAATGAATTAGAATGGATCGTAAGAATGAATTAGAGTGGATCGTACGAATGAATTAGAATGGATCGTACGAATGAATTAGAATGGATCGTACGAATGAATTAGAGTAGATCGTACGAATGAATTAGAATGGATCGTACGAATAAATTAGAATGGATACATTCGTGCGAATGAATTAGAATGGACCGTACGACTGAATTAGAATGGATCGTTTGAATGAATTAGAATGGATCATGCAAATGAATTAGAATGGATCGTATGAATGAATTAGAATGGATCGATCGAATGAATTGGAATGGATCATGCGAATGAATTAGAATGGATACATTCGTGTGAATGAATTAGAATAGATCATACGAATGAATTAGAATGGATCGTACGAATGAATTAGAATGGATCATATGAATGAACTAGAGTGGATCATACGAATGAATTAGTATGGATATATTCGTGTGAATGAACTAGAATGGATCGTACGAATGAATTAGAATAGATCGTACGAATAAATTAGAATGGATCGTGCGAATGAATTAGAATGGACCGTACGAATGAATTAGAATGGAATGTGCAAATGAGTTAGAATGGATAGTACAAATGAATTAGAATAGATCGTGCGAATGAATTAGAATGGATCGTTCGAGTAAATTAGAATAGATCGTACAAATGAATTAGAATGGATCATGCAAATGAATTAGAATGGATCGTACGAATGAATTAGAATGGATCGTACGAATAAATTAGAATGAATCGTACGAATGAATTAGAATGGATACATTCGTACGAATGAATTAGAATTGATCATGCGAATGAATTAGAATGGATCGTACAAATATATTAGAATGGATACATTCGTGTGAATGAATTAGAATGGATCGTACGAATGAATTAGAATGGATCGTACGAATGAATTAGAATGGATCGTACGAATGAATTAGAATGGATCATACGAATGAAATAGAATGGATTGTACGAATGAATTAGAATGGATCGTTCGAATGAGTTAGAATGGATTGTACGAATGAATTAGAATGGATCGTTCGAATGAATTAGAATAGATCGTGTGAATGAATTAGAATGGATCGTCTGAATGAATTAAAATGACTCATACGAATGAATTAGAATGGAATGTACGAATGAATTAGAATGGATGCATCCATGCGAATGAATTAGAATGGATCGTACGAATGAATTAGAATGGATATATTCGTGCGAATGAATTAGAATGGATCATATGAATAAATTAGAATAGATTGTACGTATGAATTAGAATGGATACATTCATACGAATGAATTAGAATGGATCGTACGAATGAAATAGAATGGATTGTACAAATGAATTAGAATGGATCGTTCGAATGAATTAGAATGGATTGTACGAATGAATTAGAATGAATCGTAGGAATGAATTAGAATAGATCGTGCGAATAAATTAGAATGGATCGTCTGAATGAATAAGAATGAATCATACGAATGAATTAGAATAGATCATATGAATAAATTAGAATGGATCATACGAATGAATTAGAAGGGATCTTACGAATGAATTAGAATGGATCGTATGAATGAATTAGAATGGATAGTGTGAATGAATTAGAATGGATCGTACAAATGAATTAGAATGGATCGTACGAATGCATTAGAATGGATAGTACGAATGAATTAGAATGGATACATTTGTGCGAATGAATGAGAATAGATTTTACGAATGAATTAGAATGGGTCGTATGAATGAATTAGAATGGATCGAACGAATGAATTGGAATAGATCGTACGAATGAATTAGAATGGATCGTGCGATTGAATTACATTGGATCGTACGAATGAATTAGAATGGATACAATTATGCAAATAAATTAGAATAGCTCGTGCGAATGAATTAGAATGTATCGTGCAAAATAATTAGAATGAATCGTACGAATAAACTAGAATGGATACATTTGTGCTAATGAATTAGAATGGAATGTACGAATGAATTATAATGATTCGTATGTCTGAATTAGAATGGATTGTACGAATGAATTAGAATGGATCGTACGAATGAGTTAGAATGGATCGTGTGAATAAATTAGAATGGATCATATAAATGAAATAGAATGGATACATTTGTGCGAATGAATTAAAATGGATCATACGAATGAATTAGAATGGATCGTATGAATGAATTAGAATGAATCGTACAAATGAATTAGAATTGATCGTGCGAATGAATTAGAATGGAATGTGCGAATGAATTAGAATGGATCGTATCAATGAATTAGAATGAATCGTACGAAAGAATTAGAATCGATCGTACGAATGAATTAGAATGGATCGTGCGAATGAATTAGAATGGATCGTACGAATGAAATAGAATGGATAGTACGAATGAATTAGAATAGATCGTACGAATGAATTAGAATAGATCGTACGAAAGAACTAGAATGGATACATTCGTGCGAATGAATTACAATGGATCGTACGAATAAATAGAATGGATCGTACGAATAAATTAGAATGGATCGTACGAATGAATTAGAATGGATACATTCTTTCGAAAGAATTGGAATGGATCATACAAATATCTAATTCATCCGTACGATCCATTCTAATTCATTCGCACGATCCATTCTAATTCATTCGTACTATCCATTCTAATTCATTCGTACGATCCATTCTAATTCATTCGTAAGAATGTACCCATTCTAATTTTTTCGTACGATCCATTCTAATTCATTCGCACGATCAATTCTAATTCATTCATACGATCCATTCTAATTCATTTGTATGATCCATTCTAATTCATTCGCACAAATGTATCCATTCAAGTACATTCGTACGATCCATTCTAATTTACTCGAACGATCCATTCTAATTCATTCATACGATCCATTCTATTTCATTCGTACAATCCATTCTAATTCATTCGCACAAATGTATCCATTCTATTTCATTCGTATGATCCATTCTAATTCATTCGCACGATCCAATCAAATTCATTCGCACGATCCATTCTAATTAATTCGTACGATCCATTCTAATTCATTCGCACGAATGTATCCATTCTAATTTATTCGTACGATCCATTCTAATTCATTCGCACGATCTATTCTAATTCATTCATACGATCCATTCTAATTCATTTGTACGATCCATTCTAATTCATTCGAACGAATGTATCCATTCTAGTTCATTCGTACGATCCATTCTAATTCATTCCCATGAATTGATCCATTCTAATTCATTCGTACGATTCACTATATTTCATTCGGACAATCCATTCTACTTCATTCGTACGATCCATTCTAATTCATTCGTACGACGCATTCTAATTCATTCGCACGAATGTAGCCATTCCAATTCTTTTGTACCATCCATTCTAATTCATTCGCATGATCTATTCTAATTCTTTTTTTTTTAATAAAAGCTATGGGGATTTTATTGGGGACCCCGCCCCTAGAAAACAGTGCAAACCATTACAGCTCTGGCCTTTTATATATAAGGCATCAGAGAGAGGAGAAAGAAAAAAGAAAACACAAACAAAACACTAACACCCCTCACAGCCCTCAAACACAACATCAGATCCCTGTCATAGTCCTTTCGGAATTGTTATACTCCATAGCAATCCACAGATTCCCTTGAAGACAAAGAAATCTGCATTTTTGGAAGCTTGGAGATTAGATCAAAACACTCCTCACAGTCCTCAAACACAATCAGATTCCCCTGTCATAGTTACTTCCTGCATTATTATGCTCTATAGCAATCTTCAGGTTTTCCTTGAAGGCATCCGAATAGAGAGAAGTAGTAATACTGCTATTAACACCCCTCACAACCCTCAAACACAACATCAGATTTCCCTGTCAGAGTCCTTCCGGAGTTGTTATACTCCATAGCAATCCTCAGATTCCCTTGAAGACAAAGAAATCTGCATTTTGAAAGCTTGGAGATTAGATCAAAACACCCCTAACAGTCCTCAAACACAATCAGATTCCCCTGTCATAGTTCCTTCCTGCATTATTATGCTCTATAGCAATCCTCAGGTTTTCCTTGAAGGCATCCGAATAGAGAGAAGTAGTAATACTGCTATTAATTCCCATTTTTGACAAAATATCAGCTGGTTGGTTCCCTTCACGCCAAATGTGCGTAATCTGCACTCTTGAAAACTTGGTCATTTGATCTCGAATACTTTGAACTTTCTGTCGAATTGTCCAGGGAATAGAGTATTCTCCTTTTATACTATTGACAGCTACCAAGGAGTCCGACTCAATCCATAACTGAGAAATATGCATATCCACTGCCATATTGATGCCAACTTCAATAGAATCCAATTCAACATTGAGAATATCATTGTATCTAGACGGACCATAATATGCTTTAATAACAGCACCTTCATGATTACGAAAAATACCACCAATACCTGCAGTTTCAGAAATTAAAGCACCATCAGTATTTAGTTTCATCCAGTCTTTAGTAGGTTTTTGCCAAGTAACTTGCTGACTGCTGATGCTGATTGGAGAAAGAAAGCACCCCCATTTAGCTGCAGCAATTCTGTTCACCTGATTGTCTATGTCAAAAAGCTGGGCAGTAAACACTCTAATTTGAACATCTCGAGTAATTAAAGCCAGTACATATCTTTTGTGCCTAGTGGTACGATCAAAAATACGTCTATTTCTCTCCTCCCACAAGTAATAGACAGCACAGCCAGTCGCAATCTTAGCTATTGTAGCTATCATACCTTTCCCAGAAAATTTAGTTTGCAATCTCTCAATCTCTTCCCTGATATTTCCAAGCCTTGTAGCTTTAATTCCCAGTCTTGAAAGAATGGACCTCCAGATCCAACTTGAGTAAGAGCAAGCAAAGAAGAGATGATCATGACATTCAGAGTTAGACCAACACAAAGTACATAATGAATGAACCATCAGCCCTCTCTTATGTAGCTTGTCACATGTTAGAAGCTTATATTTGACAGCTCTCCATAGACAAAAGGCATGTTTCTCAACTTTGCTTCTATGCCAGATCCACTTGGATTCTTTAAATTTTGGTTTTTGATTCCTTATAGCATTCCAAGCTGTTTTGGTAGTATAGACACCATCAGGTGAGGGCTTCCAAACCACTATATCATTGCAATTATAATTTTGAATATGGTATTGAGAGACCAAAGTGAAGATGTCCATCAGTTCAGCAGAGGTAGGGGCAGGAAGCAACCATTTACCTTCATGAATGAAATGGCTGACTTTAATATCTTTCTCCAACCCTAAATCATAAATGGCTCGTTCACTGAAAAGATCCACTAGACGCCCTTGTGGAAGCCAAAAATCATACCAAAAACTTGTATTTTCCCCATTACCAACAGAAGTGTATATGAGTGTCTTGATTTGATTTCTAGTATTTAGAATACCTCTCCAAACACCAGAAGTTCTGGAGCTAGCTTTACAGTCCCATATACTGTCTCTCTTCAGATATTTATGATTTATCCATCTCACCCATAGTGAATCTTCATTATTACATATTCTCCAAATTTGCTTCGAGAGGGCTGCAACATTCCAAGTATATAAATCTCTGAGACCAAGACCTCCTTCAGATTTAGGTAGGCAAACATGCTTCCATGCAATAGGCACTATTTTCCTTGAGAGAGAAGGTCCACTCCAAAGGAATCTACTAAAAATTCTTTCAATCTCTTTAATCACAGCTTTAGGGAAGGAGAAAATACCCGACCAATAGATATGGAGAGAATTCAGAACCGATCGAATTAATTCAACTCTACCCGCAAGAGATAGAAAATTTCTGCTCCAGGATCCAATCTTTAATCTGATCATATCTATCAAACTTTGGCAGTCAATTTGCTTCAATCTTTTGGAAATCAAAGGAAGTCCCAGGTACTTAACCGGTAATTGTGATTCTTCAAATCCAAGGATATTGAGGACTACTTGCTTGTCTTCAACTGAATTGCTGAAATAAACTTTTGATTTATTTAAATTGACATCCAAACCAGACTGTTCTTTGAAAACTGAAAGAACCTGCTTCAAATGAGTAGCTGATTGCATGTCTGCATGACAGAAAACTAACAGATCGTCTGCATATGCAAGATGAGATATTGGAATACTTCCCATTGAAGGAACTGAAATCTGATTGTTGTTTATAGCTTCAAAGATGAGAAAAGAAAGAACATTCATAGCCATCACAAATAGATAAGGTGAAAGTGGATCTCCCTGCCTTATACCTTTATTACCGGGGAAATAACCAGCAGCTACTCCATTAATCAAAACCGAGAATTTAGTTGTGGAGATGCAGCAATTTATCCAGTTAATCCAGGTCCTGGAGAAATTCATAGCCTCGAGAACTTGAAGGATAAAAGAATGATTGACTGAATCAAAGGCTTTCTTGAGATCAATTTTAAGACACATTCTGGGTTTCCCTTGATTTATATGAAATTTGTTGAGTAACTCATGAGCCAACATAACAACATCTTGAATACTTCTCCCATTAATGTAAGCCATCTGATTTTCAGCAATTAAAGGCGATATCACTTGTTTCAACCTATTCGCTAGGATAGAGGAGATGATCTTGTACGTAAAGTTACATAGAGAAATAGGCCTGAAACCTGCAAAACTAGTACTCTCTTCATCTTTAGGAATCAGGGCAATCAAAGTATGATTCAAAGAGGATATTCTGTGTGGATATCGATGAAAGAAATGAACCATAGCCATGATATCTTCCTTAATAACAGTCCAGAATTTTATAAAAAAGGAGGCAGAAAAACCATCAGCACCTGGAGCTTTGTCTGGACAAGAAGTATGGATGGCATTATATACTTCCTCATCAGTAAAAGGCTTGCAAATATCATGTGCTTGTGTTTTTTGGATCTTAGGTAAGTTTTTGCTGCACATAGGAGCTCCATTACCATAACTAAAAAGCTTAGAAAAATATTCAATACCAGCTCTTTTAATATCATCAGGATCAGTCACTTCTTGACCATCAATAGTATGGATTCTATAAACCCTGGACCTGGCCTTCCGATTCTGAATAGCAGCATAGAAGAATTTTGAATTAGTATCTCCTTTCGAAAGCCAAAGAGATCTAGATTTGAGGCGCAAAAGATCAGCTTCAATGTTCTTTTCCTGTTGCAGATTTATAAGAGCTTCTCTTTCCAAGGAAGTAAGAGAAGTATCCAAAGGCTTAAGATTTATTTGAGATTGAATTTCCTCCAGCTGCTTCTGAGCCTGCTCACAACGGAATTTGGTATGCCTGAAGCAATTTTTATTCCAATCTTTGATCTGTATCTTCAATCTCTTTAGCTTACTACAAACTATGGCAATAGGATCTCCTATAGCATGTATAGCCCAAGAGTCAGTAACTAATTTGGCAAATTCATCATGACTATTCCAAATGCTTAGATAACGGAATGGAGCAGAGCCAAAAGTACAAGAGCTATCCATTTTAACTATCATGGGAGCATGATCAGAGAATCCTTGATTTAAAAAACTAGTAATTGTATTAGGAAAACCCATACACCAATAATGGTTGATAAGTGTTCTGTCAAGTTTAGCTGCTATTTTTTTCTTTTTAGCTCTATTATTCCAAGAATAGAGAACACCCGTAGAAGCCATGTCATCAAGATCACAAGCATCCACAACCTCATTGAATTTCCTTAGAATACCATAAGGTACATTATTACCTCCAATTTTCTCAGTGGCTGCCCTGATAACATTGAAGTCTCCAGCTACTAACCAAGCTTTTTTAATAACTGTTCCAACTGAAAGCAAGGAATCCCACAGAGAGCTTCTTACGGAGTCAACATTTTGACCATAAACAACAGAGAAATCAAAATGCTTCCTTCCCTGTTTCCAAAAAATACTACAGTGTATCATTTGATCTGTTTCGAAAACTTTTTGAATCTCAAAACATAAGGGGTTCCAGATAATGATAATTCTCCCAGATTGATGAGATTGGTGATTAGACAGAACATCCCATTGTTGATTGATACTATGATGAATTCTGGAGAGATTCTTGCTCCTCACTTTAGTTTCCACAAGCCCAAAGATACCTATATTATGTTTAAGAATCAGCTGATGAACATCCTGACATCTATCAGAACTATTAAGGCCTCTTGTATTCCACACTCCAATATTCATTAATGGAATAAAATTTGGGCAGAGTTAGTGCCCACATTTGTATAAGTCTCTATGCTATCTTCATTTTGTCCTTCATCATCTGAAGCAGAGGAAGAATCATCTGTTTCTGTTATGGTATATAAAGGATCTGCAGGAGGAGAGTAACCTTGAAGACAAATATCTTGGACTAGTTTCTTCCTAGCTTCCTCTTTATTTGCTTGAGCTGCTGTTTTTGGTCCTGCTATATTTTCATATGTACGATCCATTCTAATTCATTCAAATGATCCATTCTAATATATTCGCACGAATGTATCCATTCTAATTCATTCTTATGATCCATTCTAATTCATTCGCACGATGCATTCGAATTCATTCGTACGATCTATTCAAATTCATTCGTACGATCCATTCTAATTCATTTGTACGATCCATTCTAATTCATTCGAACGATCCATTCTAATTCATTTGCACGAATGTATCCATTCTAATTCATTCCAACGATCTATTCTAATTCATTCGCACGATCCATTCTAATTCATTCGTACGATCCATTCTAATTCATTCCAACGATCCATTCTAATTCATTCGCACGATCCATTCTAATTCATTCGTACGATCCATTCTAATTCATTCGTATGATCCATTCTAATTCATTCGCACGAATGTATCCATTCCAATTCATTCACACGATCCATTCTTATTCATTCACAAGATCCATTCGAATTCATTCGTACGATCCATTCTAATTCACTCGTACGATCCATTCTAATTCATTCGCACGAAAGTATCCATTCTAATTCATTTGTACGATCCATTCTAATTCATTCGTATCCATTCTAATTCATTCGCATGATCCATTCTAATTCATTCGTACGATCCATTCTAAGTCATTTGTTCGATCCATTCTAATTCATTCGCCAGATTATAATTCATTCGCACGATTCATTCTAATTCATTCGTTCGATCCATTCTAATTCGTTCGCATGATCCATTCAAATTCATTCGCATGATCCATTCTAATATATTTGTACGATCCATTCTAATTCATTCGTACGATCCATTCTAATTCATTCGCACGACTGTATCCATTCTAATTCATTCATACGATCCATTCTAATTCATTCACACGATCCATTCTAATTCATTCGTATGATCCATTAAAATTCATTCGTATGATCCACTCTAATTCATTCATACGATCCATTCTAATTCATTCATACGATCCATTCTAATTCATTCGCACGAATGTATCCAATCTAATTCATTCATATGATCAATTCTAATTCATTCGTACGATCCATTCTAATTTATTCGTACGATCCATTCTAATTCATTCGCACGATCCATTCTAATTCAAATTTATTCGTATGATCCATTCTCATTCATTCGTATGATCCATTCTAATTCATTCGCACGAATGTATCCATTCTAATTCATTTGTATGATCCATTCTAATTCGATCGCACGATCCATTCTAATTCATTCGTACGATCCTTTCTAATTCATTCGTACGATCCATTCTAATTCATTCGCATGAATGTTTCCATTCTAATTCATTCATACGATCCATTCTAATTTATTAGTACGATCTATTCTAATTCATTCGCACGATCCATTCTAATTCATTCGTACGATCCATTCTAATTCATTCGTACGATCCATTTTAATTCATTCGTACGATCCATTCTAATTCATTCGTATGATCCATTCTAATTCATTCGGTTGATCTATTCTAATTTATTTGCACGAATGTATCCATTCTAGTTCATTCGTACGATCCATTCTAATTCATTCGCATGGATGTATCCATTCTAATTCATTCAGACAATCCATTCTAATTCATTCGTACGATCCATTCTAATTCATTCGTACGATGCATTCTAATTCATTCGCACGAATGTAGCCATTCCAATTCTTTTGTACCATCCATTCTAATTCATTCGCATGATCCATTCTAATTCATATGTACGATCCATTCTAATTCATTCAAATGATCCATTCTAATTCATTCGCACGAATGTATCCAATCTAATTCATTCTTATGATCCATTCTAATTCATTCGCACGATGCATTCGAATTCATTCGTACGATCTATTCAAATTCATTGGTACGATCCATTCTAATTCATTTATACGATCCGTTCTAATTCATTCGAACGATCCATTCTAATTCATTTGCACGAATGTATCCATTCTAATTCATTCCAACGATCCATTCTAATTCATTCGCACGATCCATTCAAATTCATTCGTACGATCCATTCTAATTCATTCCAACGATCCATTCTAATTCATTCACACGATCCATTCTAATTCATTCGTACGATCCATTCTAATTCATTCGTACAATCCATTCTAATTCATTCGCACGAATGTATCCATTCCAATTCATTCACACGATCCATTCTTATTCATTCACAAGATCCATTCGAATTCATTCGTACGATCCATTCTAATTCACTTGTATGATCCATTCTAATTCATTCGCACGAAAGTATCCATTCTAATTCATTTGTACGATCCATTCTAATTCATTCGTATCCATTCTAATTCATTCGCATGATCCAGTCTAATTCATTCGTACGATCCATTCTAATTCATTTGTTCGATCCATTCTAATTCATTCGCCAGATTATAATTCATTCGCACGATTCATTCTAATTCATTCGTTCGATCCATTCTAATTCGTTCGCATGATCCACTCTAATTCATTCGCATGATCCATTCTAATATATTTGTACGATCCATTCTAATTCATTCGTACGATCCATTCTAATTCATTCCCACGACTGTATCCATTCTAATTCATTCATACGATCCATTCTAATTCATTCACACGATCCATTCTAACTCATTCGTATGATCCATTAAAATTCATTCGTATGATCCACTCTAATTCATTCATACGATCCATTCTAATTCATTCGTACGATCCATTCTAATTCATTCGCACGAATGTATCCAATCTAATTCATTCATATGATCAATTCTAATTCATTCGTACGATCCATTCTAATTCATTCGTACGATCCATTCTAATTCATTTGCATGATCCATTCTAATTTAAATTTATTCGTATGATCCATTCTCATTCATTCGTATGATCCATTCTCATTCATTCGTATGATCCATTCTAATTCATTCGCACGAATGTATCCATTCTAATTCATTTGTATAATCCATTCTAATTCGATAGCACGATCCATTCTAATTCATTCGTACGATCCTCTCTAATTCATTCGTACGATCCATTCTAATTCATTCGCATGAATGTTTCCATTCTAATTCATTCATACGATCCATTCTAATTTATTAGTACGATCTATTCTAATTCATTCGCACGATCTATTCTAATTCATTCGTATGATCCATTCTAATTCATTCGTACGATCCATTTTAATTCATTCGTACGATCCATTCTAATTCATTCGTACGATCCATTCTAATTCATTCGGTTGATCTATTCTAATTCATTTGCACGAATGTATCCATTCTAGTTCATTCGTACGATCCATTCTAATTCATTCGCATGGATGTATCCATTCTAATTCATTCGTACAATCCATTCTAATTCATTCGAACAATCCATTCTAATTCATTCATACGATCCAATCAAATTCATTCGTACGATCGATTCTAATTAATTCGTACGATCCATTCTAATTCATTCGCACAAATGTATCCATTCTAATTTATTCGCACGATCCATTCGAATTCATTCGTACGATCTATTCAAATTCATTCGTACGATCTATTCTAATTCATTCATACGATCCATTCTAATTCATTGGTACGATCCATTTTAATTCATTCGCACGAATGTTTCCAATCTAATTCATTCTTACTATCCATTCTAATTCATTCGCACGAATGTATCCATTTTAATTCATTCGTATTATCCATTCTAATTCATTTGTATAATCCAATAAAATTCATTTGTACGATCCATTCTAATTCATTCGTATGATACAGTCTAATTCATTCGCACGAATGTATCCATTCAGGTTCATTCGTACGATCCATTCTTATTCACTCCTATGATCCATTCTAATTAGTTTGTACGATCCAATCTAATTCATTGGTATGATCCATTCTAATTCATTCGCAAGAATGTACCAATTCTAATTTATTAGCACGATCCATTCTAATTCATTCGTATGATCCATTCTAATTCATTCGCACGATCTATTCTAATTCATTCGTATGATCCATTCTAATTCATTCGTACGATCCATTCTAATTCATTCATACTATCCATTCTAATTCATTCGCACGAATTTATCCATTCTAATTCATTCGCATGATCCATTCTAATTCATTCGCACGATCCATTCTATTTCATTCGTAGGATCCATTCTAATGCATTCGTACGATCCATTCTAATTCATTTGTACGATCCATTCTAATTCATTCGCATGATCCATTCTAATTCATTCGCACGATCCATTCTAGTTCATTCGTAGGATCCATTCTAATGCATTCGTACGATCCAGTCTAATTCATTTGTACGATCCATTCTAATTCATCCGCACGAATGTATCCATTCTAATTCATTTGTACGATCCATTCTAATTCCATCGCACGATGCATTCTAATTCATTCGTACAATCCATTCTAATTCATTCGTACGATCCAGTCTAATTCATTTGCACAAATGTATCCATTCTAATTCATTCGTATGATCCATTCTAATTCATTCGTACGATCCATTCTAATTCATTCGTACGATCCATTCTTATTCATTCATATGATCCATTCTAATTCATTCGCACAAATGTATCCATTCTAATTCATTCGTATGATCCATTCTAATTCATTCGCACGATCTATTCTAATTCATTCGTACGATCCATTCTTATTCATTCGTACGAACCATTCTAATTTATTCGTACGATCCATTCTAATTCATTCGCACGAATGTATCCATTCTAATTCATTCGTACGATCCATTCTAATTCATTCGCACGATCCATTCTAATTCAATCGTACGAATGAATTAGAATGGATCGTACGAATGAATTAGAATGGATCATACGAATGAATTAGAATGGATACATTCGTGCGAATGAATTAGACTGGATCGTACGAATGAATTAGAATGGATCGTACGAATGAATTAGAATGCATCTTGCGATTGAATAAGAATGGATCGTACAAATGAATTAGAATGGATACATTCGTGCGAATGAATTAGAATGGATCGTACAAATGAATTAGAATGGATCGTAGGAATGTATTAGAATAGATCGTACGAATAAAATAGAATGGATCGTGCGAATGAAATAGAATGGATCATGCGAATGAATTAGAATGAATAAATTCGTGCGAATGAATTAGAATGGATAGTACGAATGAATTAGAATGGATCGTACGAATGAATTAGAGTGGATCGTACGAATGAATTAGAATAGATCGTGCGAATGAATTAGAATGGATCGTGCGAATGAATAAGAATGGGTACATTCTTGCGAATGAATTAGAATGGATCGTACGAATGAATTAGAATGGAACGTACGAATGAATTAGAATGGATCGTTAATGAATTAGAATGGATTGTACGAATGAATTAGAATGGATCATACGAATGAACTAGAATGGATACATTCGTGCGAATGATTTAGAATGGATGCGAATGAATTAGAATGGATCATACGAATGAATTAGAATGGATCATACGAATGAATTATAATGCTTCGTGTGAATGAATTACAATGGATCGTACAAATGAATTAGAATGGATACATTCATGCGATTGAATTAGAATGGATCGTACGAATGAATTGGAATGGATCGTACGAATGAATTAGAATTGATCGTGCGAGTGAATTAGAATGGATCGTACAAATGAATTACAATGGATACATTTTTGCGAAAGAATTAGAATGGATCGTACGAATGAATAAGAATGGATCGTACGAATGAATTAAATGGATCGTACGAATGAATTAGAATGGATCATACGAATGAATTAGAATGGATACATTTGTGCGAGTGAATTAGATTGGATCGTACGAATGAATTATATGCATTGTGCGATTGAATTAGAATGGATCGTACAATTGAATTAGAATGGATACATTCGTGCAAATGAATTAGAATGGACGTTACAAATGAATTAGAATAGATTGTACGAATGCATTAGAATGGATCGTATGAATGAAATAGAATAGATCGCATGAATGAATTAGAATGGATCATGCGAATGAATTAGAATGGATAAATTTGTATGAATGAATTAGAACGGATCGTACCAATGAATTAGAATGAATCGTACAAAAGAATTAGAATCGATCGTACAAATGAATTAGAATGGATCGTGCGAATGAATTAAAACGGATCGTACGAATGAAATAGAATGGATACGTTCATGCGAATGAATTAGAATAGATCGTACGAAGGAATTAGAATGGATCATATGAATGAATTAGAATGCTTCGTGCGAATGAATTAGAATGGATCGTACAAATGAATATGAATAGATACATTCGTGCGAATGAATTAGACTGGATCGAACGAATGAATTAGAATGGATTGTACGAATGAATTAGAATGCATCGAGCGATTGAATTAGAATGAATCGTACAAATGAATTTGAATGGATACATTTGTGCGAATGAATTAGAATGGATCGTATAAATGAATTAGAATGGATCATACGAATGAATTAGAATGGATCGTGCAAATGAATTAGAGTGGGTCGTACGAATTAATTAGAATGGATACATTCGTACGAATGAATTAGAATGGATCGTATGAATGAGTTAGAATGGATCGTCTGAGTGAATTAGAATAGATCTAGCGAATGAATAGAATGGATCGTATGAATGAATTAGAATGGGTCGAACGAATGAATTAGAATGGATCGTGCGAATAAATTAGAATGGATCGTGTGAATGAATTAGAATGGATCGTACGAATGCATTAGAATGGATCGTACGAATAAATTAGAATGGATACATTTGTGCGTATGAATGAGAATAGATTTTACAAATGAATTAGAATGTATCGTATGAATGAATTAGAATGGATCGAAAGAATGAATTAGAATGGATCGTACGAATGAATTAGAATAGATCCTACGAATGAATTAGACTGGATCGTGCGAATGAATTACATTGGATCATACGTATGAATTGGAATGGATACAATCATGTGAATGAATTAGAATGGATCGTACGAATAAATTAGAATGGATCGTGCGAATGAATTAGAATGGATCGTGCGAAATAATTAGAATGAATCGTACGAATAAACTAGAATGGATACATTTGTGCGAAGGAATTAGAATGGAACGTACGAATGAATTAGAATGAATCGTATATCTGAATTAGAATGGATTGTACGAATGAATTAGAATGGATCGTACGAATGAATTAGAATGGATCGTGTGAATGAATTAGAATAGATCATATGAATGAATTAGAATAGACACATTTGTGCGAATGAATTAAAATGGATCGTACGAATGAATTAGAAGGGATCGTACGAATGAATTAGAATGGATCGTACAAATGAATTAGAATTGATCGTGCGAAGGAATTAGAATGGAATGTGCGAATGAATTAGAATGGATCGTACCAATGAATTAAAATGAATCGTACGAAAGAATTAGAATCGATCTTATGAATGAATTAGAATGGATCGTGCGAATGAATTAGAATGGATCGTATGAATGAAATAGAATGGATACATTCTTGCGAATGAATTAGAATGAATCGTTTGAATGAATTAGAATGGATCATACGAATGAATTAGAATGCTTCGTGCGAATAAATTAGAATGGATCGTACAAATGAATTAGAATGGATACATTCGTGTGAATGAATTAGACTGGCTCGTATGAATGAATTAGAGTGGATCCTACGAATGAATTAGAATGCATCGTGCGATTAAATTAGAATGGATCGTACAAATGAATTAGAATGGATCGTATAAATGAATTAGAATGGATTGTATGAATGCATTAGAATAGATCGTACGAATGAAATAGAATGGATCGTGCGAATGAATTAGAATGGATCATGCGAATGAATTAGAATGGATAAATTCGTGCGAATGAATTAGAATGGATCGTACGAATAAATTAGAATGGATCGTACGAATAAATTAGAATGGATCGTGCGATTGAATTAGAATGGATCATACGAATGTATTAGAATAGATACATTCGTGCGAATGAATTAGAATGGATCGTATGAATGAATTAGAATGGATCATACGAATGAATTAGAATGCTTCGTGTGAATGAATTAGAATGGATCGTACAAATGAATTATAATGGATACATTCGTGCGAATGAATTGGAATGGATCGTACGAATAAATTAGAATGGATCGTACGAATGAATTAGAATGGATCGTACGAATGAATTAGAATGGATCATACGAATGAATTAGAATGGATACATTCTTGCGAAAGAATTAGAATGGATCGTACAAATAAATAAGAATGGATCATCCGAATGAATTAGAATGGATCGTACGAATGAATTAGAATGGATCGTGAGAGTGAATTATAATGGATCGTACGAATGAATTAGAATGGATCGTTCGAATGAATTAGAATGGATTGTACGAATGAATTACAATGGATACATCCATGCGAATGATATAGAATGGATCGTACGAATGAACCAGAATGGATACATTCGTGCGAATGAATTAGAATGGATCGTTCGAAAGAATTAGAATGGATCGTATGAATGAAT
Organism: Chamaelirium japonicum; assembly: GCA_947650365.1. Taxonomy (NCBI): domain Eukaryota; kingdom Viridiplantae; phylum Streptophyta; class Magnoliopsida; order Liliales; family Melanthiaceae; genus Chamaelirium; species Chamaelirium japonicum. The sequence goes on from CANTAL010000119.1 coordinate 151,193, forward strand.
TAGAATGGATCGTGCGAGTGAATTATAATGGATCGTACAAATGAATTAGAATGGATATATTCTTGCGAAAGAATTGGAATGGATCGTACGAACGAATAAGAATGGATCGTACGAATGAATTAGAATGGATCATACGAATGAATTAGAATGGATACATTCGTGCGAATGAATTAGACTGGATCGTACGAATGAATTAGAATGGATCGTACGAATGAATTAGAATGCATCGTGCGATTGAATTAGAATGGATCGTATAAAAGAATTAGAATGAATACATTCGTGCGAATGAGTTAGAATGGATCGTACAAATGAATTAGAATAGATCGTACGAATGCATTAGAATGGATCGTACGAATGAAATAGAATGGATCGTGCGAATGAATTAGAATGGATCATGTGAATGAATTAGAATAGATAAATTCATGCGAATGAATTAGAATGGATAGTATGAATGAATTAGAATGGATCGTACGAATGAATTAGAATGGATCGAGCGAATGAATTAGAATGGATCTTATGAATGAATCAGAATGGATACATTCGTGCGAATGAATTAGAATGGATCGTACGAATGAATTAGAATAGATCGTGCGAATGAATTAGAATGGATCGTGCGAATGAATTAGAATGGATCATAGGAATAAATTAGAATGGATACATTCGTGCGAATTAATTAGAATGGATCATACGAGTGATTTAGAATGGATCATACGAATGAATTAGAATGGATCATGCGAATGAATTAGAATAGATCGTACGAATTAATTAGAATGGATACATTCGTGCGAATGAATTAGAATGGATCGTACCAATGAATTAGAATGAATCGTATAAAAGAATTAGAATCGATCGTACGAATGAATTAGAATGGATCGTGCGAATGAATTAGAATGGATCGTATAAATGAAATAGAATGGATACATTCGTGCGAATGAATTAGAATGGTTCGTGCGAATGAATTAAAATGGATCGTACGAATAAATTAGAGTGGATCGTACGAATGAATGAGAATGGATCATGTGAATATATTAGAATAGATCGTACGTCTGAATTAGAATGGATTGTGCGAATGAATTAGAAGTGATCGTACAAATGAATTAGAATCGATACATCCGTGTGAATGAATTAGAAAATATCGTGCAGATGACTTAGAATGGATCATACGAATCAAATAGAATGGATCGTAAGAATGAACCAGAATGAATACATTCATGCGAATGAATTAGAATGGAACATACGAATGAATTAGAATGGCTCGTACGAATGAATTAGAATGGATCGTACGAATGAACTTGAATGGATACATTCGTGTGAATGAATTAGAATGGATCGTACGAATGAATTAGAATGGATCGAACGAATGAATTAGAATGGATCGTTCGAATGAATTAGAATGGATTGTACGAATGAATTAGAATGGATACATCCATGCGAATGAATTAGAATGGATCGTACGAATGAACTAGAATGGATACATTCATGCGAATGAATTAGAATGGATCGTACGAATGAATTAGAATGGATTGTACGAACGAATTAGAATAGATCGTGCGAATAAATTAGAATGGATCGTACGAATAAATTAGAATGGATACATTCGTGCGAATGAATTAGAATGGATCATACGAATGAATTTGATTGGATCGTGCGAATAAATTAGAATGGATCATACGAATGAATTAGAATGGATACATTCGTGCAAATGAATTAGAATGGATCTTACGAATGAATTAGATTGGATTCATTCGTGCGAATAAATTAGAATGGATCGTACGAATGAATTAGAATGGATCGTATGAGTTAGTTAGAATGGATCGTACGAATGAATTTGAATAGATCGTACGAATGAATTCAAATGGATCGTGCGAATGAATTAGAATGGATCATAAGAATGAATTAGAATGGATACATTCGTGCGAATGAATTAGAATGGATCGTATGAATAAATTAGAATGGATTGTACATATGAATTAGAATGGATCGTGCGAATGAATTAGAATGGGTCGTACAAAAGAATTGGAATGGCTACATTCGTGAGAATGAATTAGAATGGATCATATGAATGAATTAGAGTGTATCGTACGAATGAATTAGATTGGATCGTGCGAATGAATTAGAATGGATCGTACGAATGAATTAGAATGGATCGTAGGAAAGAATTAGATTGAATCGTGCGAATGAATTAGAATGGATCGTACGAATGAACTAAAATGGATACATTCGTGCGAATGAATTAGAATGGATCGTACGAATGAATTAGAATGGATCGTCCGAGTGAATTAGAATGGATAGTACGAATGAACTTGAACGGATACATTCATGCAAATGAATTATAATGGATCATACGAATGAATTAGAATGGATCATATGAATGAATTAGAATGGATCGTGCGAATGAATTAGAATGGATCGTACGAATAAATTAGAAAGGGTACATTCTTGCGAATGAATTAGAATGGATCGTACGAATGAATTAGAATGGATAGTACGAATAAATTAGAATGGATCGTGCGAATAAATTAGAATGGATCGTACGGATGAATTAGAATGGATACATTTGTGCGAATGAGTTAAAATGGATCGTACGAATGAATTAGAATGGATCGTACGAATGAATTAGAATGGATCATGCGAATGAATTAGAATAGATCGTACGAATGAATTAGAATGGATCGTATGAAGGAATTAGAATGGAAACATTCGTGCGAATGAACAAGAAAGGATTGTTTGAATGAATTAGAAAGCATCGTACGAATGAATTTGAATGGATCGTGCGATTGAATTAGAATGGATCGTGCAAATGAATTAGAGTAGATCGTACGAATGAATTAGAATGGATACATTCATGCGAATGAATTATAATGGATCGTACGAATGATTTAGAATGGATCGTATGAATGAATTAGAATGGATTGTGCGAATGAATTAGAATGGATTGTACGAATTAATTAGAATGGATATATTCGTGCGAATGAATAACGATGGTTCGTGCGAATGAATTAGAATGGATCGTATGAATGAATTAGAGTGGATCGTACGAATGAATGAGAATGGATCATACGAATATATTAGAATGGTTCGTACGTCTGAATTAGAATGGATTGTGCGAATGAATTAGAATGGATCATACGAATGAATTAGAATCGATACATCCGTGCGAATGAATTAGAATTGATCGTGCAGATGAATTAGAATGGATCATACGAATCAATTAGAATGGATAGTAAGAATGAACTAGAATGGATACATTCATGCGAATGAATTAGAATTGAACGTACGAATGAATTAGAATGGATCGTATGAATGAATTAGAATGGATCGTACGAATGAACTTGAATGGATATATTCATGCGAATGAATTAGAATGGATCGTACGAATGAATTTGAATGAATCGTACGAATGAATTAGAATGGATCGTTTGAATGAATTAGAATGGATTGTACGAATGAATTAGAATGGAAACATCCAAGCGAATGAAGTAGAATGGATCGTACGAATGAATTAGAATGGATCGTACAAATGAATTAGAATGGATCGTACGAATAAACTATAATGGATACATTCATGCGAATGAATTAGAATGGATCGTACGAATGAATTAGAATGGATCGTGCGAATGTATTAGAACAGATAGTACGAATGAATTAGAATAGATCGTGTGAATGAATTAGAATTGATCGTACAAATGAATTAGAATGGGTACATTCGTGCAAATGAATTAGAATGGATCGTACGAATGAATTAGAAGGAACGTATGCATGAATTAGAATGGATCGTACGAATGAATTAGAATGGATCATGCGAATGAATTAGAATTGTTCGTACGAATGAATTAGAATGGATACATTCGTGTGAATGAATTCGAATGGATCGTACGAATGAATTAGAATGGATCGTATGAATGATTTAGAATGGATCGTGCGAATGAATTAGAATGGATCGTACAAATAAATTAGAATGGATATATTCGTGTGAATAAATTAGAATGGATCGTACAAATGCTTTAGAATGGATCGTACGAATGAATTAGAATGGATACATTCGTGCGAATGAATTAGAATGGATCGTACGAATGAATTAGAATGGGTCGAACGAATGAATTAGAATGGATCATGCGAATGAATTATAATGGATCGTGTGAATGAATTAGAATGGATCGTACGAATGAATTAGAATGGATCGTACGAATGGATTATAATGGATCGTACGAAAGAATTAGAATGGATACATTTGTGCGAATGAATGAGAATAGATTTTACGAATGAATTAGAATAGATCGAACGAATGAATTAGAATGGATCGTACGAATGAATTAGAATGGATCCTACGAGTAAATTAGAATGGATCGTGCGAATGAATTACATTGGATCATACGAAAGAATTAGAATGGATATAATCATGCGAATGAATTAGAATGGATCGTACGAATGAATTAGAATGTATCATGCGAATGAATTAGGATGGATCGTGCGAAATAATTAGAATGAATCGTACGAATAAACTAGAATGGATGCATTTGTGCGAATGAATTAGAATGGAACGTACGAATGAATTTGAATGAATCGTATGTCTGAATAAGAATGGATTGTACGAATGAATTAGAATGGATCGTACGAATGAATTAGGATGGATCGTGTGAATGAATTAGAATGGATCGTATAAATGAATTAGAATAGATACATTTGTGCGAATAAATTAAAATGGATCGTACGAATGAATTAGAATGAATCGTACGAATGAATTAGAATGGATCATACAAATGAATTAGAATCGATCGTACGAATGAATTAGAATGGATCGTACGAATGAATTAGAATGGATCGTACGAATGAATTAGAATGGATCATACGAATGAATTAGAATGGATCATGTGAATGAATTAGAATGGATAAATTCGTGCGAATGAATTAGAATGGATAGTACGAATGAATTAGAATGGATCGTACAAATGAATTAGAATGGATCGTACGAATGCATTAGAATGGATCGTACGAATGAAGTAGAATGGATCGTGCGAATGAATTAGAATGGATCATGTGAATGAATTAGAATGGATAAATTCGTGCGAACGAATTAGAATGGATAGTACAAATGAATTCGAATGGATCGTACGAATGAATTAGAATGGATCGAGCGAGTGAATTAGAATGAATCGTACGAATGAATTAGAATAGATACATTCGTGCGAATGAATTAGAATGGATCGTACGAATGAATTAGAATGGATACATTCGTGCGAATGAATTAGAATGGATCGTACGAATGAATTAGAATAGATCGTGCGAATGAATTTGAATGGATCGTGCGAATGAAATAGAATGGATCATAAGAATGAATTAAAATGGATATATTCGTGCGAATGAATTAGACTGGATCGTACGAATGATTTAGAATGGATCGTACGAATGAATTAGAATGGATCGTGTGAATGAATTAGAATGGATCATACGAATTAATTAGAATGGATACATTCGTGCGAATGAATTAGAATGGATCGTACGAAAGAATTAGAATCGATCGTACGAATGAAATAGAATGGATCGTGCGAATGAATTAGAATGGATCGTACGAATGAAATAGAATGGATACATTCGTGCGAATGAATTAGAATGGTTCATGTGAATGAATTAGAATGGGTCGTACGATTGAATTAGAGTTGATCGTATGAATGAATGAGAATGGATCATGCGAATATATTAGAATGGATCGTACGTCTGAATTAGAATGGATTGTGCGAATGAATTAGAATGGATCGTACGAATGAATTAGAATCGATACATCCGTGCGAATGAATTAGAATTGATCGTGCAGATGAATTAGAATGGATCATATGAATCAATTTGAATGGATCGTAAGAATAAACTAGAATGGATACATTCAAGCGAATGAATTAGAATGGAACGTATGAATGAATTAGAATGGATCGTACGAATGAATTTGAATGGATCGTACGAATGAACTTGAATAGATACATTCGTGCGAAAGAATTAGAATGGATCAAACGAATGATTTAGAATGAATAGTACGAATGAATTAGAATGGATCGTTCGAATGAATTAGAATGGATTGTACGAATGAATTAGAATGGATACATTCATGCGAATGAATTAGAATGGAACGTACGAATGAATTAGAATGGATCGTACAAATGAATTAGAATGGATCGTACGAATAAACTATAATGGATCGTACGAATAAATTAGAATGGATCGTACGAATAAACTATAATGGATACATTCGTGCGAATGAATTAGAATGGATCGTACGAATGAATTAGAATGGATCGTGCGAATGAATTAGAACGGATAGTACGAATGAATTAGAATAGATCGTGCGAATGAATTAGAATAGATCGTGCGAATGAATTAGAATCGATCGTACGAATGAATTAGAATGGATCATATGAATCAATTTGAATGGATCGTAAGAATAAACTAGAATGGATACATTCAAGCGAATGAATTAGAATGGAACGTATGAATGAATTAGAATGGATCGTATGAATGAATTTGAATGGATCGTACGAATGAACTTGAATAGATACATTCGTGCGAAAGAATTAGAATGGATCAAACGAATGATTTAGAATGAATAGTACGAATGAATTAGAATGGATCGTTCGAATGAATTAAAATGGATTGTACGAATGAATTAGAATGGATACATTCATGCGAATGAATTAGAATGGAACGTACGAATGAATTAGAATGGATCGTACAAATGAATTAGAATGGATCGTACGAATAAACTATAATGGATCGTACGAATGAATTAGAATGGATCGTACGAATAAACTATAATGGATACATTCGTGCGAATGAATTAGAATGGATCGTACGAATGAATTAGAATGGATCGTGCGAATGAATTAGAACGGATAGTACGAATGAATTAGAATAGATCGTGCGAATGAATTAGAATCGATCGTACGAATGAATTAGAATAGGTACATTCGTGCGAATGAATTTGAATGGATCGTACGAATGAATTAGAAAGAACGCACGAATGAATTAGAATAGATCGTACGAATAAATTAGAATAGATCATGCGAGTGAATTAAAATTGATCGTACGAATGAATTAGAATGGATACATTCGTCCGAATGAATTAGAATGGATCGTACGAATGAATTAGAATAGATCGTATGAATGATTTAGAATAGATCGTGCGAATGAATTAGCATGGATCGTACGAATGAATTAGAACGGATACATTCGTGTCAATGAATTAGAATGGATCGTACGAATGAATTAGAATGGATCGTACGAATACATTAGAATGGATCGTAGGAATGAATTAGAATGGATACATTCGAGCGAATGAATTAGAATGGATCTTACGAATGAATTAGAATGGATCGTATGAATGAACTAGAATGGGTCGAACGAATGAATTAGAATGGATCGTGTGAATGAATTAGAATGGATCGTGTGAATGAATTGAAATGGATCGTACGAATGAATTAGAATGGATCGTACGAATGCATTAGAATGGATCGTACAAATAAATTAGAATGGATACATTTGTGCGAATGAATGAGAATAGATTTTCCGAATAAATTAGAATGGATCGTATGAATGAATTAGAATGGATCGAACGAATGAATTAGAATGGATCATACGAATGAATTAGAATTGATCCTACGAATGAATTAGAATGGATCGTGCGAATGAATTACATTGGATCATTTGAATGAATTAGAATGGATACAATCATGCGAATGAATTAGAATGGATCGTACGAATGAATTGGAATGAATCGTACGAATGAATTTGATTGGATCGTACGAATGAATTAGAATGGATCATACGAATGAATTAGAATGGATATATTCATGCGAATGAATTAGAATGGATCGTACGAATAAACTAGAATGGATACATTTGTGTGAATGAATTTGAATGGAACGTACGAATGAATTAGAATGAATCGTATGTCTGAATTAGCATGGATTGTACGAATGAATTAGAATGGATCGTACGAATGAATTAGAATGGATCGTACAAATTAATTAGAATGGATCGTGCGAATGAATTAGAATGGAATGTGCGAATGAATTAGAATGGATTGTACCAATGAATTAGAATGAATCGTATGAAAGAATTAGAATCGATCGTATGAATGAATTAGAATGAATCGTGCGAATGAATTAGAATGGATCGTACGAATGAAATAGAATGGATACATTCTTGCAAATGAATTAGAATGGATCGTACGAATGAATTAGAATGGATCATACAAATGAATTTGAATGCTTCGTGCGAATGAATTAGAATGGATCGTACAAATGAATTAGAATGGAGACATTAGTGCGAATGAATTAGACTGGATCGTACGAATGAATAAGAATGGATCGTACGAATCAATTAGAATGCATCGTGCGATTGAATTAGAATGGATCTTACAAATGAATTAGAATGGATTGTACAAATGAATTAGAATGGATCGTACGAATGCATTAGAATGGATCGTACGAATGAAATAGAATGGATCGTGCGAATGAATTAGAATGGATCATGCGAATGAATTAGAATGGATAAATTCATGCGAATGAATTAGAATGGATCGTACGAATGAATTAGAATGGATCGTACAAATGAATTAGAATGGATCGTACGAATGAATTAGAATGGATCGTGCGATTGAATTAGAATAGATCGTACGAATGAAATAGAATGGATCGTGCGAATGAATTAGAATGGTTCGTACGAATGAAATAGAATGGATACATTCTTGCAAATGAATTAGAATGGATCATACGAATGAATTAGAATGGATCATACGAATGAATTAGAATGCTTCATGCGAAGGAATTAGAATGGATCGTACAAATAATTTAGAATGGATATATTCGTGCGAATGAATTAGACTGGATCATACGAATGAATTAGAATGGATCGTACGAATGAATTAGAATGCATCATGCGATTGAATTAGAATGGATCGTACAAATGAATTAGATTGGATCATGCGAATGAATTACATTGGATCATACGAATGAATTAGAATGGATATAATCATGCGAATGAATTAGAATGGATCGTACGAATTAATTAGAATAGATCATGCGAATGAATTAGAATGGATCGTGCGAAATAATTAGAATGAATCGTACGAATAAACTAGAATGGATACATTTGTGCGAATGAATTAGAATGGAACGTACGAATGAATTAGAATGAATCGTATGTCTGAATAAGAATGGATTGTATGAATGAATTAGAATGGATCGTACGAATGAATTAGGATGGCTCGTGTGAATGAATTAGAATGGATCGTATGAATGAATTAGAATGGATACATTTGTGCGAATGAATTAAAATGGATCATACGAATGAATTAGAATGGATCGTACGAATGAATTAGAATGGATCATACAAATGAATTAGATTCAATCTTACGAATGAATTAGAATGGAATGTGCGAATGAATTAGAATGGATCGTACGAATGAATTAGAATGGATCTTACGAATGAATTAGAATGGATCGTACGAATGAATTAGAATGGATACATTCGTGCTAATGAATTAGACTGGATCGTACGAATGAATTAGAATGGATCGTACGAATGAAATAGAATGCATCATGCGATTGAATTAGAATGGATCGTACAAATGAATAAAAATGGATACATTCGTGCGAATGAATTAGAATGGATCGTACAAATGAATTAGAATGGATCGTACGAATGCATTAGAATGGATCGTTCGAATAAAATAGAATGGATCGTGCGAATGAATTAGAATGGATCATGGGAATGAATTAGAATGGATAAATTCGTGCGAATGAATTAGAATGGATAGTAAGAATGAATTAGAATGGATCGTATGAATGAATTAGAATGGATCGAGCGAATGAATTAGAATGGATCGTACGAATGAATTAGAATGGATATATTCGTGCGAATGAATTAGAATGGATTGTACGAAAGACTTAGAATGATCGTGCGAATGAAATTGAATGGATTGTGCGAATGAATTAGAATGGATCGTACGAATGAATTAGAATGGATACATTCGTGCGAATGAATTAGAATGGATCGTACGAATGATTTAGAATGGATCGTACGAATGAATTAGAATGGATCGTGCGAATGAATTAGAATGGATTATACGAATTAATTAGAATGGATACATTCGTGCGAATGAATTAGAATGGATCATACCAATGAATTAGAATGGATCGTACAAAATAATTAGAATCGATAGTACGAATGAATTAGAATGGATCGTGCGAATGAATTGGAATGGATCGTACGAATGATTTAGAATGGATACATTCGTGCGAATGAATTAGAATGGTTCATGCGAATGAATTAGAATGGATCGTATGAATGAATTAGCATCGATACATCCGTGCGAATGAATTAGAATTGATCGTGCAGATGAATTAGAATGGATCATATGAATCAATTAGAATGGATCATAAGAATGAACTAGAATGAATAAATTCAAGCGAATGAATTAGAATAGAACGTACGAATGAATTAGAATAGATCGTACGAATGAACTTGAATAGATACATTCGTGCGAATGAATTAGAATGGATCGTACGAATGAATTAGAATGAATCATACGAATGAATTAGAATGGATCGTTCGAATGAATTAGAATGAATTGTACGAATGAATTAGAATGGATACATTCATGCGAATGAATTAGAATGGAACGTACGAATTAATTAGAATGGATCGTACGAATGAATTAGAACTGATCGTATGAATGAACTTGAATGGATACATTCATGCGAATGAATTAGAATGGATTGTACGAATGAATTAGAATGGATCGTACGAATGAATTAGAATGGATCGTAAGAATAAACTATAATGGATACATTCGTGCGAATAAATTAGAATGGATCGTACGAATGAATTAGAATGGATCGTGCAAATGAATTAGAACGGATAGTACGAATGAATTAGAATAGATCGTGCGAATGAATTAGAATCGATCGTACGAATGAATTAGAATAGGTACATTCGTGTGAATGAATTGGAATGGATCGTACGGATGAATTAGAAAGAACATACGAATGAATTAGAATGGATCGTACGAATAAATTAGAATGGATCTTGCGAATGAATTAGAATTGATCGTACGAATGAATTAGAATGGATACATTCGTGTGAAAGAATTAGAATGGATCGTACGAATAAATTAGAATGGATCGTATGAATGATTTAGAATGGCACGTGCGAATGAATTAGAATGGATCGTACGAATGAATTAGAATGGAAACATTCGTGTGAATGAATTAGAATGGATCGTACGAATGAATTAAAATGGATCGTACGAATGAATTAGAATGGATACATTCGGGCGAATGAATTAGAATAGATCTTACGAATGAATTAGAATGGATCGTATGAATGAATTAGAATGGGTCGAACGAATGAATTAGAATGGATCGTGCGAATGAATTAGAATGGATCGTGTGAATGAATTAGAATGGATCGTACGAATGAATTAGAATGGATCGTACGAATGCATTAGAATGGATCGTACGAATGAATTAGAATGGATACATTTGTGAGAATGAATGAGAATAGATTTTATGAATGAATTAGAATGGATCGTATGAATGAATTAGAATGAATCGAACGAATGAATTAGAATGGATCGTGCAAATGAATTAGAACGGATAGTACGAATGAATTAGAATAGATCGTGCGAATGAATTAGAATGGATCGTACGAATGAACTAGAATGGATCGTGCAAATGAATTAGAACGGATAGTACGAATGAATTAGAATAGATCGTGCGAATGAATTAGAATCGATCGTACGAATGAATTAGAATAGGTACATTCGTGTGAATGAATTGGAATGGATCGTACGGATGAATTAGAAAGAACATACGAATGAATTATAATGGATCGTACGAATAAATTAGAATGGATCTTGCGAATGAATTAGAATTGATCGTACGAATGAATTAGAATGGATACATTCGTGCGAAAGAATTAGAATGGATCGTACGAATAAATTAGAATGGATCGTATGAATGATTTAGAATGGCACGTGCGAATGAATTAGAATGGATCGTACGAATGAATTAGAATGGAAACATTCGTGTGAATGAATTAGAATGGATCGTACAAATGAATTAGAATGGATCGTACGAATGAATTAGAATGGATACATTCGGGCGAATGAATTAGAATGGATCTTACGAATGAATTAGAATGGATCGTATGAATGAATTAGAATGGGTCGAACGAATGAATTAGAATGGATCGTGCGAATGAATTAGAATGGATCGTGTGAATGAATTAGAATGGATCGTACGAATGAATTAGAATGGATCGTACGAATGCATTAGAATGGATCGTACGAATGAATTAGAATGGATACATTTGTGAGAATGAATGAGAATAGATTTTATGAATGAATTAGAATGGATCGTATGAATGAATTAGAATGAATCGAACGAATGAATTAGAATGGATCGTACGAATGAATTAGAATGGATCCTACGAATGAATTAGAATGGATCATGCGATTGAATTACATTGGATCATACGAATGAATTAGAATGGATACAATCATGCGAATGAATTAGAATGGATCGTATGAATGAATTATAATGAATCGTACGAATGAATTTGATTGGATCATGCGAATAAATTAGAATGCATCGTACGAATGAATTAGAATGGATATATTCGTGCGAATGAATTAGAATGGATCGTACGAATAAACTAGAATGGATACATTTGTGCGAATGAATTAGAATGGAACGTACGATTGAATTAGAATGAATCGTATGTCTGAATTAGAATGGATTGTACGAATGAGTTAGAATGGATCGTACAAATAAATTAGAATGGATCGTGTGAATGAACTAGAATGGATCGTATGAATGAATTAGAATGGATACATTTGTGCGAATGAATTAAAATGGATCGTACGAATGAATTAGAATGGATCGTACGAATGAATTAGAATGGATCGTACAAATGGATTAGAATGGATCGTGCGAATGAATTAGAATGGAATGTGCGAATGAATTAGAATGGATCGTACGAATGAATTAGAATGAATCGTACAAAAGAATTAGAATCGATGATATGAATGAATTAGAATGAATCGTGCGAATGAATTAGAATGGATCGTACGAATGAAATAGAATGGATACATTCTTGCAAATGAATTAGAATGGATCGTACGAATGAATTAGAATGGATCAGACGAATGAATTAGAATGCTTCGTGCGAATGAATTAGAATGGATAGTAAAAATGAATTAGAATGGATACATTCGTGCGAATGAATTAGACTGGATCGTACAAATGAATTAGAATGGATCGTACGAATGATTTAGAATGCATCGTGCGATTGAATTAGAATGGATCGTACAAATGAATTAGAATGGATCGTACAAATGAATTAGAATGGATCGTACGAATGCATTAGAATGGATCGTATGAATGAAATAGAATGGATAGTGCGAATGAATTAGAATGGATCATGCGAATGAATTAGAATAGATAAATTCATGCGAATGAATTAGAATGGATCGTACGAATGAATTAGAATGGATCGTACGAATGAATTAGAATGGATCGCGCGATTGAATTAGAATAGATTGTACGAATGAAATAGAATGGATCGTGCGAATGAATTAGAATGGATCATACGAATGAAATAGAATGGATACATTCTTGCAAACGAATTAGAATGGATCGTACGAATGAATTAGAATGGATCATACGAATGAATTAAAATGCTTTGTGCGATTGAATTAGAATGGATCGGACAAATAAATTAGAATTGATACATTCGTGTGAATGAATTAGACTGGATCGTACGAATGAATTAGATGGATCGTACGAATGAATTAGAATGCATCATGCGATTGAATTAGAATGGATCGTACAAATGAATTAGAATGGATCATACAAATGAATTAGAATGGATCGTACGAATGTATTAGATTGTATCGTACGAATAAAATAGAATGGATCGTGCGAATGAATGAGAATGGATCATGCGAATGAATTAGAATGGATAAATTCGCGCGAATGAATTAGAATGGATCGTAAGAATGAATTAGAATGGATCATATGAATGAATTAGAATGGATCGTGTGATTGAATTAGAATGGATCATACGAATGAATTAGAATGGATACATTCGTGCGAATGAATTAGAATGGATCGTATGAATTAATTAGAATGAATCATACGAATGAATTAGAATGGATCGTACGAATTAATTAGAATGGATCGTACGAATTAATTAGAATGGATCATCCGAATGAATTAGAATGGATCGTACGAATTAATTAGAATGGATCGTGCGAGTGAATTAGAATGGATCGTACGAATGAATTAGAATGGATCGTTCGAATGAATTAGAATGGATTGTATGAATGAATTAGAATGGATACATCCATGCGAATGAATTAGAATGGATCGTACGAATGAACTAGAATGGATACATTCGTGCGAATGAATTAGAATGGATCGTACAAATGAATTAGAATGGATCATACGAATGAATTAAAATGGATCGTGCGAGTGAATTAGAATGGATCATACGAATGAATTAGAATGGATATATTCTTGCGAAAGAATTAGAATGGATCGTATGAATGAATAAGAATGGATCATACGAATGAATTAGAATGGATCATACGAATGAATTAGAATGGATACATTCGTGCGAATGAATTAGAATGGGTCGTACAAATGAATTAGAATGGATCGTACGAATGCATTAGAATGGATCGTACGAATGAAATAGAATGGATCGTGCGAATGAATTAGAATGGATCATGCGAAAAAATTAGAATTGATAAATTCATGCGAATGAATTAGAATGGATAGTAAGAATGAATTAGAATGGATCGTACGAATTAATTAGAATGGATCGAGCGAATGAATTAGAATGGATCGTACGAATGAATTAGAATGGATACATTCGTGCGAATGAATTAGAATGGATCGTACGAATGAATTAGAATAGATCGTGCGAATGAATTAGAATGGATCGTGCGAATGAATTAGAATGGATCGTACGAATGAATTAGAATGGATTCATTCGTGTGAATGAATTAGAATGGATCATACGAATGATTTAGAATGGATCGTACGAATGAATTAGAATGGATCGTGTGAATGAATTAGAATGGATCATACGAATTAATTAGAATGGATACATTCGTGCGAATGAATTAGAATGGATCGTACCAATGAATTAGAATGAATCGTACGAAAGAATTAGAATCGATCGTACGAATAAATTAGAATGGATCGTGTAAATGAATTAGAATGGATCGTACTAATGAAATAGAATGGATACATTCGTGCGAATGAATAAGAATGGTTCGTGCGAATGAATTAGAATGGATCGTACGAATGAATTAGAGTGGATCGTACGAATGAATGAGAATGGATCATGCGAATATATTACAATGGGTCATACGTCTGAATTAGAATGGATTGTGCGAATGAATTAAAATGGATCGTATGAATGAATTAGAATCAATACATCCGTGCGAATGAATTTGAATTGATCGTGCAGATGAATTAGAATGGATCATACGAATCAATTAGAATGGATCGTAAGAATGAACTAGAATGAATATATTCATGCGATTGAATTAGAATGGAACGTACGAATGAATTAGAATGGATCGTACGAATGAACTTGAATGGATACATTCGTGCGAATGA
The DNA here is from genome assembly GCA_947650365.1 of Chamaelirium japonicum. Taxonomy (NCBI): domain Eukaryota; kingdom Viridiplantae; phylum Streptophyta; class Magnoliopsida; order Liliales; family Melanthiaceae; genus Chamaelirium; species Chamaelirium japonicum. Next base: position 166,876 of record CANTAL010000119.1, read on the forward strand.
ATTAGAATGGATCGTACGAATAAATTAGAATGGATCGTACGAATGAATTAGAATGGATCGTTCGAATGAATTAGAATGGATTGTACGAATGAATTAGAATTGATACATCCATGCGAATGAATTTGAATGGATCGTACAAATGAACTAGAATGGATACATTCGTGCGAATGAATTAGAATGGATCGTACGAATGAATTAGAATGGATCGTACGAATGAATTAGAATGGATTGTATAAATGAATTAGAATAGATCGTGCGAATGAATTAGAATGGATCGTACGAATAAATTAGAATGGATATATTCGTGCGAATGAATTAGAATGGATCATACGAATGAATTAGAATGGATCGTACGAATGAATTTGATTGGATCGTGCGAATGAATTTGAATGGATTATACGAATCAATTAGAATTGAGACATTCATGCGAATGAATTAGAATGGATCGTACAAATGAAGTAGAATGGATCATATGAATGAATTAGAATGGATCGTATGAATTAATTTGAATAGATCGTACGAATGAATTCGAATGGATCGTGCGAATGAATTAGAATGGATCATAAGAATGAATTAGAATGGATACATTCGTGCGAATGAATTAGAATGGATCGTATGAATAAATTAGAATTGATCGTACATATGAATTAGAATGGATCGTGCGAATGAATTAGAATGGATCGTATAAAAGAATTGGAATGGCTACATTCGTGAGAATGAATTAGAATGGATCATATGAATGAATTAGAGCGTATCGTACGAATGAATTAGATTGGATCGTGCGAATGAATTAGAATGGATCGTACGAATGAATTAGAAGGGATCGTACGAATGACTTAGATTGTATCGTGCGAATGAATTAGAATGGATCGTACGAATGAATTAGAATGGATACATTCGTGCGAATGAATTAGAATGGATCGTACGAATAAATTAGAATGGATCGTCCGAGTGAATTAGAATGGATAGTACGAATGAACTTGAATGGATACATTCGTGCGAATGAATTAGAATGGATCATACGAATGAATTAGAATGGATCGTATGAATGAATTAGAATGGATCGTGCGAATGAATTAGAATGGATACATTCTTGTGAATGAATTAGAATGGATCATACGAATGAATTAGAATGGATAGTACGAATGAATTAGAATGGATCGTGCGAATGAATTAGAATGGATCGTACGGATGAATTAGAATGGATACATTCGTGCGACTGAGTTAAAATGGATCGTACGAATGAATTAGAATGGATCGTACGAATGAATTAGAATGGATCGTGCGAATGAATTAGAATAGATCAAACGAACGTATTAGAATGGATCGTATGAATGAATTAGAATGGAAACATTCGTGCGAATGAATTAGAATGGATCGTACGAATGAATTAGAAAGGATCGTACGAATGAATTAGAATGGATCATGAGATTGAATTAGAATGGATCGTGCGAATGAATTAGAATGGATCGTACGAATGAATTAGAATGGATACATTCATGCGAATGAATTAGAATGGATTGTACGATTGATTTAGAATGGATCGTACGAATGAATTAAAATGGATCGTGCGAATGAATCAAAATGGTTCGTACGAATTAATTAGAATGGATACATTCGCGCGAATGAATCAGAATGGATCGTACCAATGAATTAGAATGGATCGTACGAAAGAATTAGAATCGATCGTACGAATGAATTAGAATAGATCGTGCGAATGAATTAGAATGGATCGTACGAATGAAATAGATTGGATACATTCGTGCGAATGAATAAGAATGGTTCGTGCGAATGAATTAGAATGGATCGTACTAATAAATTAGAGTGGATCGTACGAATGAATGAGAATGGATCATGTGAATATATTAGAATGGATCGTACGTCTGAATTAGAATGGATTGTGCGAATGAAATAGAATGGATCGTACGATTGAATTAGGATCGATACATCCGTGCGAATGAATTAGAATTGATCGTGCAGATGAATTACAATGGATCATACGAATCAATTAGAATGGATCGTAAGAATAAACTAGAATGGATACATTCATGCGAATGAATTAGAATGGAACGTTCGAATGAATTATAATGGATCGTACGAATAAATTAGAATGGATCATATGAATGAACTTGAATGGATACATTCGTGCGAATGAATTAGAATGAATCAAACGAATGAATTAGAATGGATCGTTCGAATGAATTAGAATGGATTGTACGAATGAATTAGAATAGATACATCCATGCGAATGAATTAGAATGGATCGTACGAATGAATTAGAATAGATTGTACGAATGAATTAGAATGGATCGTACGAATAAACTATAATGGATACATTCGTACGAATGAATTAGAATGGATCGTGCGAATGAATTAGAACAGATAGTTCGAATGAATTAGAATAGATCGTGCGAATGAATTAGAATCGATCGTACGAATGAATTAGAATGGGTACATTCGTGCGAATGAATTAGAATGGATCGTACGAATAAATTAGAAAGAACGTATGAATGAATTAGAAAGGATCGTACGAATGAATTAGAATGGATCATGCGAATGAATTAGAATAGATCGTACGAATGAATTAGAATGGATACATTCATGTGAATGAATTAGAATGGATCGTACGAATGAATTAGAATGGATCGTATGAATGATTTAGAATGGATCGTGTGAATGAATTAGAATGGATCGTACGAATGAATTAGAATGGATACATTCGTATGAATGAATTAAAATGGATCGTACGAATAAATCAGAATGGATCGTACGAATGCATTAGAATGGATCGTACGAATGAATTAGAATGGATACATTCGTGTAAGTGAATTAGAATGGATCTTATGAATGAATTAGAATGGATGGTATGAATGAATTAGAATGGGTCGAACGAATGAATTAGAATGGATCGTGCGAATGAATTATAATGGATCGTGCGAATGAATTAGAATGGATCGTGCGAATGAATTAGAATGGATCGTATGAATGAATTAGAATGGATACATTCGTGTGAATGAATTAGAATGGATCATACGAATGATTTAGAATGGATCGTACGAATGAATTAGAATGGATCGTGCGAATGAATTAGAATGGATCGTACAAATTAATTAGAATGGATACATTCGTGCGAATGAATTAGAATGGATCGTACCAATGAATTAGAATGAATCGTTCGAAAGAATTAGAATCGATCGTACGAATAAATTAGAATGGATCGTGTAAATAAATTAGAATGGATCGTACGAATGAAATAGAATGGATACATTCGTGCGAATGAATAAGAATGGTTCGTGCGAATGAATTAGAATGGATCGTACGAATGAATTAGAGTAGATCGTACGAATGAATGAGAATGGATCATGCGAATATATTACAATGGGTCATACGTCTGAATTAGAATGGATTGTGCGAATGAATTAAAATGGATCGTATGAATGAATTAGAATCAATACATCCGTGCGAATGAATTTGAAATGATCGTGCAGATGAATTAGAATGGATCATACGAATCAATTAGAATGGATCGTAAGAATGATCTAGAATGAATATATTCATGCGATTGAATTAGAATGGAACGTACGAATGAATTAGAATGGATCGTACGAATGAACTTGAATGGATGCATTCGTGCGAATGAATTAGAATGGATCGTACGAATAAATTAGAATGGATCGTACGAATGAATTAGAATGGATCGTTCGGATGAATTAGAATGGATTGTACGAATGAATTAGAATTGATACATCCATGCGAATGAATTTGAATGGATCGTACAAATGAACTAGAATGGATACATTCGTGCGAATGAATTAGAAGGGATCGTACGAATGAATTAGAATGGATCGTACGAATGAATTAGAATGGATTGTATAAATGAATTAGAATAGATCGTGCGAATAAATTAGAATGGATCGTACGAATAAATTAGAATGGATACATTCGTGCGAATGAATTAGAATGGATCGTACGAATGAATTAGAATGGATCGTACGAATGAATTTGATTGGATCGTGCGAATGAATTTGAATGGATTATACGAATCAATTAGAATTGAGACATTCGTGCGAATGAATTAGAATGGATCGTACGAATGAAGTAGAATGGATCATATGAATGAATTAGAATGGATCATATGAATGAATTTGAATAGATCGTACGAATAAATTCGAATGGATCGTGCGAATGAATTAGAATGGATCATAAGAATGAATTAGAATGGATACATTCGTGCGAATGAATTAGAATGGATCGTATGAATAAATTAGAATTGATCGTACATATGAATTAGAATGGATCGTGCGAATGAATTAGAATGGATCGTATAAAAGAATTGGAATGGCTACATTCGTGAGAATGAATTAGAATGGATCATATGAATGAATTAGAGTGTATCGTACGAATGAATTAGATTGGATCGTGCGAATGAATTAGAATGGATCGTACGAATGAATTAGAAGGGATCGTATGAATGAATTAGATTGGATCGTGCGAATGAATTAGAATGGATCGTACGAATGAATTAGAATGGATACATTCGTGCGAATGAATTAGAATGGATCGTACGAATAAATTAGAATGGATCGTCCGAGTGAATTAGAATTGATAGTACGAATGAACTTGAATGGATACATTCGTGCGAATGAATTAGAATGGATCATACGAATGAATTAGAATGGATCGTATGAATGATTTAGAATGGATCGTGCGAATGAATTAGAATGGATACATTCTTGTGAATGAATTAGAATGGATCATACGAATGAATTAGAATAGATAGTACGAATGAATTAGAATGGATCGTGCGAATGAATTAGAATGGATCGTACGGATGAATTAGAATGGATACATTCGTGCGAATGAGTTAAAATGGATCGTACGAATGAATTAGAATGGATCGTACGAATGAATTAGAATGGATCGTGCGAATGAATTAGAATAGATCGTACGAACGAATTAGAATGGATCGTATGAATGAATTAGAATGGAAACATTCGTGCGAATGAATTAGAATGGATCGTACGAATGAATTAGAAAGGATCGTACGAATGAATTAGAATGGATCATGAGATTGAATTAGAATGGATCGTGCGAATGAATTAGAATGGATCGTACGAATGAATTACAATGGATACATTCATGCGAATGAATTAGAATGGATTGTACGATTGATTTAGAATGGATCGTACGAATGAATTAAAATGGATCGTGCGAATGAATCAAAATGGTTCATACGAATTAATTAGAATGGATACATTCGCGCGAATGAATCAGAATGGATCGTACCAATGAATTAGAATGGATCGTACGAAAGAATTAGAATCGATCGTACGAATGAATTAGAATCGATCGTACGAATGAATTAGAATAGATCGTGCGAATGAATTAGAATGGATCGTACGAATGAAATAGATTGGATACATTCGTGCGAATGAATAAGAATGGTTCTTGCGAATGAATTAGAATGGATCGTACTAATAAATTAGAGTGGATCGTACGAATGAATGAGAATGGATCATGTGAATATATTAGAATGGATCGTACGTCTGAATTAGAATGGATTGTGCGAATGAAATAGAATGGATCGTACGATTGAATTAGGATCGATACATCCGTGCGAATGAATTAGAATTGATCGTGCAGATGAATTACAATGGATCATACGAATCAATTAGAATGGATCGTAAGAATGAACTAGAATGGATACATTCATGCGAATGAATTAGAATGGAACGTTCGAATGAATTATAATGGATCGTACGAATAAATTAGAATGGATCATATGAATGAACTTGAATGGATACATTCGTGCGAATGAATTAGAATGAATCAAACGAATGAATTAGAATGGATCGTTCGAATGAATTAGAATGGATTGTACGAATGAATTAGAATGGATACATCCATGCGAATGAATTAGAATGGATCGTACGAATGAATTAGAATAGATTGTACGAATGAATTAGAATGGATCGTACGAATAAACTATAATGGATACATTCGTACGAATGAATTAGAATGGATCGTGCGAATGAATTAGAACATATAGTACGAATGAATTAGAATAGATCATGCGAATGAATTAGAATCGATCGTACGAATGAATTAGAATGGGTACATTCGTGCGAATGAATTAGAATGGATCGTACGAATGAATTAGAAAGAACGTATGAATGAATTAGAAAGGATCGTACGAATGAATTAGAATGGATCATGCGAATGAATTAGAATAGATCGTACGAGTGAATTAGAATGCATACATTCATGTGAATGAATTAGAATGGATCGTACGAATGAATTAGAATGGATCGTATGAATGATTTAGAATGGATCGTGTGAATGAATTAGAATGGATCGTACGAATGAATTAGAATGGATACATTCGTGTGAATGAATTAAAATGGATCGTACGAATAAATCAGAATGGATCGTACGAATGCATTAGAATGGATCGTACGAATGAATTAGAATGGATACATTCGTGTAAGTGAATTAGAATGGATCTTATGAATGAATTAGAATGGATGGTATGAATGAATTAGAATGGGTCGAACGAATGAATTAGAATGGATCGTGTGAATGAATTATAATGGATCGTGTGAATGAATTAGAATGGATCGTACGAATGAATTAGAATGGATCGTATGAATGAATTAGAATGGATATATTTGTGCGAATGAATGAGAATAGATTTTACGAATGAATTAGAATGGATCGTAGGAATGAATTAGAAAGGATCGAACGAATGAATTAGAATGGATCGTACGAATGTATTAAAATGGATCCTACGAATAAATTAGAATGGATCGTGTGAATGAATTACATTGGATCATCAGAATGAATTAGAATGGATATAATCATGCAAATGAATTAGAATGGATTGTACGAATGAATTAGAATGGATCGTGGGAATGAATTAGAATGTATCGTGCAAAATAATTAGAATGAATCGTACGAATAAACTGGAATGGATATATTTGTGTGAATGAATTAGAAATGAACATACGAATGAATTAGATTGAATCGTATGTCTGAATTAGAAAGGATTGTACGAATGAATTAGAATGGATCGTACGAATGCATTAGAATGGATCGTATGAATGAATTACAATGGATACATTTGTGCGAATGAATTAAAATGGATCGTACGAATGAATTAGAATAGATCATGCGAATGATTAGAATGGATCATACAAATGAATTAGAATGGATCGTACGAATGAATTAGAATGGAATGTGCGATTGAATTAGAATGTATCGTATGAATGAAATAGAATGGATACATTCTTGCGAATGAATTAGAATGGATCGTACGAATGATTTAGAATGGATCATACGAATGAATTAGAATGCTTCGTGCGAATGAATTAGAATGGATCTAACAAATGAATTAGAATGGATACATTCGTGCTAATGAGTTAGACTGGATCGTACAAATGAATTAGAATGGATCGTACGAATGAATTAGAATGCATCGTGCGATTGAAATAGAATGGATCGTACAAATGAATTAGAATGGATACATTTGTGAGAATGAATTAGAATGGATCGTACAAATGAATTAGAATGGATCGTACGAATGCATTGGAATTTATTGTACGAATGAAATGGAATGGATCGTACGAATGAATTAGAATGGATCATGCGAATGAATTAGAATGGATAAACTCGTGCGAATGAATTAGAATGGATCGTACGAATGAATTAGAATGGATCGTATGAATGAATTAGAATGGATCATACGAATGAATTAGAATGTATCGTACGAATGAATTAGAATGGATCGTGCGATTGAATTAGAATGGATCATACGAATGAATTAGAATGGATACATTCGTGCGAATGAATTAGAATGGATCGTACGAATGAATTAGAATGGATCATACGAATGAATTAGAATGCTTCGGGCGAATGAATTAGAATGGATCGTACAAATGAATTAGAATGGATACATTCGTGCGAATGAATTAGAATGGATCGTACGAATGAATTAGAATGGATCGTACGAATGAATTAGAATGGATCGTGCGAGTGAATTAGAATGGATCGTACGAATGAATTAGAATGGATCATTCGAATGAATTAGAATGGATTGTACGAATGAATTAGAATAGATACATCTATGCGAATGAATTAGAATGGATCATACGAATGAACAAGAATGGATACATTCGTGTGAATGAATTAGGTGGATCGTATGAATGAATTAGAATGGATTGTACGAATGAATTAGAATGGATCGTGCGAGTGAATTAGAATGGATCGTACGAATGAATAAGAATGGATCGTATGAATGAATTAGAATGGATCATATGAATGAATTAGAATGGATACATTCGTGCGAATGAATTAGACTGAATCGTACGAAGGAATTAGAATGGATCGTACGAATGAATTAGAATGCATCGTGCGATTGAATTAGAATGGATCGTACAAATGAATTAGAATGGATACATTCATGCGAATGAATTAGAATGGATCGTACAAATGAATTAGAATGGATCGTACGAATGCATTAGAATGGATCGTACGAATTAAATAGAATGGATCGTGCGAATGAATTAGAATGGATCATGCGAATGAATTAGAATGAATAAATTCGTGCGAATAAATTAGAATGGATAGTACGAATTAATTAGAATGGATCGTTCGAATGAATTAAAATGGATTTAGCGAATGAATTAGAATGGATCGTACGAATGAATTAGAATGGATACATTCGTGCGAATGAATTAGAATGGATCGTACGAATGATTTAGAATAGATCGTGCGATTGAATTAGAATGGATCGTACGAATGAATTAGAATGGATACATTCATGCGAATGAATTAGAATGGATCGTACGAATAATTTAGAATATATCGTACGAATGAATTAGAATGGATCGCGCGAATGAATTAGAATTGATCATATGAATTAATTAGAATGGATACATTCGTGCGAATGAATTAGAATGGATCGTACCAATGAATTAGAATGAATCGTACGAAAGAATTAGAATCGATCGTACGAATGAATTAGAATGGATCATGCGAATGAATTAGAATGGATCGTACGAATGAAATAGAATGGATACATTCGTGCAAATGAATTAGAATTGTTTGTACGAATGAATTAGAATGGATCGTACAAATGAATTAGAGTGGATCGTACGAATGAATGAGAAAGGATCAGGTGAATATATTAGAATGGATCGTACGTCTGAATTAGAATGGATTGTGCTAATGAATTAGAATGGATCGTATGAATGAATTAGAATCGATACATCCGTGCGAATAAATTAGAATTGATCGTGCAGATGACTTAGAATGGATCATACGAATCAATTAGAATGGATCGTAAGAATGGACTAGAATGAATACATTCATGCGAAAGAATTAGAATGGAACGTACGAATGAATTAGAATAGATCATACGAATAAATTAGAATGGATCGTACGAATAAACTTGAATGGATACATTCGTGCGAATGAATTAGAATGGATAGTACGAATGAATTAGAATGGATCGTTCGAATGAATTAGAATGGATTATACGAATAAATTAGAATGGATACATCCATGCGAATGAATTAGAATGGATCGTACGAATGAACAAGAATGGATACATTCGTGCGAATGAATTAGAATGGATCGTACGAATGAATTAGAATGGATCGTACGAATGAATTAGAATAGATCGTGCGAATGAAATAGAATGGATCATACGAATAAATTAGAATGGATACATTAATGCAAAAAAATTAGAATGGATCGTACGAATGAATTACAATGGATCGTACGAATGACTTTGATTGGATCGTGCGAATGAATTAGAATGGATCATACGAATGAATTAGAATGGATACATTCATGCGAATGAATTATAATGGATCGTACGAATGAATTAGATTGGATACATTCGTGCGAATGAATTAGAATGGATTGTACGAATGAATTAAAATGGATCGTATGAATGAATTAGAATGGATCGTACGAATGAATTTGAATAGATCGTACGAATGAATTAGAATAGATACATTCGTGTGAATGAATTAGAATGGATCATACGAATGAATAAGAATGGATCGTATGAATGAATTAGAATGGATCGTGCGAATGAATTAGAATGGATCCTATGATTGAATTAGAATGGATACATTCGTGCGAACGAATAAGAATGGATCTTACAAATGAATTAGAATGGATCGTACGAATGAATTTGAATGGATCGTACAAATGAATTAGAATGGATTGTGCGAATAAATTAGAATGGATCGTACGAATGAATTAGAATGGATACATTCGTGCAAATGAATTTGAATGGATCGTACGAATGAATTTGAATGGATCGTACGAATGAATTAGAATGGATCGTGCAAATGAATTAGAATGGATCGTACGAATGAATTACAAAGGATCCATTCAAGCAAATGAATTAGAAAGTATCGTACGAATGAATTAGAATGGATCGTACGAATGAATTAGAATGGATCGTATGAATGAATTAGAATAGATTGTATGAATGAATTCGAATGGATCATGCGAATGAATTAGAATGGATCATAAGAATGAATTAGAATGGATACATTCGTGCGAATGAATTAGAATGGATCGTATGAATAAATTAGAATGGATCATAAATATGAATTAGAATGGATCGTGCCAATGAATTAGAATGGATCGTACAAAAGAATTAGAATGGATTGTACGAATGAATTAGAATGGATCGTGCGAATGAATTAGAATGGATCGTGCAAATTAATTAGAATGGATCATGCAAATGAATTAGAATGGATCGTACGAATGAATTAGAATGGCTCATGCGAATGAATTAGAATGGATACATTCATATGAATGAATTAGAATGGATACATTCATATGAATGAATTAGAATGGATCGAACGAATGAAGTAGAATGGATACATTCGTGCGAATTAATTATTCATTCGTACGATCCATTCTAATTCATTCGTATGATCCATTCTAATTCATTCGTACAATCCATTCTATTTCATTCGCACGAATGTATCCGTTCAAGTTCATTCGTACGATCCATTCTAATTCATTCGCATGGATGTATCCAATCTAATTCATTCGTACGTACGATCCATTCTATTTCACTCGGACGATCCATTCTAATTCATTCGTATGATCCATTCTAATTCATTCGCACGAATGTATCCATTCTAATTCATTCGTAAGATCCATTCTAATTCATTCGTACGATCCATTCTAATTCATTCGGACGATCCATTCTTATTCGTTCGTACGATCCATTCTAATTCATTCGCACGAATGTATCCATTCTAATTCATTCGTACGATCTATTCTAATTCAGTCGCACGAATGTATCCATTCTAATTCATTCGCACGAATAAATTCGAATAGATCGTGCGAATGAATTAGAATGGATCATAAGAATGATATAGAATGGATACATTTGTGCGAATGAATTAGAATCGATCGTATGAATAAATTAGAATGGATCGTACATATGAATTAGAATGGATCATGCGAATGAATTAGAATGGATCGTACAAAAGAATGAGAATGGATCGTACAAAATGAATTAGAATGGATCGTGCGAATGAATTAGAATGGATCATGTGGATGAATTAGAATGTATCGTAGGAATGAATTAGATTGGATCGTGCGAATGAATTAGAATGGATCGTACGAATAAATTAGAATGGGTACATTCTTGCGAATGAATTAGAATCGATCGTACGTATGAATTAGAATGGATAGTACGAATGAATTAGAATGGATCGTGCGAATGAATTAGAATGGATCATACGGATGAATTAGAATGGATACATTCGTCTGATTGAATTAAAATATATCGTACGAATAAATTAGAATGGATCGAACAAATGAATTAGACTGGATCATGCGAATGAATTAGAATAGATCGTACGAATGAATTAGAATGGATCGTATGAATGAATTAGAATAGAAACATTCGTGCGAATGAATTAGAATGGATCGTACGAATGAATTAGAAAGGATCGTACGAATGTATTAGAATGGATCATGCAATTGAATTAGAATGGATCATACGAATGAATTAGAATGGATACATTCGTGCGAATGAATTAGAATGGACCGTACGAATGAATTAGAATGGATCGTACGAATAAATTAGAATGCTTCGTGCGAATGAATTAGAATGGATCGTACAAATGAATTAGAATGGATACATTCGTGCAAATGACATCGAATGGATCGTACGAATGAATTAGAATGGTTCGTACGAATGAATAAGAATGGATCGTGCGAGTGAATTAGAATGGATAGTATGAATGAATTATAATGGATACATTCTTCCGAAAGAATTAGAATGGATCGTACGAATGAATAAGAATGGATCGTACGAATGAAATAGAATGGATCGTACGAAAGAATTAGAATGGATCATACGAATGAATTAGAATGGATACATTCGTGCGAATGAGTTAGACTGGATCGGACGAATGAATTAGATTGGATCGTATGAATGAATTAGAATGCATTGTGCGATTAAATTAGAATGGATCGTACAAATGAATTAGAATGGATACATTCATGCGAATGAATTAGAATGGATCGTACAAATGAATTAGAATGGATCGTACGAATGCATTAGAATGGATCGTAAAAATGAAAAAGAATGGATCGTGCGAATGAATTAGAATGGATCATGCGAATGAATTAGAATGTATAAATTCGTATGAATGAATTTGAATGGATCGTACCAATGAATTAGAATGAATCGTACGAAAGAATTTGAATCGATCGTACGAATAAATTAGAATGGATTGTGCGAATGAATTAGAATGGATCGTACGAATGAAATAGAATGGATATATTCGTGCGAATGAATTAGAATGGATCGTACGAATGAATTAGAATGGATCATACGAATGAATTAGAATGCTTCGTGCGAATGAATTAGAATGGATCGTACAAATGAATTAGAATGGATACATTCGTGCGAATGAATTAGACTGGATCGTACGAATGAATTAGAATGGATCGTACGAATGAAGTAGAATGCATCGTGCGATTGAATTAGAATGGATCGTACAAATGAATAAGAATGGATACATTCGTGCGAATGAATTAGAATGGATCGTACAAATGAATTAGAATGGATCGTACGAGTGCATTAGAATGGATCGTAAGAATGAAATAGAATGGATCGTGCGAATGAATTAGAGTGGATCATGCGAATGAATTAGAATGGATAAATTCATGCAAATGAATTAGAATGGATAAATTCGTGCGAATGAATTAGAATGGATCGTGTTGGGGGTAGCTGAAATCCGCCCAGTAGTTGGAACCCATATCCGTATGAGCTCGCCTCCTAGCTCCGCGCGCTTGTCACCAGTTCGCCCTTGCCTGTGGATCTCATAAACCCTAGGACTCCAAGGGATGGGAAACTCGCCCAGGAGTTCGCCCCCCCCCCCCCCCCCCCCCCCCCCGTGCTCACCAAATCATCTTGACAGGGAGCGAGATCCACATTGGGCTGAAGGGGCCTTAGGCAAAGAGCTCGCTCAGGAGCTCGCCCAAGCTCGCATGGGATTTCGCTTGTAATGGCATCGGGAGTTAGACCGTCGTGCATACAAAGACACCGGCACCCCAGACGCCCCCAGCTCAGCAAGACCCCCCTATTTATCGAAGATGTCGCCCCTACGAGGTTCGACTCTTGATAGATATGAAGGGGAAGGTGGAATCATGAAGGGCGAGCTCGCTTTTGCTTCCTCCCTGAGGTCGCCCCAGTAAAGAGGCATAAGGATTGCCAGGTGTTGAAACCCCACTGAAGCTACGTGGATGATTGTAGTCCACGGAAGCCAGCCAGAGTCAGTTTTGAGACCTCCCAGACTTGAATATTCCAGAATAGCCACCTGGCAGCAACAAGAAAGATGCTCTCCCTCACTCAAACCGCCTGGCAGGCTCGACGACAGAGAATGTCAGGGGCGCGAGTTCCAAGGACTGTCAGAGATCCACGCGAGCCAGAACGTGGGGGTCTAGAAGGCGCTGGAAAGAACATCCACGTGTTGGGCAACGGTAGGTCTCCAATGTCTATAAATGCCCACCCCCAGGCTCCAGAGTACAGGTTCGAAATCCTTTTCCCTACCACTTTCGTCTAATATAGCTCGCCGTTGAGCACCTGAGACTGACTTGAGCGTCAGAGGGTCTGCGCTCCTACGGGAGCCAGCCGTTCTTACGTTCTTTCTTTGTCTTGCAGGAAGACAGCACGGACCAGCAAAAAGTCCCCCAAATATTTGGCGCCGTCTGTGGAATCTTTCGACTGGTTCCTGTGAGAACGCCCATGACCACGCGGTTGAACGCCGGGGGCTCTCGTAACCCAAAGATGGCTCCGGCGATGAGGGGACGCAGGCGACCGAGGACCCGTGCGAGGTCTGCATGTAGCGAACCTCCTGCTGAGACCCCCCAGCCCCATGTCCCGCTCAGTGACCAGCTCCTGCTGGAGATGTTGGCCACCCAGCGGGCCATGATGGAGGAACTCACACGGCTGCGTCAGGTCCCGACGATGAGCCGACGATCCGGGCCGGCAAAGACGGCATCTCCGGTGCGACCACCAGCTTCAGCATCGCGCCTGCCCATGACCCTTCCGGCTCGGCAAGGTTCCCACCAGGAACCCCCGGTCGAGAGAACGGCCGTACGCGGGGTGCCGAAAACCCCACTTACGAGATTGCAAAGGCTGGTGACCCAGCGGTCGAGCAACAAGGCGACCTCGCAAGCAAACGTTCCTCGACGTCGCGACAGAAGCGCCGATTTAGATGAATCTGAGGCGAGATCTCTGGAGAGAGACCACGACCCACGCCATTGGCGATGGGGGAAGGAGCCCGCGGTGGCTTTGCCACATGGAGCTCGTGAGGCAACCGCCTCTCATCGACCCGCTATCGTACCAAGAGAGCCCGTAGATCGACGACGAGAAGGTCACTCTGAAGGAACCCCCTCAGGTCGCCACGAGGGAGGACCCCAAGGGAGCGTACATGACCGCATAGGCCCTGCGCAGCCGCCTCAGGGAGCTCTCCCCGGGCACTGGCAACGGCCTGGTGCGACTGTAGATCGGTTGGAGGATCTTGCCGCTCATGGGGGGAGCTCGCCCTTCACGAGTGAGGTGCACCAAGGAGGTTTCCCTCACCATTGGACCCCGCCCAAGTTTGTACTGTTCGATGGATCGCAAGATCCCGTTGACCACCTCTTGGCTTACCGAAAGCTGCTATTTTTCTGGGACCAAGACCATGTCTTGTGCCGAGCTTTCCCGAGTAGCATGACGGGCTCGGCGCTAAACTGGTTCCACAAATTGCCATCGGGCACCATTCCAGACTTTCCTACTCTCTCCAGACTGTTTCTAGAGCAGTACCGCTGCAACAGGCAGCCCCCTAAGAGGATTGAGTCTCTCTTCACTTTGGCCATAGGAGCCCACGAAACCCTTCGAAGCTTCGCGACGTGTTTTAGAAGCGCCTACCTTGCTCTGGAGGACGCAGTCGGCCAAGATCGCACGACGATGAGTGCTTTCCGGAACGCCCTCCCCGAGGGAACAAACTTCATGACGCGCTGGTGATCAAAGATCCCCGCACGATGGTCGAGCTCTTCGCCCTCGTCCAGCAACACATCAAGCTCGAAGATGCGGTGTTAGACCGAAAGGGGAAGGTAGTCGAGCAGTGACCTCCTCCGGCTCTGCAACCTCTCGTCGTCAAAGCCGTAGAGAGGTGGGAGGTACCCCCGGTGGTACCTTTGCCCGGACCGCCTGCAACTCCTGCAGTGCAGCCCGCTGAAATCCCTGCGGTAGTCGCTGGAAGGCCGACGAACTAGCGCCTGCCTCCGGGACCCGGGGAGCGGGATTTCACCGTGCTAACCCATTCCCCAGGTCAAGTCTTTCACCAGATCCGGAATGAACCCTTTTTTCAGTACCCACCACCCCTGCAGGTCGGGAAGCCCGGCTCTACCGACAATACGCGGCGGTGCGCCTTTCATCGCAGCCCCGGGCATCACACCAACAGATGCCGGGCTCTGAAGAACCACCTCGAGGACTTGGTCGCCCAAGGCCATTTGGATCAGTTCATTTCGCCCCCAAGGAGATTCGAGGTGATACCAGCGCGGGCTCCTCGGGAGGGAGATCGCTCGGGGCCCGCGGAGCCCGCCCTGCCTCCACCTCCCCCGGGAGGGTCGGTGGTCTGTCACACTATCAGCGGGCGCCTGAACTGCCCGAGATCCAGCAACGAGGTTCGTCGGTAAGTTAGAGAGATGGAGCGGGCTCAGAAGGTATTCTTCGTTTCTCTAACCCCTGTATTGCTCCAAACACCAAGGGTAGAAGCCCGAGACTTCATCTGGTTCTCGGAGGAGGACATGGCTGGGGTTGTTACCCCCCATAATGATTCCCTCGTCATACGCCTTATGATGGCAAACATCGAGGTAAGGCGGGTCCTGGTTGACCCAGGAAGTGCCATAGACATCCTGTTCTTATCGGCCTTCCAGCGAATGGGATTGAGACAAATTGATTTGTCTCCCTCAACGGGCTCGCTCAGCGGTTTCACCGGTGAGGTCGCTAAGGTGGCAGGGGAGATAACCCTCACCGTAACGGTGGGCCCGGAGGTACGTCAAGTCCGCTTCGCGGTGGTGGATGGGCAGTCTGCTTTCAATGCCATCCTAGGGCGACCTTGGTTGAGGCAGATGAAAGTGGTGTCCTCGCCTAATCACCAGGCCCTCAAGTTTCCCACCAACGGAGGGGTCGTGGTAATTCGAGAAGACCAGGTCGCTGCTACCAGGTGCGAGCAGGACGTCTTTCACCTCACAGATGTAGAGGTCGCTGGGGCCAAGAGGCCCGCGCCCTCCTAGCAATTAGCGCCCACCTCGAGCGGGCTACTCCAAAGCCCGAGTGAGGTCTCCTCGCTTAAATCCCCTACTTCACCCCCGGGTGGGAGCGGTGTGGATTTTGAGCTCGAGGAGAAAGGTCACCTATCGGGATCCCAGAGAGGAAGTTTTCCCGTTGCCGAGCCGCTGCACGAAGTCAACATCGGTGGCGAGGACGGACAGAGGATCGTCCATCTCGGGACCTCGCTAACCAAGGGCGAGGTCCTGGCCCTAACCGACATACTCAGGGAATACCGTGACGTATTCGCCTAGAGCTTCGCGGACATGCCAGGGATTGACCCGGAGGTCGCCTGTCATCGTCTGCACACCATGAAAGAGTTCCCGCCGGTCAAGCAAAAAGCTCGGCACATACCTGCTGCGAAGTCTATTGCAGTGGCGGCGGAGATAGACAAACTAGAGCGAGCTGGCTTTATATGCGAGGCGTACTTCCCCGAGTAGATCTCCAATATCGTGGCAGTGCCCAAGAAGAGCGGAGCGGTCAGAGTGTGCATCGATTTCTCCGAACTTAACAAAGCATGCCCGAAGGACGGATTCCCCCTTCTGCGAATAGGCGCGCTGGTCGATGCAGCTGTCGGGTTCCGGGCCTTATCTTTTATGGACGGATATTCGGGGTATAACCAGATACCTCTCCATGTCGAAGATCAGGAGAAGACCGCCTTCTATTCTGGGGCGGGCTACCAGAAGCTTTTCTGCTATCGGGTAATGCCGTTTGGACTGAAGAACACGGGAGCGACCTATCAAAGGTTAGTCACTCAGATGTTTAAAGATCAGATCGGCAGAAATGTCGAAGTTTATGTTGATGACCTCCTGGTAAAGAGTCAAGAGCAAGAAGGGCATGTTGCCGATCTCTGCGAAATCTTCGAAGTATTGAGAAAGTACCAAATGAGGCTAAACCCGGCAAAGTGCGCATTCGGGGTGACTTCTGGGAAATTCCTAGGGTACCTGGTCACCCACAGGGGGATCGAGGCCGACCCTGGGCAAATCCGAGCACTTATCGAAATGCCCGCACCAAGAACCCGGCAGGAGGTCCAGAAACTGAGCGGGCGAATCGCCGCGCTAAATCGGTTCATCTCCAAATCCTCAGATAATTGCCGACCTCTTTTCGAGTTACTTCGAAAAGGGGCGAGCATTTGTTGGGACGAAAAGTGTGAGTGCGCTTTTCAAAAGATCAAGGACTATCTGGCGAGCCCGCCAATCCTAGCGGCGCTTAAGGATGGCGCCGAGCTGGGCGTGTACCTAGCGGTCACCGAGAATGCGGTGAGCGGGGTCCTCGTGGTCGAAGAAGCGAAGATAGAGCGGCCTGTCTACTTTGTAAGCCACACAATGCTTCCCGCCGAGCTCCGGTATCGACTAATCGAGAAGGTCGCATTGGCCTTGGTCCTTACCGCGAGAAAGCTTCACCCCTACTTCTCGGTGCACACTGTCAAGGTCATCACGGAGCACCCTCTGAAGAGCGCGCTCTCCAGACCCTCGGTAGTCGGCAGGCTCTATCGATGGTCCGCCGAGCTCGCTGCCTATGGTTTGGAGTATGTCCCTCGAGTTGCTGTCAAAGGGCAGGTTCTCGCGGATTTCTTGGCGAACTTCCCCATAGAAGAGCCGGTCCAGTACCAGGAGGATGAGCCAACTGAGGCGCACCCTGGGAAAGCTAGGTTCTTGAGCGGTCAAAGCGAGCCTCCTCCAACTAAGCATTCAGAGATAGCGGGCTGGGAGCTATTTGTCGATGGATCCTCAAACGCTTTGGGGGCCGGAATCGGGGTTGCACTAATCGCTCAGGCGATACTCCTCAAAAAATCAGTCCGATTGGATTTCGCCGCCACCAACAACGAAGCAGAGTACGAGGCACTACTTGCCAGACTAGAGCTCGCTCAAGAAGTTGGCACCAAATGGTTGAAGGTCTTCAGCGACTCCCAGCTGATCATTTGTCAAATCAAAGGAGATTATGCTTCCCGGGATACGCGAATGGCGGGCTACGTGGATCTGGTGAAAAGTAAGGCCGCGGAGTTCGAAAATGTCTCCTTCGAGCAAATTCTGTGAGCCGATAACAGGCGGGCTGACGCTTTGGCAAATGCCGCCTCCCTGCTAGGAGGATCAGAAGCCCGCCAGATTTTCATCGAAGTCCAAAGTCGGTCTCGGCTCCAAGTAGCAGAGCCCGCTGTTAACCAAGTATCGGCCGATGTGTCACTAGGCGGATGGATCACGCCTATTATTCGTTTTCTCCTGAAGAGCGAGCTCCCGGAAGACACAGAAGAAGCTCGGCGAATGGAGAAGTGTGCTGGTCGCTATCTCATTCGCTGGGATCGTCTTTTTAGGAAATCCTTCGGTGGGCCAAATCTTTGTTGCATCGAGCACCCCGAAACCGAAGACGTTTTAAATGGCATTCATTCTGGCGAGCTGGGGAATCATACCGGCGGGCGGTCTCTGGCTACGAAAATCAGGAGACAAGGATATTGGTGGCCCACTCTAGAGCAAGACGCTTTGAAGGTCGCTCAAAGCTGCATCCAATGCCAGAAGCACGCCATGACAAATCACATGCCCGTGGAAGAGCTGCATCCTCTGGCGAGCCCCTGGCCTTTTCAGCAATGGGGACTGGACATTGTGGGACCTTTCCCCGTATCAGCCCGGCAAAAGAAATTCATCTTAGTGACTACGGACTATTTCACCAAATGGGTGGAAGCGGTCCCGCTAGCTAAGATAGGTGAAAAGCAGGTGAAAGACTTCCTTTGGAAGAATATCTTCTGTCGTTTCGGTCTGCCCCAGGTACTTATCATAGACAACAGCCGACAGTTCGACAATCACTTGATCAGAAACTTTTATGCTCAGTATGGAGTCGACTTGAGGTTTTCATCTCCAAGGTACCCGCAAAGCAACGGGCAGGTCGAGGCCACGAATCGCGTGATCCTAGACAACTTCAAGAGAAGGCTGGAAGGAAAGAAGGGATTGTGGGAGCAGGAGCTCGAAGGCGTGCTTTGGGCATACCGAACCACTCCACGTCGCTCAACTAACGAGTCGCCTTTCAGCCTCGCCTACGGGTGTGAAGCCGTATTGCCTGTAGAAGCCAAGCTGCCTACTGAAAGAAAGTTCGCGGCAGATGAGGTCGACAATGATGCTCTACTCGTCGACTCCCTCGACCAGCTCGAAGAACGACGAGAACGCGCCAACCTGCATCTCGCCGGATACAGACAGGAAATGAAGCGCGCATACGACAAAAGAGTCCGCTATTGAGCATTCAAAGCCGGGGACATGGTAATGAGAAAGGTGTTCGCAAACACACAGGAGCCTAATGTAGAGAAGCTCGCGGCGAACTGGGAAGGCCCCTACATAAATACACGAAGCGCAAGGCTTGGGGGCTTACCAGTTGATGACAGCTGAAGGCGACCTGTTAGAGCGACCTTGGAATGCCTTGCACCTCCGAAAATTTTATGAATAAAACCAGTCGTTTTGTAAGCCATTTTCTGAAGAAGTTATGAATGAACAATGGCGTTTTCACCAAAAAAATTCGGTCCGGGAGCTCGACGTAGCAAGAGCATGCGTGATCTACGAAAAAGTACAGTCCGCCGTCGTGCGGACTTAAAGCAAGACCGGGATCCTCAGAGGCCGCCAGTGGGCGACCTTGAGATTCCTGGGGCAGTCCGCCGTTGTGCAGACTTGAAGCAAGACCGGGATCCTCAGAGGCCGCCAGTAGGCGACCTTGAGATTCCCGGGGCAGTCCGTCATCGTACGGACTTAAAGCTAGATCGGGACTCTCAGAGGCCGCCAGTAGGCGACCTTGAGATTCCCGGGGCAGTCCGCCGTTGTGCGGACTTAAAGCAAGACTGGAATCCTCAGAGGCCGCAAGTGAGCGACCTTGAGATTTCCAGGGTAGTCCGCTGTCTAGAGGACTCAAAACCCAACCAGGATCCTTCGCGTTCACCTGCCATGAACGGAAGCATTCTGGCGTGAATTAGGGAAACTTCAGAAGGGCCACCACCCTTTCAGGTAGCCCGAATTTCCCTTGGTAACCCCTCTAAGGGCATGTCCAGTGAACAGGACCTTTGGGGGAATTTAACCTGGCAGGGGGCGGCTAGCACTTATTAGTTTCCTTCAAAAATAAAAATAGTTTAAGTCTCTGAGTGTAGGGAAATTTTTTTTTGAAGTTATTTGGTTCGCTTATCGTTTTCCTGGCTCAGAGACTATATTGGGTTTTAGCGAGCATGCCGAGTTTTTCGTTTGCATATATTTTAAAATAAAATGATTGAATCGAATTAGTTGCCTCGCCCGGGGTATGACCCTCAAGGCCGCTGCGAAAGGTTTTGGAGCAAACTCGTGAGCGGACTCGCAGAAAGAGAAAACAAACACAGAAGAATAAGACACAGAGGCGAACTCAAAAAGACATTTATCATTTGTCATTTAGGTTACACCGAGGGGGTTACAAAAGGATGGAGCCTAAGCTGGGCCAGCACCCGCGCCGTCGTCATCGCCGCGCTTCCTCTTTTTTGACCTCTCAGCCTTATACTTCTCGATGGCATCGAGCGCGCCTTTTCGCAGGAGCTCGTCGAGCTGCGACTGGAGGCAGCTTTGCTGAGAGCGGAGGTCTTGGAGATGCGCTTCCCTCAGAGACACGATCTCGTCCCTAGAAGCCACCACCTGACGTTGTAGCTCGGAGATTTCCTTTCAGGCAGCCTCTTCAGCTCGACGAGCCTCTTGCAGATCGAATATGGCGCGGGCGCGGGCATCCTCGACCGAGGCCAGCGCGGTGGTGAAGGTAGCGACCCGCTGGCGCAGTTGGCCGACCTCCGTGCTAGAGGAGGCGACCTGCTGGCGTAGCCGGTCCACTTCAGCCCGCAGCTCACCCGACCGGTCTATTTGGCGAATGCGGTGGATATGCTCGTCTACTCTCCTCTCCGAACCGTGGAGAGTGTCATCGTAGAGGGAGACCATATCCCCCGCAACGCCGGTGACCTCGACGGCCAGAGCGTGGCTGACCCGTTCCACCTGTGGCGAGCAAAAGCAGTTAGTAAATTATTGGGAAGGCAATCCATAATCAAGCGAGGCAGGGGGTGTTTACCTCGGCGAGCCGATCGAAAAGGGCGATATAGGGGGAGCGCGCAAAGATGTTGCGCCCAAGAATCTCCCGCGTATAGTGAGGGGTGCGCTCCGGGTTACCCGAGGAGGAGCCCGCCTGGCTAACTCCGGCTGGGGTAGCCAAAGATACAGCAGCGACGGCTGGCTCAGGCACCACGGAGGCCACATCAGGAGCGGGCCCGGCCATTGTGACGCTGGCGCCCTCTCGATCGGGCGCATCAGAGTCCGAGGCTTCCGAGCCTGAGCTCGGGAGACCCTCCAAGATGGCCCCTAGATCGGGGGATTTGTAAACCAGCCCGTCTAGTTCCACAGGAGTGGCGGCAGCTGCAGCAGCGGGCGGTATAGCGATGGGCGCGGGGCTAAGGGAAGGAGCAGCGATGGGCGAGGCCGCTTGGGTGTTGGCGGGCGCACTGGGCGTGGGGGAAGGACCCTCGAAGGGCGCAGAAGAAGCACCTAGGGGAGCGGTGGATGGTGAGACCGCGGGGGGGAACGCAGGTGGGCTCGGAGCTGTGGAGCTCGGAGCAGTCGGAGTGGCCGAGCATTGCGTAGTGGGGGCAGTTGGTGGCAAGGCCGCCTGGGTGTCAGGGGGGGCGCTCATAGAGGCGTTGCCCGAGGCGTCTGGAGTGGCCGACCTTTGTGGTGGTGGCACCAGTTGAGGCGAAGGGATGCTTGGAGCAGGTACGGCCGGGGGAGCGGGAGCCGCCTTGTGGAAGGCCGCTGGGGTCGCTGATTCCGTTGGGGCGGGCTTGGCAGTATGGGCCGGCTCTTCCTCTTCTTCTTCCTCTTCCTCGGCCGAGCTGGAATCCTCGCAGGATCCCAAGCCCGCTTCCTCCAGAGCGGCTTTCCTCCTCCGCTCCTCAGCGACTCGCGCAAAGGCTTCGCGAGCTTTGCAGACAACGTCGTCTTCCCCCATAGGGCGGGCCGCCGGGGCCCTCTTCTTCTTCTTCTTCTTTTTTACATAGGCGCCCTCCATCTCTGGGGTCATTACCGCGACAAAGAGGGGTTTAGAGAGGTCGCCCGGGAACTCGCGCATCAGCACCTCGGCCATTGGGGTTTCCACCTCCGCCATGCCAAGAAGAAGCTCGACGCGCGGGTCCTCGGGGTCGACCATAACAACTTGACGTCGTGGGGGTTTCGGAATTGAGGAGCGCGTAGGGGAATTGGAAACTAAGGGAGAGTTCGCCTGACCTGGGGCAACCTCGCGGGATGGAGGCGGCGGCGAGGGAATATCCTCCTCGCGGAGCATGTCGATGGTGTCTTCATCGGCGAGCCTAATCGGGGACGACCGCTTCTTCTTCCCCTTCTTCGCCGAGGAGGTGCCGGCACCGGAGGTCGTAGGAGCCGCCTTGGAGGTCGCCCCGGTGCGGCGAGAGACCGCCATCTTCTTGCGCATGATCTTCTGGCGGGTGGTGATGGCGCCAGTCCGGAGATCCTTCCAGAGGAAGGAGAAGTCCGGGGCCAGGATCTTCTCGGGAGTTCGCTCGCCGAGGAACTCCAAGATCACCTTGTCGAGAGTTTGTTCTTGGGCCTCGGAGATACACTTCTTCCCTTTGGCCCGGTACTCGGTGATCGCTTTGAAGTTGGGGAGGGGCGGCCTTCCGGGGTGAGCGGGAACGCCTGCGCAGGGACCTCGCCACTCCCCCGCGACGACGAAGGGGTACTATTTCCAGTACCTATCCTTGTTTTCGACCGCAGAGAAGGGGAGCACCTCGCCGGAGCGGCCTGTGAGGTAGAGCAGGCTGCAATCTACCTCGTTGAAGACGGGCCCCGGCTTGAGGAACCATTTCTTCAGGAGGTAGGCGAGGGGGATCCTCACGTTAAGGGCTTTCTCGATTCGAGAAAGCCCGTAGAGGATCCCCCATGAGTTTCCCGGAAGCTGGGCGGGGCATAAGCCCGCCAGTTCCAGTAACTCGCTGGCCAAATGGTACAGGGGGAGCCGGAGCCCTGACCAGACCTGCCCTACGGAGACCGCGGTGCTGGAGAGCGGCCTCCCCGAGCGAGGAAGGGGCAGGATGGCGAGCTCCCGGGGAATGCCCACCGCAGTCCGCAGACTCTCGGGGACAGGCGCGCCCCCGATGTCGTACAGCCAGATGACGGCGGGCACCTTAGGGGGAGCCTCGCCCACAGTACCGAAAGCGCGCACTGAGATAGGAGCGACGTTGAGGGGTTCCTCTTGGGAGGACGCAGCAGCAGCAGCGACGGAAGAAGAAGCGGTAGCAGCGGAAGCCATGGGAGCAGGAAGTCAAAGGCGAGCTGAAAGCAAAGAAGGAAGGGAGAGCTATTTTCACGCAGAAGTGAAAAATCCCCCCCATCCACTATTTATAGGTAGGAAAGGGGCAGGTGAATCGGATTCCAGTTAATGCTCGAGCGCGCCCTGCGAGGCGGCGCGACAGCGTTTGAGGTGACAACTCGTTTCTTTCCAATCACGAGGCGCCACATGGGCCAAGCGTGAAGAAAGCTACGCCAGCGCCGACACTGTCCTTTTCTGATAGAGACAAAGGCGAATGAGGAGGAGACACGTGTCTCGCGCCGATCGGGATCTCATGATGAGATTCATTGTATCGACATCGAGCCTCGCACCGCATTTAAGATAAAACGACCGTCGGAGATTTGGAGCGATACCCCAGTCACAAGATCGCCCGCGGCAGGTTCCGGAAGCTCGCCCGAAGCAGACCCTGACCGCGTGTGGCAAGCTCGCACCGGAAGGAGATCGCTCGTGGCTGATGCTCCCGGCCCGCCCGGTGTTTGTGAAATACTGGGAGTCAAAACTCTCGACGCAGCTCGCCCGATGCAGACCCTGACCGCGTGTGGCAAGCTCGCACCGGAAGGAGATCGCTCGTGGCTGATGCTCCAGGCCCGCCCGGCGTTTGAGAAATACTGGCAGTCGAAACTCTCGGCGCAGACCGCCCACGGCAGGTGCTCGCAGCTCACAGGATGGAGGTCGCCAATGACTCGTGCACCATGTCCGACCGGCGTGTGCAATAAGACTCCTGAGCAAGCGTCAAAAGTCTCTTTGGTCGCTCCCTCAGGAGGGGGTAATGTTGGGGGTAGCTGAAATCCGCCCAGGAGTTGGAACCCATATCCGTATGACCTCGCCTCCTAGCAATGAATTAGACTAGATCGTACGAATGAATTAGAATGGATCGTGCGAGTGAATTAGAGTGGATCGTTCCAATGAATTAGAATAGATACATTTATGCGAATAAATTAGAATGGATCGTACGAATGAATTAGATCTACATTCGTGCGAATGAATTAGACTGGATCGTACGAATGAATTAGAATGGATCGTACGAATGAATTAGAATGGATCGTACGAATGAATTAGAATGGATCGTCTGAATGAATTAGAATGAATCATACGAATGAATTAGAAAGGATCATATGAATGAATTAGAATGGATCATGAATGAATTAGAATGGATCTTACGAATGAATTAGAATGTATAGTATGAATGAATTAGAATAGATCGTACAAATGAATTAGAATGGATCGTATGAATGAATTAGAATGGATCGTCTGAATGAATTAGCTTGAATCGTATGAATGAATTAGAATGGATCGTATGAATGAATTAGAATGGATCGTGCGAATGAATTAGAATGTATACATTCATGCGAATGAATTAGAATGGATCGTACGAATGAATTAGAATGGATCGTTCGAATGAATTAGAATGGGTCGAACGAATGAATTAGAATGGATCGTACGAATGAATTAGAATAGATTGTACGAATGAATTAGAATGGATCGTATGAATGAATTAGAATGGATCATGCGAATGAATTAGAATGGATCATACGAATAAATTAGAATGGATACATTCGTGTGAATGAATTAGAATGGATCGTACGAATGAATTAGAATGGATCGTTCGAATGAATTAGAATGGATCGTACGAATGAATTAGAATAGATTGTACGAATGAATTAGAATGGATCGTTCGAATAAATTAGAATGGATCGTGCGATAGAATTAGAATGGATCGTGCGATTGAATTAGAATGGATACATTCGTACGAATGAATTAGAATGGATCGTACGAATGAAATAGAATGGATTGTATGAATAAATTAGAACGGATACATCCATGCAAATGAATTTCAATGGATCATACGAATGAATTAGAATGGATCGTACGATCTATTCAAATTCATTCGTATGATCCATTCTAATTCATTCGTACGATCCATTCTAATTCATTCGTACGATCCATTATAATTCATTCGCTCGAATGTATCCGTTCTAATATAATCGCACGTACGAATGAATTAGATTGGATCGTATGAAAGAATTAGAATGAATCATACAAATGAATTAGAATGGATCGAATGAACGAATTAGAATGGATCGTGTGAATGAATTAGAATGGATTGTACGAATAAATTAGAATGGATACATTCGTGCGAATGAATTAGAATGGATCATATGAATGAATTAGAATGGATTGTACGAATGAATTAGAATGGATCATACGAATGAATTAGAATGGATCGTACGAATGAATTAGCATGGATCATGCGAATGTATTAGAATGGATCGTACGATTTAGAATAGATCGTACGAATGAATTAGAATGGATACATTCGTGCGAATTAATTAGAATGGATTGTACGAATGAATTAGAATGGAATGTGCGAATGAATTAGAATGGATCGTACGAATGAATTAGAATGGATCATACGAATGAATTAGAATAGATTGTATGAATGATTTACAATGGATACATTCGTGCGAATGAATTAGAATGGATCGTACGAATGAATTAGAATGGATCGTTCGAATGAATTAGAATGGATCGTTCAAATGAATTAGAATGGATACATCCATGCAAATGAATTTGAATGGATCATACGAATGAATTAGAATGGATCGTTCGAATGAATTAGAATGGATCGTACGAATAAATTAGAATGGCTATATTCATGTGAATGAATTAGAAAGGATCGTATGAATGAATTAGAATGGATAGTACGAATGAATTAGAATAGATCGTGCGAATGAATTAGAATGGATCGCCTGACATTCGTACGATCCATTCTAATTCATTCACACGATCTATTCTAATTCATTTGTATGATCCATTCTAATTCAATCGCACAATCCATTCTAATTCATTCGTAGGATCCATTCTAATTCATTCTTACGATCCATTCTAATTCATTCGCATGGATGTATCCATTTTAATTCATTCGTACGATCCATTCTAATTCATTCACACGATCCATTCTAATTCATTTGTATGATCCATTCTAATTCAATCGCACAATCCATTCTAATTCATTCGTAGGATCCATTCTAATTCATTCTTACGATCCATTCTAATTCATTCGCATGGATGTATCCATTTTAATTCATTCGCACGATCCATTCTAATTCATTCGTACGATCCTTTCTAATTCATTTGCATGGATAGATCCATTCTAATTCATTCGCACGAATGTATCCATTCTAATTCATTCATACGATCCATTCTAATTCACTCGGACGATCCATTCTAATTCATTCATACAATCCAGTCTAATTCATTCGCACGAATGTATCTATTCTAATTCATTCGTATGATCCATTCTAATTAAATCGCACGATCCATTAGAATGGAATGTGCGAATGAATTAGAATGGATCGTACGAATGAATTAGAATGGATTGTACGAATAAATTAGAATGGATCGTACGAATGAATTAAATTGGATACATTCGTACGAATAAATTAGAATGGATCGTACGAATGAATTAGAATGGATACATTCATGCGAATGAATTAGAATGAATCGTTCGAATGAATTAGAATGGATCGTACGAATGAATTAGAATAGATCGTGCGAATGAATTAGAATGGATCGTGCGAATGAATTAGAATGGATATATTCATGTGAATGAATTATAATGGATCGTACGAATAAACTTGAATGGATACATTCGTGCGAATGAATTAGAATGGATCGTACGAATGAATTAGAATGGATCATACGAATAAATTAGAATGGATATATTTGTGCGAATGAATTAGACTGGATCGTACGAATGAATTAGAATGGATCGTCCAAATGAATTAGAATGGATCGTACGAATGAACTAGAATGGATACATTCGTGCGAATGAATTTGAATGGATCGTACGAATGACTTAGAATGGATCATACGAATGAATTAGAATGGATACATTCGTGTGAATGAATTAGACCATTCTAATTCATTCGTATGATCTATTCAAATTCATTTGCATGGATGTATCCATTTTAATTCATTCATACAATCCTTTCTATTTCATTCGTACGTTCCATTCTAATTCATTAGTACGAATGAATTAGAATGGATACATTCGTGCGAATGATTAGAATGGATCGTACGAATGAATTAGAATAGATCTTTCGAATGAATTAGCATGGATCGTCGAATGAATTAGAATGGATCGTATGAATGAATTAGAATGGATCGTATGAATGAATTTGAATGGAATGTATGAATGAAATAGAATGGATCGTACAAGTGCATTAGAATAGATCGTACGAATAAATTAGAATGGATACATTTGTGCGAATGAATGAGAATAGATTTTACGAATGAATTAGAATGGATCGTATGAATGAATTAGAATGGATCGTGTGAATGAATTAAAATGGATCGTGCGAATGAATTAGAATGTATCGTGTGAATGAATTAGAATGGATCGTGCGAATGAATTAGAATGGATACATTCGTTCGAATGAATTAGAATGGATCGTACGAATGAATTAGAATGGATCGTACGAATGAATTAGAATAGATCGTATGAATGAATTAGAGTGGATCATACGAATGAATTAGAATGGATACATTCATGCGAATGAATTAGAATGGATCGTATGAATGAATTAGAATGGATCGTAAGAATGAAGTAGAATGGATCGTACGAATGAATTAGAATGGATACATTCGTACGAATGAATTAGAATGGATCATGCAAATGAATTAGAATGGACTGCACAAATATATTAGAATGGATACATTCGTGCGAATGAATTAGAATGGATCGTATAAATGAATTAGAATGGATTGTACGAATGAATTAGAATGGATTGTATGAATGAATTTGAATGGATCATTCGAATGAATTAGAATGGATCATGCGAATGAATTAGAATGGATCGTACGAATGAATTAGAATGGATCGTTCGAATGAATTAGAATGGATCGTGCGAATGAATTAGAATGGATACATTTGTGCGAATAAATGAGAACAGATTTTACGAATGAATTAGAATGGATCGTATGAATGAATTAGAATGGAATGTGCGAATGAATTAGAATGGATCGTTCGAATGAATTATAATGGATCGTACGAATGAATTAGAGCGGATCATACGAATGAATTAGAATGGATACATTCGTGCGAATGAATTAGAATGGATCGTACGAATGAATTAGAATAGATCGTGCGAATGAATTAGAATGGATCGTCTGAACGAATTAGAATGAATCATAAGAATGAATTAGAATGGATCGTATGAATGAATTAGAATGGTTCATATGAATGAACTAGAATGGATACATTCGTGCGAATGAATTAGAATGGATCGTAAGAATGAATTAGAATGGATACATTCGTGCGAATGAATTAGAATGGATCATACGAATGAATTAGAATGGATACATTCGTGTGAATGAATTAGAATGGATAGTACGAATGAATTAGAATGAATACAACCATACGAATAAATTAGAATGGATCGTACGAATGAACTAGAATGGATACATTCGTGTGAATGAATTAGAATGGATCATACGAATGAATTAGAATGGATCGTACAAATGAATTAGATTGGATCATGTGAATGAATTAGAATGGATCGTACGAATGAATTAGAATGGATACATTCGTATGAATAAATTAGAATGGATCGTACCAATGAATTAAAATGGATACATTCGTGCGAATGAATTAGAATAGATCGTACGAATGAATTAGAATGGATCGTTCGAATGAATTAGAATAGATCGTGCGAATGAATTCGAATGGATCATACGAATGTATTAGAATGGATCATACGAATGAATTAGAATGGATCATACGAATAAATTAGAATGGATCGTACGAATGAATTAGAATGGATACATTCATGCGAATGAATTAGTACAATCCATTTTAATTCATTCATACGATCCATTCTAATTCATTCGTATGATCCATTCTAATTTATTCGTACGATCCATTCTAATTCATTCGTACGATCTATTCTAATTCATTCGTACGATCCATTCAAATTCATTCGCATGATCCATTCTAATTCATTCGAACGATCCATTCTAATTTATTCGTACGATCCATTCTAATTCATTCGCACGAATGTATCCATTCTAATTCATTCGTACGATCCATTCAAATTTATTCATACGAATGTATCCATTCTAATTCATTCATACGATCCATTCTAATTTATTCGTACGAATGTATCCATTCTAATTCATTCGTACGATCTATTCGAATTCATTCACACGATCCTTTCTAATTCATTCGTACGATCTATTCTAATTCATTCGTATGATCCATTCTAATTCATTCGCACGAATGTATCCATTCTAGTTCATTCGTACGATCCATTCTAATTCATTCACATGGATGTATCCATTCTAATTCATTCGTATAATCCATTCTAATTTATTCACACAAATGTATGCATTCTAATTTATTCGTACTATCTATTCTAATTCATTCGTACGATCCATTCTAATTTATTCGCATGATCCATTCTAATTCATTCGAACGATCCATTCTAATTCATTCGTACGATCCATTCTAATTCATTCGCACGATCCATTCTAATTTATTCGTACGATCCATTCTAATTCATTCTTACGATCCATTCTAATTCATTCGTACGATCCATTCTATCTCATTTGCACGATCCATTCTAATTCATTAGAACGATCCATTCTAATTCATTCGTACGATCCATTCTAATTCATTCGCATGATCTATTCTAATTCATTCGTACGATCCATTCTAATTCATTCACACGAATGTATCCATTCTAATTCATTCGTAGGATCCATTCTAATTCATTCGCACGAATGTATCCATTCTAATTCATTCGTACGATCCATTCTAATTCACTCGGACGATCCATTCTAATTCATTCATATGATCCATTCTAATTCATTCGTATGATTCATTCTAATTCATTCAGATGATCCATTCTAATTCATTCGCACATTCCATTCTAATTCATTCGTACAATCCATTCTAATTCATTCGAACGATCTATTCTATTCATTCGAACGATCCATTCTAATTCATTCATACTATCCATTCTAATTCATTCGCACATTCCATTCTAATTCATTCGAACGATTCATTCTAATTCATTCGAATAATCCATTCTAATTCATTCGTACGATCCATTCTAATTCATTCGCACATTCCATTCTAATTCATTCGTACGATCCATTCTAATTCATTCGAACAATCCATTCTAATTCATTCGTACGATCCATTCTAATTCATTCGAACATTCCATTCTAATTCATTCGTACGATTCATTCTAATTCATTCGAACGATCCATTCTAATTCATTCGAACGATCCAGTCTAATTCATTCGCACATTCCATTCTAATTCATTCGTACGATCCATTCTAATTCATTCGAATGTTCCATTCTAATTCATTCGTACGATCCATTCTAATTCATTCGCACGATTATATCCATTCTAGCTCATTCGTACGATCCATCCTAATTCATTCATATGATCCAATCTAATTCATTCGTATGATTCATTCTAATTCATTCAGACGATCCATTCTAATTCATTCGTACGATCCATTCTATTTCATTCGTACGATCCATTCTAATTCATTCACACGATCCATTCCAATTCATTCAGACGATCCATTCTAATTCATTCGCACAAATGTATCCATTCTAATTCATTCGTATGACACATTCTTATTCATTCGCACGAATATATCCATTCTAGCTCATTCGTACGATCCATCATAATTCATTCATACGATCCTTTCTAATTCATTCGTACGATCTATTCTAATTCATTCGTATTATACATTCTAATTCATTCGTAAGATCCATTCTAATTCATTCGCACGATCTATTCTAATTTATTCATATGATCCATTCTAATTCATTCACATGAATGAATTCATTCTAATTCATTCGTACGATCCATTCTAATTTATTCGTACGATCCATTCTAATTTATTCACACGATCCATTCTAATTCATTCAAACGATCATTTCTAATTCATTCGTACGATCCATTCTAATTCATTCGCACGAATTTATCCATTCTAATTCATTCGTATGATATATTCTAATTCACTCGCTTGATCCATTCTAATTCATTCATGATCCATTCTAATTCATTCGTACAATCCATTCTAATACATTCGTACGATCCATTCTAATTCATTCGTATGATCCATTCTAATTCATTCGTAAGATCTATTCTAATTCATTCGCACGACCTATTCTAATTCATTCGTATGATCCATTCTAATTCATTTGCACGAATGTATCCATTCTAATATATTTGTACGATCCATTCTAATTCATTCACACGATCCATTTTAATTCAATCGTACGATCCATTCTAATTCATTCACCTGATCCATTCTAATTCATTCGTACGATCCATTCTAATTCATTCGTATGATCCATTCTAATTCATTCATACGAATGTATCCATTCTAATTCATTCGCACATTCTATTCTAATTCATTCGAACGATCCATTCTAATTCATTCGAACGATCCATTCTAATTCATTCGTACGATCCATTCTAATTCATTCGTATGATCCTTTCTAATTCATTCGTACGATCCATTCTAATTCATTCGTATGATCTAGTCTAATTTATTCGTATGATCCATTCTAATTCATTCGCATGATCCTTTCTAATTCATTCATACGATCCATTCTAATTCATTCGTATGATCTATTCTAATTCATTCATACGATCTATTCTATTTCATTCGTAAGATCCATTTTAATTCATTCGCACGATCCATTCTAATTCATTCATACGATCCATTCTAATTCATTCGTATGATTCATTCTAATTCATTCTGACGATCCATTCTAATTCATTCGCACGATCTATTCTAATTCATTCGTATGATCCACTCTAATTCATTCGTACGATCCATTCTAATTCATTCGTAGGATCCATTCTAATTTATTCGTACGATTCATTCTAATTCATTCGCACGAATGTTTCCATTCTAATTAATTCGCACGATCCATTCTAATTCATTCGTATTATCCACTCTAATTCATTTGTACGATCCATTCTAATTCATTCGTACGATCCATTCTAATTTATGTCTAATTTATTCGTACGAATATATCCATTCTAATTCATTCTTATGATCTATTCTAATTCATTCGTATGATCCATTCTAATGCATTCGTACGATCCATTCTAATTCATTCGTACGATCCATTCTAATTCATTCACACGAATATATCCATTCTAATTCATTCGTACAATCCATTCTAATTTATTTGTACAATCCATTCTAATTCATTCGTACGAATGTATCCATTCTAATATATTTGTACGATCCAATCTAATTCATGCGCATGATCCATTCTAATTCATTCGTACGATCCATTCCAATTCATTTGTACGATCTATTATATATTATTCGTACGAATGTATCCATTCTAATTCATTCGTACGATCCATTCTAATTCATTCACACGATCCATTCTAATTCATTCATATGATCCATTGAAATTAATTCGCACGATCCATTCTAACTCATTCACATGATCCATTCTAATTCATTCGTACGATCCATTCTAATTCATTCGTACGATCCATTCTTATTCATTCGTACGATCCATTCTAATTCCTTCGTATGATCCATTCTAATTCATTCGTACGATCTATTCTAATTCATTCGTAGGATCCATTCTAATTCATTCGTACGAATGAATTAAAATGGATCGTACGAATGAATTAAAATGGATCGTACTAATGAATTAGAATGGATCGTGCGAATGAATTAGAATGGACCGTACGAATAAATTAGAATGGATCGTGCGAATGAATTAGAATGGATTGTACGAATGAATTAGAATGGATCGTACTAATTCATTCGCACGAATGTATCCATTTTAATTCATTCATACGATCCATTCTAATTTATTCGTACGAATGTATCCATTCTGATTCATTCGTACGATCCATTCTAATTCATTTACACGAACCATTCTAATTCATTCGTATGATCCATTCTAATTCAATCGCACGATCCATTCTATTTTATTCAGACGATCTATTCTAATTCATTCGTACGATCCATTCTAATTCATTCGCACGATCCATTCTAATTCATTCGTACGATCCATTCTAATTCATTTGCATGGATGGATCCATTATAATTCATTCACACGAATGTATCCATTCTACTTCATTCGTACGATCCATTCTAATTCACTCGGACGATCCATTCTAATTCATTCGTACGATCCAGTTTAATTCATTCGCACAAATGTATCCATTCTAATTTATTCGTATGATGCATTCTAATTCATTCGTACGATTCATTCTAATTCATTCGTACGATCCATTCCAATTCATTCGCACGAATGTATCCATTCTAATTCATTCGCACGATCCATTCTAATTTATTCGTATGATCCATTCAAAATCATTTGTATGGATGTATCCATTCTAATTCATTCGTACAATCCATTATTTTTCATTCGTACGATCCATTCTAATTCATTCGTACGAATGAATTAGAATGGATACATTCGTGCGAATGAATTAGAATGGATCGTACGAATGAATTAGAATGGATTGTTATAATGAATTTGAATGGATCGTGCGAATGAATTAGAATGGATCGTATGAATGAATTAAAATGGATCGTACGAATGAATTAGAATGGAATGTACGAATGAATTAGAATGGATCGTACGAATGCATTAGAATGGATCGTACGAATAAATTAGAATGGATACATTTGTGTGAATGAATGAGAAAAGATTTTACGAATGAATTAGAATGGATCGTATGAATGAATTAGAATGGATCAAACGAATGAATTAGAATGGATCGTGCGAATGAATTAGAATGGATCGTGCGAATGAATTTGAATGGATCTTACGAATAAATTAGAATGGATCGTTCGAATGAATTAGAACAGATCGTGTGAATGAGATAGAATGGATACATTCGTCCGAATGAATTAGAATGGATCGTACGAATGAATTAGAATGGATCGTACGAATGAATTAGAATGGATCGTATGAAAGAATTAGTGTGGATCATACGAATGAATTAGAATGGATATATTCGTGTGAATGAATTAGAATGGATCGTACGAATGAATTAGAATAGATCATGCGAATGAATTAGAATGGATTGTACGAATGAATTAGAATGGATCGTACGAATGAATTAGAATGGATCGTATGAATGAATTAGAATGGATAGTACGAATGAATTAGAATGGATCGTACGAATAAATTAGAATGGATACATTCGTACGAATGAATTAGAATAGATCATGCGAATGAATTAGAATAGATCGTACAAATATATTAGAATGGATACATTCGTGCGAATGAATTAGAATAGATCGTACGAATGAATTAGAATGGATTGTACGAATGAATTAGAATGGATCGTATGAATGAATTAGAATGGATCAATCGAATGAATTAGAATGGATCGTACGAATGAATTAGAATGGATTGTTCAAATAAATTAGAATGGATCGTGCGAATGAATCAGAATGGATACATTTGTGCGAATGAATGAGAATAAATTTTATGAATGAATTAGAATGGATTGTATGAATGAATTAGAATGAATTGTATGAATGAATTAGAAAGGAATGTGTGAATGAATTAGAATGGATCGTACGAATGAATTAGAATGGATCGTTCGAATGAATTAGAATGGATCGTACGAATGAATTAGAGTGGATCATACGAATGAATTAAAATGGATACATTCGTGCGAATGAATTAGAATGGATCGTACGAAAGAATTAGAATAGATCGTGCGAATGAATTAGAATGGATCGTCTGAATGAATTAGAATAGATCGTGCGAATGAAATACAATGGATCACATGATCTATTCTAATTTATTCGTATGATCCATTCTAAATCATTTGCATGAATGTATCCATTCTAATTCGTTCGTACGATCCATTCTAATTTATTCGTACAATCCATTCTAATTTATTCGCACGATCCATTCTAATTCATTCAAACGATCCATTCTAATTCATTCATACGATCCATTCTAATTCATTCGCACGAATTTATCCGTTCTAATTCATTCGTACGATATATTCTAATTCATTCGCTTGATCCATTCTAATTCATTCATGATCCATTCTAATTCATTCGTACAATCCATTCTAATACATTCGTACGATCCATTCTAATTCATTCGTATGATCCATTCTAATTCATTCGTAAGATCCATTCTAATTCATTCGCACGATCTATTCTAATTCATTCGTATGATCCATTCTAAATCATTTGCACGAATGTATCCATTCTAATATATTTGTACGATCCATTCTAATTCATTCACACGATCCATTTTAATTCAATCGTACGATCCATTCTAATTCATTCACCTGATCCATTCTAATTCATTCGTTCGATCCATTCTAATTCATTCGTATGATCCATTCCAATTCATTCATACGAATGTATCTATTTTAATTCATTCGCACATTCCATTCTAATTCATTCGAACGATCCATTCTAATTCATTCGAACGATCCATTCTAATTCATTTGTACGATCCATTCTAATTCATTCGTATGATCCTTTCTAATTCATTCGTACGATCCATTCTAATTCATTCGTTTGATCCAGTCTAATTCATTCGTATGATCCATTCTAATTCATTCGCATGATCCTTTCTAATTCATTCATACGATCCATTCTAATTCATTCGTACGATCTATTCTAATTCATTCATACGATCCATTCTAATTCATTCGTAAGATCCATTTTAATTCATTCGCACAATCCATTCTAATTTATTCATACGATCCATTCTAATTCATTCGTATGATTCATTCTAATTCATTCTAACGATCCATTCTAATTCATTCGCACGATATATTCTAATTCATTCGTATGATCCACTCTAATTCATTCATACGATCCATTCTTATTCATTCATACGATCCATTCTAATTTATTCGTACGATCCATTCTAATTCATTCGCATGAATGTTTCCATTCTAATTAATTCGCACGATCCATTCTAATTCATTCGTATGATCCACTCTAATTCATTCGTACGATCCATTCTAATTCATTCGTACGATCCATTCTAATTTATGTCTAATTTATTCGTACGAATATATCAATTCTAATTCATTCTTACGATCCATTCTAATTCATTCGTATGATCCATTCTAATGCATTCGTACGATCCATTCTAATTCATTCGTACGATCCATTCTAATTGATTCACACGAATATATCCATTCTAATTCATTCGTACAATCCATTCTAATTTATTCGTACAATCTATTCTAATTCATTCGTACGAATGTATCCATTCTAATATATTTGTACGATCCATTCTAATTCATGCGCATGATCCATTCTAATTCATTCGTACGATCCATTCCAATTCATTTGTACGATCTATTCTAATTTATTCGTACGAATGTATCCATTCTAATTCATTCGTACGATCCATTCTAATTCATTCACACGATCCATTCTAATTCATTCGCACGATCCATTCTAATTCATTCACATGATCCATTCTAATTCATTCGTATGTTCCATTCTAATTCATTCGTACGATCCATTCTTATTCATTCGTACGATCCATTCTAATTCATTCGCATGAATTAGAATGGATCGTACGAATGAATTAAAATGGATCGTACTAATGAATTAGAATGGATCGTGCGAATGAATTAGAATTGACCGTACGAATAAATTAGAATGGATCGTGCGAATGAATTAGAATGGATCGTACGAATGAATTAGAATGGATCGTACTAATTCATTCGCACGAATGTATCCATTTTAATTCATTCATACAATCCATTCTAATTTATTCGTACGAATGTATCCATTCTAATTCATTCGTACGATCCATTCTAATTCATTCACACGAACCATTCTAATTCATTCGTATGATCCATTCTAATTCAATCGCATGATCCATTCTATTTCATTCGTACGATCTATTCTAATTCATTCGCACGATCCATTCTAATTCATTCGTACGATTAATTCAAATTCATTTGCATGGATGGATCCATTATAATTTATTCGCACGAATGTATCCATTCTACTTCATTCGTACGATCCATTCTAATTCACTCGGACGATCCATTCTAATTCATTCGTACGATCCAGTCTAATTCATTCGCACAAATGTATCCATTCTAATTTATTCGTATGATGCATTCTAATTCATTCGTACGATCCATTCTAATTGATTCGTACGATCCATTCCAATTCATTCGCACGAATATATCCATTCTAATTCATTCGCACGATCCATTCTAATTTATTCGTATGATCCATTCAAATTCATTTGTATGGATGTATCCATTCTAATTCATTCGTACAATCCATTATTTTTTATTCATACGATCCATTCTAATTCATTCGAACGAATGAATTAGAATGGATACATTTGTGCGAATGAATTAGAATGGATCGTAGGAATGAATTAGAATGGATCGTTATAATGAATTTGAATGGATCGTGCGAATGAATTAGAATGGATCGTATGAATGAATTAAAATGGATCATACGAATGAATTAGAATGGAATGTACGAATGAATTAGAATGGATCGTACGAATGCATTAGAATTGATCGTACGAATAAATTAGAATGGATACATTTGTGTGAATGAATGAGAATAGATTTTACGAATGAATTAGAATGGATCGAATGAATGAATTAGAATGGATCGTGCGAATATATTAGAATGGATCGTGCGAATGAATTAGAATGGATCGTACGAATGAATTAGAATGGATCGTTCGAATGAATTAGAATGGATCGTGTAAATGAATTAGAATGGATACATTCGTCCGAATGAATTAGAATTGATCGTACGAATGAATTAGAATGGATCGTACGAATGAATTAG
The DNA here is from genome assembly GCA_947650365.1 of Chamaelirium japonicum. Lineage (NCBI taxonomy): Eukaryota > Viridiplantae > Streptophyta > Magnoliopsida > Liliales > Melanthiaceae > Chamaelirium > Chamaelirium japonicum. Next base: position 205,917 of record CANTAL010000119.1, read on the forward strand.
AATGGATCGTATGAAAGAATTAGAGTGGATCATACGAATGAATTAAGAATGGATACATTCGTGTGAATGAATTAGAATGGATCATACGAATGAATTAAAATAGATCATGCGAATGAATTAGAATGGATCGTACGAATGAATTAGAATGGATCGTACGAATGAATTAGAATGGATCATATGAATGAATTAGAATGGATAGTACGAATGAATTAGAATGGATCGTACGAATGAATTAGAATGGATACATTCGTATGAATGAATTAGAATGGATCATGCGAATGAATTAGAATAGATCGTACAAATATATTAGAATGGATACATTCGTGCGAATGAATTAGAATGGATCATACGAATGAATTAGAATAGATTGTACGAATGAATTAGAATGGATCGTATGAATGAATTAGAATGGATCAATCGAATGAATTAGAATGGATCGTTCGAATGAATTAGAATGGATCGTTCGAATAAATTAGAATGGATCTTGCGAATGAATTAGAATAGATACATTTGTGCGAATGAATAAGAATAAATTTTATGAATGAATTAGAATGGATTGTATGAATAAATTAGAATGAATCGTACGAATGAATTAGAATGGAATGTGCGAATGAATTAGAATGGATCGTACGAATGAATTAGAATGGATCGTTCGAATGAATTAGAATGGATCGTACGAATGAATTAGAGTGGATCATACGAATGAATTAGAATGGATACATTCGTGCGAATGAATTAGAATGGATCGTACGAAGGAATTAGAATAGATCGTGCGAATGAATTAGAATGGATCATCTGAATGAATTAGAATAGATCGTGCGAATAAATTAGAATGGATCACACGATATATTCTAATTTATTCGTATGATCCATTCTAATTCATTCGCATGAATGTATCCATTCTAATTCATTCGTACGATCCATTATAATTTATTCGTACAATCCATTCTAACTTATTTGTACGATCCATTCTAATTTATTCAAACGATCCATTCTAATTCATTCGTACGATCCATTCTAATTCATTCGCACGAATTTATCCATTCTAATTCATTCGTACGATATATTCTAATTCATTCGCTTGATCCATTCTAATTCATTCATGATCCATTCTAATTCATTCGTACAATCCATTCTAATACATTCGTACGATCCATTCTGATTCATTCGTATGATCCATTCTAATTCATTCGTAAGATCCATTCTAATTCATTCGCACGATTTATTCTAATTCATTCGTATGATCCATTCTAATTCATTTGCACGAATGTATCTATTCTAATATATTTGTACGATCCATTCTAATTCATTCACACGATCCATTTTAATTCAATCGTACGATCCATTCTAATTCATTCACCTGATCCATTGTAATTCATTCGTACGATCCATTCAAATTCATTCGTATGATCCATTCTAATTCATTCATACGAATGTATCCATTCTAATTCATTTGCACATTCCATTCTAATTCATTCGAACGATCCATTCTAATTCATTCGAACGATCCATTCTAATTCATTCGTACGATCCATTCTAATTCATTCGTATGATCCTTTCTAATTCATTCGTACGATCCATTCTAATTCATTCGTATGATCCAGTCTAATTCATTCGTATGATCCATTCTAATTCATTCGCATGATCCTTTCTAATTCATTCATACGATCCATTCTAATTCATTCGTACGATCTATTCTAATTCATTCATATGATCCATTCTAATTCATTCGTAAGATCCATTTTAATTCATTCGCACGATCCATTCTAATTCATTCATACGATCCATTCTAATTCATTCGTATGATTCATTCTAATTCATTCCGACGATCCATTCTAATTCATTCGCACGATCTATTCTAATTCATTCGTATGATCCACTCTAATTCATTCATACGATCCATTCTAATTCATTCGTACGATCCATTCTAATTTATTCGTACGATCCATTCTAATTCATTCGCACGAATGTTTTCATTCTAATTAATTCGCACGATCCATTCTAATTCATTCGTATGATCCACTCTAATTCATTCGTACGATCCATTCTAATTCATTCGTACGATCCATTCTAATTTATGTCTAATGTATTCGTACAAATATATCAATTCTAATTCATTCTTACGATCCATTCTAATTCATTCGTATGTTCCATTCTAATGCATTCGTACGATCCATTCTAATTCATTCGTATGATCCATTCTTATTCATTCACACGAATATATCCATTCTAATTTATTCGTACAATCCATTCTAATTCATTCGTACGACTGTATCCATTCTAATATATTTGTACGATTCATTCTAATTCATGCACATGATCCATTCTAATTCATTCGTACGATCCATTCCAATTCATTTGTACGATCTATTCTAATTTATTCGTACGAATGTATCCATTCTAATTCATTCGTACGATCCATTCTAATTCATTCACACGATCCATTCTAATTCATACATATGATCCATTGAAATTAATTCGCACGATCCATTCTAATTCATTCACATGATCCATTCTAATTCATTCGTACGATCCATTCTTATTCCTTCGTACGATCCATTCTAATTCATTCGCATGAATTAGAATGGATCGTACGAATGAATTAAAATGGATCGTACTAATGAATTAAAATGGATCGTGCGAATGAATTAGAATGGACCGTACGAATAAATTAGAATGGATCGTGCGAATGAATTAGAATGGATCGTACGAATGAATTAGAATGGATCGTACTAATTCATTCGCATGAATGTATCCATTTTAATTCATTCATACAATCCATTCAAATTTATTCGTACGAATGTATCCATTCTAATTCATTCGTACGATCCATTCTAATTCATTCACATGAACCATTCTAATTCATTCGTATGATCCATTCTAATTCATTTGCACGATCCATTCTATTTGATTCGTACGATCTATTCTAATTCATTCCTACGATCCATTCTAATTCATTCGCACGATCCATTCTAATTCATTCGTACGATCCATTCTAATTCATTTGCATGGATGGATCCATTCAAATTCATTCGCTCGAATGTATCCATTCTACTTCATTCGTACGATCCATTCTAATTCACTCGGACGATCCATTCTAATTTATTCGTACGATCCAGTCTAATTCATTCGCACAAATGTATCCATTCTAATTTATTCGTATGATGCATTCTAATTCATTCGTACAATCCATTCTAATTCATTCGTACGATCCATTCTAATTCATTCGCACGAATGTATCCATTCTAATTCATTCGCACGATCCATTCTAATTTATTCGTATGATCCATTCAAATTCATTTGTATGGATGTATCCATTCTAATTCATTCGTACAATCCATTATTTTTCATTCGTACGATCCATTCTAATTCATTCGTACGAATGAATTAGAATGGATACATTCGTGCGAATGAATTAGAATGGATCGTACGAATGAATTAGAATGGATCGTTATAATGAATTTGAATTGATCGTGCGAATGAATTAGAATGGATCATATGAATGAATTAAAATGGATCGTACGAATGAATTAGAATGGAATGTACGAATGAATTAGAATGGATCGTACGAATGCATTAGAATGGATCGTACGAATAAATTAGAATGGATACATTTGTGTGAATGAATGAGAATAGATTTTACGAATGAATTAGAATGGATCGTATGAATGAATTAGAATGGATCGAACGAATGAATTAGAATGGATCATGCGAATGAATTAGAATGGTTCGTGCGAATGAATTAGAATGGATCGTACGAATGAATTAAAATGGATCGTTCGAATGAATTAGAATGGATCGTGTGAATGAATTAGAATGGATACATTCGTCCAAATGAATTAGAATGGATCGTACGAATAAATTAGAATGGATCGTACGAATGAATTAGAATGGATCGTATGAAAGAATTAGAGTGGATCATACGAATGAATTAGAATCGATACATTCGTGTGAATGAATTAGAATGGATCGTACGAATGAATTAGAATAGATCATGCGAATGAATTAGAATGGATCGTATGAATAAATTAGAATGGATCGTACGAATGAATTAGAATGGATCATATGAATGAATTAGAATGGATAGTACGAATGAATTAGAATGGATCGTACGAATGAATTAGAATGGATACATTCGTACGAATGAATTAGAATGGATCATGCGAATGAATTAGAATAGATCGTACAAATATATTAGAATGGATACATTCGTGCGAATGAATTAGAATAGATCGTACAAATATATTAGAATGGATACATTCGTGCGAATGAATTAGAATGGATCGTACGAATGAATTTGAATGGATTGTACGAATGAATTAGAATGGATCGTATGATTGAATTAGAATGGATCAATCGAATGAATTAGAATGGATCGTACGAATTAATTAGAATGGATCGTTCGAATAAATTAGAATGGATCGTGCGAATGAATTAGAATGGATACATTTGTGCGAATGAATGAGAATAAATTTTATGAATGAATTAGAATGGATTGTATGAATGAATTAGAATGAATCGTATGAATGAATTAGAATGGAATGTGCGAATGAATTGGAATGGATCGTACGAATGAATTAGAATGGATCGTTCGAATGAATTAGAATGGATCGTACGAATGAATTAGAGTGGATCATACGAATGAATTAGAATATATATATTCGTGCGAATGAATTAGAATGGATCGTATGAAAGAATTAGAATAGATCGTGCGAATGAATTAGAATGGATCGTCTGAATGAATTAGAATGAATTATACGAATGAATTAGAATGGATCGTATGAATGAATTAGAATGGTTCGTACGAATGAATTAGAACGGATCATACGAATGAATTTGAATGGATACATTCATGCGAATGAATTAGACTGGATCGTACGAATGAATTAGAATGGATCGTCCGAGTGAATTAGAATGGATCATACGAATGAACTTGATTGGATACATTCGTGCGACTGAATTAGAATAGATCATATGAATGAATTAGAATGGATCGTGCGAATAAATTAGAATGGATACATTCGTGCGAATGAATTAGAATGGATCGTACGAATGAATTAGAATGGATCGTGCGAATGAATTAGAATGGATACATTCGTGCGAATGAATTAGAATGGATCGTATGAATGAATTAGAATGGATAGTACAAACGAATTAGAATAGATCGTACGAATGAATTAGAATGAATCATCCGAGTGAATTAGAATGGATCGTACGAATGAATTAGAATGGATACATTCGTGCGAATGAATTAGAATGGATCGTACGAATGATTAAGAACGGATCATACGAATGAATTAGAATGGATCGTACGAATGAATTAGAATGGATCGTGCGAATGAATTACATTGGATCGTACGAATGAATTAGAATGAATACAATCATGCAAATGAATTAGAATGGATCGTACGAATGAATTAGAATGGATCGTACGAATGAATTAGCATGGATTATGCGAGTGAATTAGAATGGATCGTACGAATAAATTAGAATGGATCATACAAATGAATTAGAATGGATCATACGAATGAATTAGAATAGATACATTCATACGAATGAATTAGAATGGATCATACGAATGAATTAGAATGAATCGTATGAATGAATTAGAATGGATCGTGTGAATGAACTAGAATGGATCGTACGAATGAATTAGAATGAATCGTATGAATGAATTAGAATGGATCGTCTGAATGAATTAGAATGAATCATACGAATGAGTTAGAATGGATCATATGAATGAATTAGAATGGATCGTGCGTACGATCCATTCTAATTCATTCGCACGAATGTATCCATTCTAATTCATTCGTACGATCCATTATAATTCTTTCGCAGGATCCACTCTAATTTATTCATATGATCCATTCTAATTCATTCGTACGATCCATTCTAATTCATTCACATGATCCATTCTAATTCATTCGTATGCTCCATTCTAATTCATTCATACGATCCATTCTAATTTATTCGTACGATCCATTCTAATTCATTCGAACGATCCATTCTAATCCATTCAGACGATCCATTCTAATTCATTCACACGAATGTATCCATTCTAATTTATTCGTACGATCCATTCAAATTCATTCGTACGATTCTAATTCATTCATACGATCCATTCTAATTCATTCGTAAGATCCATTCTAATTTATTTGCACGATCCATTCTAATCATTCATACGATCCATTCTAATTTATTCGTATGATTCATTCTAATTCATTCAGACGATCAATTCTAATTCATTCGCACGATCTATTCTAATTCATTCGTACGATCCATTCTAATTTATTCGTACAATCCATTCTAATTCATTCGTACGATCCATTCTAATTCATTCGTACGATCCATTCTAATTCATTCGTATATTCCATTCTAATTCATTCGTACGATCCATTCTAATTCATTCAAACGATCCATTCTAATTCATTCGTACGATCCATTCTAATTTATTCGTACGATCCATTCTAATTCATTCGCACATTCCATTCTAATTCATTCGTACGATCCATTCTAATTCATTCGAACGATCCATTCTAATTCATTCGTACGATCTATTCTAATTCATTCGTACGACCCATTCTAATTTATTCGTACGATCCATTCTAATTCATTCGTACGATCCATTCTAATTCATTCGTACGACCCATTGTAATTCATTCATACGATCCATTATAATTCATTCGCAAGAATGTATCCATTCTAATTCATTCGTACGATCATTTCTAATTCATTCTTACGATCCACTCTAATTCATTCGTAACATCCATTCTAATTCATTCGAATGATCCATTCTAATTCATTCGTACGTTTCATTCTAATTCGTTCGTACGATCCATTCTAATTCATTCGTACGATCCATTCTAATTTATTCGTACGATCCATTCTTATTCATTCATACGATCCATTCTAATTCACGCGCACGAATGTATCTATTCTAATTCATTCGTACGATGCATTCTAATTGATCAAGTCTAATTCATTCATATGATCCATTCTAATTCATTCGCATGATCCATTCTAATTCATTCTATTTCATTCGCACGATCCATTATAATTCATTCATATGATCCATTCTAATTCATTCGTATGATTCATTCTAATTCATTCAGACGATCCATTCTAATTCATTCGCACGATTTATTCTAATTCATTCGTATGATCGACTCTAATTCACTCATACGATCCATTCTAATTCATTCACATGAATGTATCCATTCTAATTCATTCGTAAAATCCATTCTAATTTTTTCGTACAATTTATTCTAATTCATTCGTACGAATGTATCCATTCTAATATATTTGTACGATCCATTCTAATTCATTCGCATGATCCATTCTAATTCATTCGTACGATCCATTCTAATTCATTCGTACGATCCATTCTAATTTATTCATACGAATGTATCCATTCTACTTCAATCGTACGATCCATTCTAATTCATTCACACGATCCATTCTAATTCATTCATATGATCCATTGTAATTAATTCGCACGATCCATTCTAATTCATTCACATGATCCAATCTAATTCATTCGTACGATCCATTCTTATTCATTCGTACGATCCATTCTAATTCATTCGCATGAATTAGAATGGATCGTACAAATGAATTAAAATGGATCGTACGAATGAATTAGAATGGAACGTGCGAATGAATTAGAATGGATCGTACGAATAAATTTGAATGGATCGTCCGAATGAATTAGAATGGATCGTACGAATGAATTAGAATGGATCGTACTAATCCATTCTAATTCATTCGCATGGATGTATCCATTCTAATTCATTCGCACGATCCATTCTAATTCATTCGTACGATCCATTCTAATTCATTTGCATGGATGGATCCATTCTAATTCATTCGCATGAATGTATCCATTCTAATTCATTCATACGATGCATTCTAATTCACTCGGGCGATCCATTCTAATTCATTCGTACGATCCAGTCTAATTCATTCGCACAAAAGTATCCATTCTAATTTATTCATATGATCCATTCTAATTCATTCATACGATACATTCTAATTCATTCGTACGATCCATTCTAATTCATTCGCACGATCCATTCTAATTCATTCGTATGATCCATTCAAATTCATTTGCATGGATGTATCCATTCTAATTCATTCGTACAATCCATTCTATTTCATTCGTACGATCCATTCTAATTCATTCGTTCGAATGAATTAGAATGGATACATTCGTGCGAATGATTTAGAATGGATCATACGAATGAATTAGAATGAATCGTTCGAATGAATTTGAATGGATCGTGCGAATGATTAGAATAAAACGACGAATGAATTTGAATGGGTCGTACAAATGAAATAGAATGGAATATACGAATGAATTAGAATGGATCGTACGAATGCATTAGAATGGATCGTACGAATGAATTAGAATGGATACATTTGTGCGATAGAATGAGAATAGATTTTACGAATGAATTAGAATGGATCGTATGAATGAATTAGAGTGGATCGAACGAATGAATTAGAATGGATCGTGCGAATGAATTAGAATGGATCGTGCGAATGAATTAGAATGGATCGTTCGAATGAATTAGAATGGATCGAGTGAATGAATTAGAATGGATACATTCGTACGAATGAATTAGAATGGATCGTACGAATGAAGTAGAATGGATCGTACGAATAAATTAGAATGGATCGTATGAATGAATTAGAGTGGATCATATGAATGAATTAGAATGGATACATTCGTGCGAATGAATTTGAATGGATCGTACGAATGAATTAGAATAGATCGTGCGAATGAATTAGAATGGATCGTACGAATGAATTAGAATGGATCGTATGAATGAATTAGAATAAATCGTGCGAATGAATTAGAATGGATCATACGAATGATATAGAATGGATCGTACGAATGAATTAGAATGGATCGTATGAATGAATTGGAATAGATCGTACGAATGAATTAGAATGGATACATTCGTACAAATCAATTAGAATGGATCATGCGAATGAATTAGAATAGATTGTACAAATATATTAGAATGGATACATTCGTGTGAATGAATTAGAATGGATCGTACGAATGAATTTGAATGGATTGTACGAATGAATTAGAATGGATCGTACGAATAAATTAGAATGGATTATTCGAATGAATTAGAATGGATTGTGCGAATGAATTAGAATGGATCGTACGAATGAATTAGAATGGATCGTTCGAATGAATTAGAATGGATCGTGAGAATGAATTAGAATGGATACATTTGTGCGAATGAATGAGAATAGATTTTATGAATGAATTAGAATGGATCGTATGAATGAATTAGAATGGAATGTGTGAATGAATTAGAATGGATCGTACGAATGAATTAGAATGGATCGTTCGAATGAATTAGAATGGATCGTTCGAATGAATTAGAGTGGATCGTACGAATGAATTAGAATGGATACATTCGTGCGAATGAATTAGAATGGATCGTACGAAAGAATTAGAATAGATCGTGCGAATGAATTAGAATGGATCGTCTGACTGAATTAGAACGAATCATACGAATGAATTGTCCGAGTGAATTAGAATGGATCCTATGAATGAACTTGAATGGATACATTTGTGCGACTGAATTAGAATAGATCGTACGAATGAATTAGAATGGATCGTGCGAATGAATTAGAATGGATACGTTCATACGAATGAAATAGAATGGATCATACGAATGAATTAGACTGGATCGTGCGAATGAATTAGAATGGATACATTCGTGCGAATGAATTAAAATGGATCATATGAATGAATTAGAATGGATAGAACGAATGAATTAGAATAGATCGTACAAATGAATTAGAATGGATCGACCGAGTGAATTAGAATGGATCGTACGAATGAATTAGAATGGATACATTCGTGCGAATGAATTAGAATGGATCGTACGAATGAATAAGAACGGATCATACGAATGAATTAGAATGGATACAATCATGCGAATGAATTAGAATGGATCGTACGAATGAATTAGAATGGATTGTACGAATGAATTAGAATGGATCGTGCGAGTGAATTAGAACGGATCGTACGAATGAATTAGAATGGATCATGCGAATGAATTAGAATGGATCATACGAATGAATTAGAATGGATCATATGAATGAATTAGAATGGATCATGCGAATGAATTGGAATGGATCGTACGCATGAATGTATCCATTCTAGTTCATTCGTACGATCCATTCTAATTCATTCGCATTGATGTATCCATTCTAATTCATTCGTACGATCCATTATAATTCATTCGCACGAATGTTTCCATTCTAATTCATTCGTACGATCCATTCTAATTCATTCGCATGATCCACTCTAGTTCATTCATACGATCCATTCTAATTCATTCGTACGATCCATTCTAATTAATTCACACGATCCATTATAAGTTATTTATATGATAAATTCTAATTCAATCGCACGTTCCATTCTAATTAATTCGTACGATCCATTCTAATTCATTCGGACGATCTATTCTAATTCATTCGAAAGATCCATTCTAATTTATTCAGATAATCCATACTAATTCATTCGCACGAATGTATCCATTCTAATTCATTCGTACGATCCATTCTAATTCATTCGTACGATCTATTCTAATTCATTCATACGATCCATTCTAATTCATTCGTAAGATCCATTCTAATTCATTCACACGATCCATTCTAATTCATTCATACGATCCATTCTAAGTCATTCGTATCATTCATTCTAATTCATTCAGACGATCCATTCTAATTCATTCGGACGACCTATTCTAATTCATTCATACGATCCATTCTAATTCATTCGTACAATCCATTCTAATTCATTCGTACGATCCATTATAATTCATTCATACGATCCATTTAATTCATTCGCACATTCCATTCTAAGTCATTCGTACGATCCCTTCTAATTCATTCGAACGATCCATTCTAATTCATTCGAACGATCCATTCTAAATCATTCGTACGATCCATTCTAATTCATTCGCACATTCTATTCTAATTCATTCGTACGATCCATTCTAATTCATTCGAACGATCCATTATAATTCATTCGTACAATCTATTCTAATTCATTCGTACGATCCATTCTAATTCATTCGCATGATCCATTCTAATTCATTCATACGATCCATTCTAATTCATTCGTACGATCCATTCTAATTCATTCGTACGACCCATTCTAATTCATTTGTACGATCCATTCTAATTCATTCGCACGAATGTATCTATTCTAATTTATTCGTACGATCCCTTCTAATTCATTCGTATGATCCATTGTAATTCATTCGCACGATCCATTCTAATTCATTCGTACGATCCATTCTAATTCATTCGTACGATCCATTCTAATTCATTCATATGATCCATTCTAATTCATTTGTAAGATTCATTCTAATTCATTCAGACGATCCAATCTAATTCATTCGGACTATCTATTCTAATTCATTCGTATGATCCATTCTAATTCGGTCGCACGATCCATTCTAATTCATTCGAATGATTCATTTTAATTCATTCATACAATCCATTCTAATTCATTCACACGATCCACTCTAATTCATTCGTATGATCCATTCTAATTCATTCGCACATTCCATTCTAATTCATTCGTACGATCCATTCTAATTCATTCGTACGATCCATTCTAATTCATTCACATGATCTATTCAAATTCATTCGTACGATCCATTCTAATTCTTTTGTACGATCCATTCTTGTTTATTTGTATGATCCATTCTAATTCATTCGTACTATCTATTCTAATTCATTCGTATGATTGTATCCATTCTAATTCATTCGTACGATCCAATGTAATTCATTCACACGATCCATTCTAATTCATTCGTACGATCTATTCTAATTCATTCATACGATCTATTCTTATTCATTCGTACGATCCATTCTAATTCATTCACATGAATGTATCCATTCTAATTCATTCATACGATCCATTCTAATTGATCCAGTCTAATTCATTCGTATGATCCATTCTAATTCATTCGCATGATCTATTCTAATTCATTCGCACGATCCATTCTAATTCATTCGCACAATCCATTCTAATTCATTCGAACGATCCATTCTAATTCATTCGCACGATCTATTCTAATTCATTCGTACGATCGATTCTAATTCATTTGCACGAATGTATCAATACTAATTCATTCGTATGATCCACTCTAATTCATTCGTACGATCCATACATTCGTACGATCCATTCTAATTCATTCACATGAATGTATCCACTCTAATTCATTCGCACGATCCATTCTAATTCATTCGTATGATCCATTCTAATTCATTCGCATGATCCATTCTAATTCATTCGCACGATCCATTCTAATTCATTCGTTTGATCCATTCTAATTCATTCGCTTGATCCATTCTAATTCATTCGTACGAATGTATCCATTATAATTCATTCATACGATCCATTCTAATTCATTCGTACGATCCATTCTAATTCATTCGTACGATCCATTATAATTCATTCGTATGATCCATTCTAATTCATTCGTACGATCCATTTTAATTCATTCGCAAGATCTATTCATTCGTACGATCCATTCTAATTCATTCGTACAATCCATTCTAATTCATTCGCACGATCCATTCTAATTCATTCGTACGATCTAGTCTAATTCATTCGTTCGATCCATTCTAATTCATTCATATGATCCATTCTAATTCATTCGTAAAATCTATTCTCATTCATTCGCACAAATGTATCCATTCTAATTCATTCGTACGATCCATTCAAATGCATTCGTACGATCCATTCTAATTCAGTCATACATTCCATTCTAATTCATTCGTACGATCCATTCTAATTCATTCGTACGAACCATTCTAATTCATTCGCACTATCCATTCTAATTCATTCGAACGATCCATTCTAATTCATTCGTACAATCTATTCTAATTCATTCGTACAATCCATTCTAATTCATTCGCATGATCCATTCTAATTTAGTGGTACGAATGTATCCATTCAAGTTCATTCGTACGATCCATTCTAATTCACTTGGACATTCCATTCTAATTAGAATGGATTGTACGAATGAAATAGAATGGATTGTACGAATGAATTAGAATGGATATATCCATGCAAATGAATTTGAGTGGATCATACGAATGAATTAGAATGGATCGTGCGAATGAATTAGAATCGATACATTCGTGCGAATGAATTAGAATGGATCGTACGAATGAATTAGAATGGATCGTACGAATAAATTAGAATGGATCGTGCGAATGAATTAGAATGGATCGTACGAATGAATTAGAATGGATCATACGAATGAATTAGAATGGATCGTACGAATGAATTAGAAAGGATACATTCGTATGAATGAATTAGAATGGATCATGCGAATGAAATAGAATGGATCGTACAAATATATTAGAATGAATACATTCGTGCGAATGAATTAAAATGGATCGTACGAATGAATTAGAATGGATCGTTCGAATGAATTAGAATGGATCGTACGAATGAATTAGAATAGATCGTACAAATGAATTAGAATGGATCGTTCGAATGAATTAGAATGGATCGTGTGAATGAATTAGAATGGATACATTTGTGCGAATGAATAAGAATAGATTTTACGAATAAACTAGAATGGATCGTATGAATGAATTAGAATGGATTGTGCGAATGAATTAGAATGGATCGTTCGAATGAATTAGAATGGATCGTACGAAAGAATTAGAGTGGATCAGACGAATGAAGTAGAATGGATACATTCGTGCGAATGAATTAGAATGGATCGTACGAATGAATTAGAATAGATCGTGCGAATGAATTAGAATGGATCGTCTGAATGAATTAGAATGAATCATACGAATGAATTAGAATGGTTCGTACGAATGAATTAGAATGGATAATACGAATGAATTAGAATGGATACATTTGTGCGAATGAATTAGACTGGATCGTACGAATGAATTAGAATGGATTATCCGAGTGAAATAGAATGGATCGTACGAATGAACTTGACTGGATACATTCATGCGACTGAATTAGAATAGATCGTACGAATGAATTAGAATAGATCGTACGAATGAAATAGAATGGATACATTCGTGCGAATTAATTAGAATAGATCATACGAATGAATTAGAATGGATCGTGCGAATGAATTAGAATGGATACATTAGTGCGAGTGAATTAGTACGATCCATTCTAATTCATTCGCACGATCCATTCAAATTCATTCGTACAATCCTTTCTAATTCATTCGTATAATCCATTCTAATTCATTCGCACGATCCATTCTAATTCATTCGCACGCACGAATATATTTATTCTAATTCATTTGTATAATCCATTCTAATTCATTCGTACGATCAATTCTAATTCATTCAGATGATCCATTCTAATTCATTCGTACGATCTATTCTAATTCAGTCGCACGAATGTATTCATTCTAATTCATTCGCACGATCCATTCTAATTCATTCACGATCTATTCTAAATAATTCATACGATCCATTCTAATTCATTCATATGATTCATTTTAATTCCTTCAGACGATCCATTCTAATTCATTCGCAAGAATGTATCCATTCTAACTCATTCGCACATTCCATTCTAATTCATTCATACGATCCCTTCTAATTCATTCGAATGATCCATTCTAATTCATTCGTACGATCCATTCTAATTCATTCGTACGATCCATTCTAATTCATTCGCATAATCCATTCTAATTCATTCAAACGATCCATTCTAATTCATTCGTACGATTCATTCTAATTCATTCATACGATCCATTCTAATTCATTCGTATGATTCATTCTAATTCATTCAGACGATCCATTCTAATTCATTCGCACGATCTATTCTAATTCATTCGTACGATCCATTCTAATTTATTCGCATGATCCATTCTTATTCATTCGTACGATCCATTCTAATTCATTCGCACGATCCATTCTAATTCGTTCGCACGATCCATTCTAATTCATTTGCACGATCCATTCTAATTCATTTGTACGATCCATTCTAATGCATTCGTACGATCTATTCTAATTCATTCGTACAATCCATTCTAATTCATTCGTATGATCCATTCTAATTCATTCGCAGGAATATATCTATTCTAATTCATTCGCACGATCCATTCTACGAATGAATTAGAGCGGATCATATGAATGAATTAGAATGGATACATTCGTGCGAATGAATTAGAATGGATCATACGAATGAATTAGAATGGATACATTCTGGCGAATGAATTAGACTGGATCGTACGAATGAATTAGAATGGATCGTCCGAGTGAATTAGAATGGATCGTACGAATGAACTTGAATGGATACATTCGTGCGACTGAATTAGATAGATCGTACGAATGAATTAGAATGGATCGTGCGAATGAATTAGAATGGATACATTTGTGCGAATGAATTAGAATGGATCGTACGAATGAATTAGAATAGATCGTGCGAGTGAATTAGAATGGATCGTATGAATGAATTACAATAAATCGTGTGAATGAATTAGAATGAATCTTCTGAATGAATTAGAATGAATCATACGAATAAATTAGAATAGATTGTGTGAATGAATTAGAATGGATTGTGCGAATGAATTAGAATGGATCGTGCGAATGAATTAGATTGGATACATTCATGCTAATGAATTAGAATGGATCATACGAATGAATTAGAATAGATTGTACGAATGAATTAGAATGGATACATTCGTGTGAATGTATTAGAATGGATCGTACGAATGAATTAGAATGGATCGTCCGAGTGAATTAGAATGGATCGTACGAATGAATTAGAATGGATACATTCGTGCGAATAAATTAGAATGGATCTTACTAATTAATTAGACAGGATACATTCGTTCGAATGAATTAGAATGGATCGTACGAATGAATAAGAATGGATCCTACGAATGAATAAGAATGGATCGTACGAATAAATTAGAATGGATCATGTGAATGAATTAGAACATTCTAATTCATTCGTATGATCCATTCTAATTCAATCGCACGATCCATTCTAATGCATTCGTACGATCCATTCTAATTCATTCGTACGATCCATTCTAATTCATTCACACGAATGTATCCATTCTAATGTATTCGTACGATGCATTCTAATTCATTCATACGATCTATTCTAATTCATTCATTCGATCCATTCTAATTCATTCATACGATCCAATCTAATTCATTCGTAAAATCTATTCTCATTCATTCGCACAAATGTATCCATTCTAATTCATTCGCATGATCCATTCTAATTCATTTACACGATCCATTCTAATTCATTCATACGATCCATTCTAATTCATTCGTATGATCCATTCTAATTCATTCGCATGAATGTATCCATTCTAATTCATACGTACGATCCATTCTAATTCATTCGCTCGATCCATTCTAATTCATTCACGATCCATTCTAATTCATTCGTACGATCCATTCTAATTCATTCATATGATCCATTCTAACTCATTCGTACGATCCAATCTAATTCATTCAGATGATCCATTCTAATTCATTCATACGATCCATTCTAGTTCATTCGTACGATCCATTCTAATTCATTCGTATGATCCATTCTAATTTATTCGCATGATTGTATCCATTCTAATTCATTCGTACGATCCAATGTAATTCATTCGTACGATCCATTCTAATTCATTCGTTCGATCCATTCTAATTCATTTGTAAAATCCATTCTAATTCATTCGTAAAATCTCTTCTCATTCATTCACACAAATGTATCCATTCTAATTTATTTGCACGATCCATCCTAATTCATTCGCACGATCCATTCTAATTCATTCATACGATCCATTCTTATTCATTCATATGATCCATTCTAATTCATTCGCACGACATCTATGCGAATGAATTAGAATGGATCTTACGAATGAACTAGAATGGATACTATCATGCGAATGAATTAGAATGGATCGTACGAATGAACTAGAATGGATCATACGAATGAATTAGAATGAATCATACGAATGAATTAGAATGGATCATACGAATGAATTTGAAAGGATCATACGGATGAATTAGAATGGATCGCACGAATGAATTAGAATGTATCGTTCGAATGAATTAGAATGTATCGTTCGAATGAATTAGAATGGATTGTTCGAATGAATTAGAATGGATCATAAGAATGAGTTAGAATAGAATGTGCGAATGAATTAGAATGGATCGTTCGAATGAATTAGAATGGATCGTTCAAATGAATTAGAATGGATCGTGCGAATGAATTAGAATGGATCGTTCGAATGAATTAGAATGGGTCGAACGAATGAATTAGAATGGATCGTACGAATGAATTAGAATGGATCGTTCGAATGAATTAGAATGGATCTTTCAAATGAATTAGAATAGATCGTACGAAGAATTAGAATGGAATGAGCGAATGAATTAGAATGGATCGTAGGAATGAATTATAATGGATCGTTCGAATGAATTAGAATGGATACATTCGTGCGAATGAATTAGAATGGATCGTACGAATGAATTAGAATGGATCGTATGAACGAATTAGAATGGATCATGCGAATGAATTAGAATGGATCATACGAATGAATTAGAATGGATACATTCATGCGAATGAATTAGAATGGATCATATGAATGAATTAGAATAGATCGTGCGAATTAATTAGAATGGATCTTACGAATGAATTAGAATGGATAGTATGAATGAATTAGAATAGATCGTCTGAATGAATACGAATGAATCCTACGAATGAATTAGAATGGATCGTATGAATGAATTAGAATAAATCATACAAATGAATTAGAATGGATCGTATGAATGAATTAGAATGGAATGTGCGAATGAATTAGAATGGATCGTGCGAATGAATTAGAATGGATCGTATGAATGAATTAGAATGGATTGTACGAATGAATTAGAATGGATCATACGAATGAACCTCAATGGATACATTCGTGCGACTGAATTAAAATAGATCGTACGAATGAATTAGAATGGATAGTGCGAATGAATTAGAATGTATCGAACGAATGAATTACAATGGATCATGTGAATGAATTATAATGGATCATGCGAATTAATTACAATGGATCATATGAATGAATTAGAATGGATCGTGTGAATGAATTAGAATGGATCGTACGAATGAATTAGAATGGATACATTCGTGCGAATGAATTAGAATGGATCGTTCGAATGAATTAGAATGGATCATGTGAATGAATTAGAATGGATCGTTCGAATGAATTAGAATGGATCGTGCGAATGAATTAGAATGGATACATTCGTGTGAATGATCGTACGAATGAATTAGATTGGATCATACGAATGAATTAGAATAGATCATATGAATGAATTAGAATGGATCGTACGAATAAATTAGAATAGATCATGCGAATGAATTAGAATGGATCGTATGAATGAATTAGAATGAATCATACGAATGAATTAGAATAGATCGTATGAATGAATTAGAATGGATCGTTCGAATGAGTTAGAATGGATCTTACGAATGAATTAGAATGGATCGTAAGAATAAATTAGAATGGGTCGAATGAATGAATTAGAATGGATCGTGTGAATGAATTACAATGGATCGTGTGAATGAATTAGAATGGATCGAACGAATGCATTAGAATGGATCGTACGAATGAATTAGAATGGATACATTTGTGCGAATGAATGAGAATAAATTTTACGAATGAATTAGAATGGATCGTATGAAAGAATTAGAATGGATCGAACGAATAAATTAGAATGGATCGTACGAATGAATTAGAATGGATCGTACGAATGAATTAGAATGGATCATGCAAATGAAATAGAATGGATCGTACTAATGAATTAGAATGAATTGTACGAATGAATTAGAATGGATCGTGCGAATGCATAAGAGTGGATCGTACGAATGAATTAGAATGGGTCTTGCGAATGAATTAGAATGGATACATTCGTGCGAATGAATTAGATTGATTTGTGAGAATGATTTAGAATGGATCGTACGAATGAATTAGAATGGATCGTACGAATGAATTAGACTGGATCATACGAATGAATTAGAATGGATCATCCAAGTGAATTAGAATGGATCGTACGAATGAACTTGATTGGATACATTCATGCGACTGAATTAGAATAGATCGTACGATCCATTCTAATTCATTCGAACGATCCATTCTAATTCATTCGTACGATCCATTCTAATTCATTCGCACATTCCATTCTAATTCATTCGCACGATCCATTCTAATTCACTCGTACGATCTATTCTAATTCATTCGTACGATCCATTCTAATTCACTCGCACGATCCATTCTAATACATTCGAACGATCCATTCTAATTCACTCGTACGTATGTATCCATTCTAATTTATTCATACGATCCTTTCTAATTCATTCACACGATCCATTCTAATTCATTCGTATGATCCATTCTAATTCAATCACACGATCTATTCTAATTCAATCGCACGATCCATTCATTAGAATGAATCATACGAATGAATTAGAATGGATCGTATGAATGAATTAGAATGGATCGTGCGAATGAATTAGAATGGACCGTACGAATAAATTAGAATGGATACATTCGTGTGAATGAATTAGAATGGATCGTGTGAATGAATTAGAATGGATCGTACGAATGCATTAGAATGGATCGTATGAATGAATTAGAATGGATTGTGCGAATGAATTAGAATGGATCGTACGAATGAAATAGAATGGATCGTACGAATGAAATAGAATGGATTATACGAATGAATTAGAATGGATCGTACGAATGAATTAGAATGGATCATATGAATGAATTAGAGTGGATCATACGAATAAATTAGAATGGATACATTCATGTAAATGAATTAGAATAAATCGTACGAATAAATTAGAATGGATCGTACGAATGCATTAGAATGGATCGTGCGAATGAATTAGAATGGATCATATGAATGAATTAGAATGGATCGTTCGAATGAATTAGAATGGATCGTGCGAATGAATTAGAATGGATCGTACGAATAAATTAGAATGGATACATTCGTGCGAATGAATTAGAATGGATCGTACGAATGAATTAGAATGGATCGTACGAATGAATTAGAATGGATCGTATGAATGAATTAGAATGGATCGTACCAATGAATTAGAATGGATCATGCGAATGAATTAGAATGGATCGTACGAATGAATTATATTGGATCGTACGAATGAATTAGAATAGATCATACGAATGAATTAGAATGGATGGTACGAATGAATTAGATTGGATACATTCGTGCGAATGAATTAGAATGGATCGTACGTATGAATTAGAATGGATCGTACGTATGAATTAGAATGGAATGTGCGAATGAATTAGAATGGCACGATCCATTCTAATTCATTTGAATGATCCATTCTAATTCATTTGAATGATCGATTCTAATTCATTCGTACGATCCATTCTAATTCATTCGCACGAATGTATCCATTCTAATTCATTCGTATGAATGAATTAAAATGGATCGTACGAATGAAATAGAATGGATCGTGCAAATGAATTAGTTTGGATACATTAATGCGAATGAATTAGAATAGATCGTACGAATGAATTAGAATGGATCGTACGAATGAATTAGAATGGATCGTACGAATGAATTAGAATGGATCGTACGAATGAATTAGAATGGATACATTCGTACGAATGAATTAGAATGGATCATGCGAATGAATTAGAATGGATCGTACAAATATATTAGATTGGATACATTCGTGCGAATGAATTAGAATGGATCGCATGAATGAATTAGAATTGATCGAACGAATGAATTAGAATGGATCGTACGAATGAATTAGAATGGATCGTTCGAATGAATTAGAATGGATCGTGTGAGAGAATTAGAATGGATCATACGAATGAATTAGAATGGATTGTTCGAATGAATTAGAATGGATCGTGCAATGAATTAGAATGGATACATTCGTGCGAATGAATTAGAATGGATCGTACGAATGAATTAGAATAGATTGTTCGAATGAATTAGAATGGATATATTCGTGCGAATGAATTAGAATGGATCGTACGAATGAAATAGAATAGATTGTACGAATGAATTAGAATGGATCGTACGAATGAACTTGAATGGATACATTCGTGCGAATGAATTAGATTGATTCGAGAGAATGAATTAGAATGGATCGTACGAATGAATTAGAATGGATCGTTCAAATGAATTAGAATGGATCGTTCGAATGAATTAGAATGGATCGTACGAATGAATTAGAATGGAATGTGCGAATGAATTAGAATGGATCATACAAACGAATTAGAATGGATCGTTCGAATGAATTAGAATGGATCGTACGAATGAATTAGAATGGATACATTCGTGCGAATGAATTAGAATGGATCGTACGAATGAATTATAATGGATCGTACGAATGAATTAGAATGGATCGTATGAATGAATTAGAGTGGATCATACAAAAGAATTAGAATGGATATATTCGTGCAAATGAATTATAATGGATCGTACGAATGAATTAGAATAAATCGTACGAATTAATTACAATGGATCATATGAATGAATTAGAATGGATCGTGTGAATGAATTAGAATGGATCGTACGAATGAATTAGAATGGATACATTCGTGCGAATGAATTAGAATGGATCATGCGAATCAATTAGAATGGATCGTTCGAATGAATTAGAATGGATCGTGCGAATGAATTAGAATGGATACATTCGTGTGAATGATCGTACGAATGAATTAGATTGGATCATATGAATGAATTAGAATGGATCATATGAATGAATTAGAATGGATCGTACGAATAAATTAGAATAGATCGTGCGAATGAATTAGAATGGATCTTCGGAATGAATTAGAATGAATAATATGAATCAATTAGAATAGATCGTATGAATGAATTAGAATGGATCATTTGAATGAGTTAGAATGGATCTTACGAATGAATTAGAATGGATCGTATGAATAAATTAGAATGGGTCGAATGAATGAATTAGAATGGATCGTGCGAATGAATTAGAATGGATCGTGTGAATGAATTGGAATGGATCGTACGAATAAATTAGAATGGATCATACGAATGCATTAGAATAGATCGTACGAATGAATTAGAATGGATACATTTGTGCGAATGAATGAGAAAAGATTTTACGAATGAATTAGAAGGGATCGTATGAAAGAATTAGAATGGATCGAACGAATAAATTAGAATGGATCGTACGAATGAATTAGAATGGATCGTACGAATGAATTAGAATGGATCATGCGAATGAAATAGAATGGATCGTACGAATGAATTAGAATGAATTGTACGAATGAATTAGAATGGATCGTGCGAATGCATAAGAGTGGATCGTACGAATGAATTAGAATGGGTCGTGCGAACGAATTAGAATGGATTCATTCGTGCGAATGAATTAGATTGATTTGTGAGAATGATTTAGAATGGATCGTAGGAATGAATTAGAAGAGATCATACGAATGAATTAGACAGGATCATACGAATGAATTAGAATGGATCATCCAAGTGAATTAGAATGGATCGTACGAATGAACTTGAATGGATACATTCATGCGACTGAATTAGAATATGTCGTACGATCCACTCTAATTCATTCGAACGATCCATTCTAATTCATTCGTACGATCCATTCTAATTCATTCGCACATTCCATTCTAATTCATTCGCACGATCCATTCTAATTCACTCGTACGATCTATTCTAATTCATTCGTACGATCCATTCTAATTCACTTGCACGATCTATTCTAATACATTCGAACGATCCATTCTAATTCACTCGTACGAATGTATCCATTCTAATTTATTCATACTATCCTTTCTAATTCATTCACACGATCCATTCTAATTCATTCGTATGATCCATTCTAATTCAATCACACGATCTATTCTAATTCAATCGCACGATCCATTCTAATTCAGATCGTCTGAATGAATTAGAATGAATCATACGAATGAATTAGAATGGATCGTACGAATGAATTAGAATGGATCTTGTGAATGAATTAGAATGGGCCGTACGAATAAATTAGAATGGATACATTCGTGTGAATGAATTAGAATGGATCGTATGAATGAATTAGAATGGATCGTACGAATGCATTAGAATGGATCGTATGAATGAATTAGAATGGATCGTGCGAATGAATTAGAATGGATCGTATGAATGAAATAGAATGGATCGTACGAATGAAATAGAATGGATTATACGAATGAATTAGAATGGATCGTACGAATAAAGTAGAATGGATCATATGAATGAATTAGAGTGGATCATACGAATGAATTAGAATGGATACATTCATGTGAATGAATTAGAATAAATCGTACTTATGAATTAGAATGGATCGTAAAAATGCATTAGAATAGATCGTGCGAATGAATTAGAATGGATCATACGAATGAATTAGAATGGATCGTTCGAATGAATTAGAATGGATCGTGCGAATGAATTAGAATGGATCGTACGAATAAATTAGAATGGATACATTCGTGCGAATGAATTGGAATGGATCGTACGAATGAATTAGAATGGATCGTACGAAGGAATTTGAATAGATCGTACCAATGAATTAGAATGGATCATGCTAATGAATTAGAATGGATCGTACGAATGAATTATAATGGATCGTACGAATGAATTAGAATAGATCATACGAATGAATTAGAATGGATGGTACAAATGAATTAGATTGGATATATTCGTGCGAATGAATTAGAATGGATCGTACGTATGAATTAGAATGGAATGTGCGAATGAATTAGAATGGCACGATCCATTCTAATTCATTTGAACGATCCATTCTAATTCATTCGTACGATCCATTCTAATTCATTCGCACGAATGTATCCATTCTAATTCATTCGTATGAATGAATTAAAATGGATCGTACGAATGAAATAGAATGGATCGTGCGAATGAATTAGTTTTGATACATTCATGCGAATGAATTAGAATAGATCGTACGAATGAATTAGAATGGATTGTACGAATGAATTAGAATGGATCGTACGAATGAATTAGAATGGATACATTCGTACGAATGAATTAGAATGGATCATGCGAATGAATTAGAATGGATCGTACAAATATATTAGATTGGATACATTCGTGCGAATGAATTAGAATGGATCGTATGAATGAATTAGAATTGATCGAATGAATGAATTAGAATGGATCGTACGAATGAATTAGAATGGATCGTTCGAATGAATTAGAATGGATCGTGCGAGAGAATTAGAATGGATCGTACGAATGAATTAGAATGGGTTGTTCAAATGAATTAGAATGGATCGTGCAATGAATTAGAATGGATACATTCGTGCGAATGAATTAGAATTGATCGTACGAATGAATTAGAATAGATTGTTCGAATGAATTAGAATGGATATATTCGTGCGACTGAATTAGAATGGATCAAACGAATGAAATAGAATGGATTGTACGAATGAATTAGAATGGATCGTACGAATGAACTTGAATGGATACATTCGTGCGAATGAATTAGATTGATTCGTGAGAATGAATTAGAATGGATCGTACGAATGAATTAGAATGGATCGTTCGAATGAATTAGAATGGATCGTTCGAATGAATTAGAATGGATCGTACGAATGAATTAGAATAGAATGTGCAAATGAATTAGAATGGATCATACAAACGAATTAGAATGGATCGTTCGAATGAATTAGAATGGATCGTACGAATAAATTAGAATGGATACATTCGTGCGAATGAATTAGAATGGATCGTATGAATGAATTAGAATGGATCGTACGAATGAATTAGAATGGATCGTATGAATGAATTAGAGTGGATCATACAAATGAATTAGAATGGATACATTCGTGCGAATGAATTAGAATGGATCGTACGAATGAATTAGAATAAATCGTACGAATAAATTAGAATGGGTCATTCGAATGAATAAGAACGGATCGTACGAATGAATTAGAATAGGTCGTACGAATGAATTAGAATGGATTGTGCGATTGAATTAGAATGGATCATACAAATTAATAAGAATGGATCGTGTGAATAAATTAGAATGGATCGTACGAATGAATTAGAATGGATACATTCATACGAATAAATTAGAATGGATCATACGAAAGAATTAGAATGGATACATTCGTGCGAATGAATTAGTACGATCCATTCTAATTCATTCGTACGATCCATTCTAATTCATTCGCACGATCCATTCTAATTCATTCGCACAATCCATTCTATTTCATTCGCACGATCTATTCTAATTCATTTGTACTATCCATTCTAACTCATTCGCACATTCCATTCTAATTCATTCGTACGATCCATTCTAATTCATTCGCACGATCCATTCTAATTTATTCGTACGATCTATTCTAATTCATTCGAACGATCCATTCTAATTCATTCGTGCGATCCATTCTAATTCATTCGCACGATCTATTCTAATTCATTCGTACGATCCTTTCTAATTCATTCGGACGAATGTATCCATTCTAATTCATTCGCACGATCCATTCTAATTCATTCGTACGATCTATTCTAATTCAGTCGCACGAATGTATCCATTCAAGTTCATTTGTACGATCCATTCTAATTCACTCGAACGATCCAATCTAATTCATTCGTATGATCTATTCTAATTTATTCGCACGATCCATTCTAATTCATTCGTATGATCCATTCTAATGCATTCGTACGATCCATTCTAATTCATTCGTTCGATCCATTCTAATTTATTCACACGAATGTATCCATTCTAATTTATTCGTACGATCCATTCTAATTCATTCGCAAGATCCATTCTAATTCATTCATACGATCCATTCTAATTCATTCGTACTTATGATTCATTCTAATTCATTCAGACGATCCATTCTAATTCATTCATACGATCCATTCTAATTCATTCGCACGATCCATTCTAATTCATTTGTACTATCCATTCTAACTCATTCGCACATTCCATTCTAATTCATTCGCATGATCCAATCTAATTCATTTGTACGATCCATTCTAATTCATTCGAACGATCCATTCTAATTCATTCGAACGATCCATTCTTATTCATTCGTACGATCTATTCTAATTCATTCGCACATTCCATTCTAATTCATTCGTACGATCCATTCTAATTCATTCGCACGAATGTATCCATTCTATTTCAATCACACGATCCATTCTAATTCATTCATACAATCTATTCTAATTCATTCGTATGATCCGTTCTAATTCATTCATACGATCCATTCTAATTCATTCGTACGATCCATTCTAATTCATGCGCACGATCCATTCTAATTCATTCATACGATCCATTCTAATTCATTGGTATGATTCATTCTAATTCTTTCAGACGATCCATTCTAATTCATTCGCACGATCTATTCTAATTCATTCTTACGATCCATTCTAATTCATTCGTATAATCCATTCTAATTCATTCGAACGATCCATTCTAATTAATTCGTACAATTCATTCTATTTTATTCGTATTAGAATGGATCGTATGAATGAATTAGAATGGATCGTGCGAATGAATTAGAATGGATCGTACGAATAGATTAGAAAGGATATATTCGTGCGAATGAATTAGAATAAATCGTACGAATGAATTAGAATGGATCGTACGAATGTATTAGAGTAGATCATACGAATGAATTAGAATGGATCGTACGAATGAATTAGAATAGATACATTCGTGCGAATGAATTAGAATGGATCGTACGAATGAATTAGAATGGATCGTTTGAATGAATTAGAATGAATCATGCAAATGAATTAGAATGGATCGTACGAATGAATTAGAATGGATCGTTCGAATGAATTAGAATGGATCGTACGAATGAATTAGAATGGATACATTTGTGCGAATGAATTAGAATGGATCATACGAATGAATTAGAATAGATTGTACGTATGAATTAGAATGGATACATTCATGCGAATGAAATAGAATGGATTGTACGAATGAAATAGAATGGATTGTACAAATGAATTAGAATGGATCGTTCGAATGAATTAGAATGGATTGTACGAATGAATTAGAATGGATCGTACGAATGAATTAGAATAGATCGTGCGAATAAATTAGAATGGATCGTCAGAATGAATTAGAATGAATCATACAAATGAATTAGAATAGATCGTATGAATGAATTAGAATGGATCATGCGAATGAATTAGAATGGATCTTACGAATGAATTAGAATGGATCGTATGAATGAATTAGAATGGATCGTGTGAATTAATTAGAATGGATCCTAAGAATGAATTAGAATGGATCATACGAATGCATTAGAATGGATTGTACGAATGAATTAGAATGGATACATTTGTGCGAATGAATGCGAATAGATTTTACGAATGAATTAGAATGGATCGTATGAATGAATTAGAATGGATCGAACGAATAAATTAGAATAGATCGTATGAATGAATTAGAATGGATCGTACGAATGAATTTGAATGGATCGTGCGAATGAATTACATTGGATCATACGAATGAATTAGAATGGGTACAATTATGCGAATGAATTAGAATGGATCGTGCGAATGAATTAGAATGGATCGTGCGAAATAATTAGAATGAATCGTACGAATAAACTAGAATGGATACATTTGTGCGAATGAATTAGAATGGAACTTATGAATGAATTAGAATGATTCGTATATCTGAATTAGAATGGATTGTATGAATGAATTAGAATGGATCGTACGAATGAATTAGAATGGATCGTGTGAATAAATTAGAATGGATCATATGTATGAAATAGAATAGATACATTTGTGTGAATGAATTAAAACGGATCGTACGAATGAATTAGAATGGATCGTACGAATGAATTAGAATGGATCGTGCGAATGAATTAGAATGGATCGTGCGAATGAATTAGGATGGATCGTGCGAATGAATTAGAATGGATCGTGCGAATGAATTGGAATGGAATGTGCGAATGAATTAGAATGGATCGTACCAATGAATTAGAATGAATCGTACGAAAGAGTTAGAATCGATCGTATGAATGAATTAGAATGGATCATGCGAATGAGTTAGAATGGATCATACGAATGAAGTAGAACGGATAGTACGAATGAATTAGAATGGATCGTACGAATGAATTAGAATAGATTGTGCGAATGAATTAGAATGGATCGTGCGAATGAATTAGAATGGGTATATTCTTGCGAATGAATTAGAATGGATCGTACGAATGAATTAGAATGGATCGTACGAATGAATTAGAATGGATCGTGCGAATGAATTACATTGGATCGTACGAATGAATTAGAATGAATACATCCATGCGATCGTACGAAAGAATGGATCATACGAAAGAGTTAGAATCGATCGTATGAATGAATTAGAATGGATCATGCGAATGAGTTAGAATGGATCATACGAATGAAGTAGAACGGATAGTACGAATGAATTAGAATGGATCGTACGAATGAATTAGAATAGATCGTACGAATGAATTAGAATGGATCGTACGAAAGAACTAGAATTGATACATTCGTGCGAATGAATTAGAATGGATCGTACGAATGAATTAGAATGGATCGTACGAATGAATTAGAATGGATACATTCTTTCAAAAGAATTAGAATGGATCATACAAATATCTAATTCATCCGTATGATCCATTCTAATTCATTCGCACGATCCATTCTAATTCATTCGTACTATCCATTCTAATTCATTCGTACGATATATTCTAATTCATTCGTAAGAATGTACCCATTCTAATTTATTCGTACGATCCATTCTAATTCATTCGCACGATCAATTCTAATTCATTCATACGATCCATTCTAATTCATTTGTATGATCCATTCTAATTCATTCGCACAAATGTATCCATTCAAGTACATTCGTACGATCCATTCTAATTCATTCATACGATCCATTCTATTTCATTCGTACAATCCATTCTAATTCATTCGCACATATGTATCCATTCTAATTCATTCGTATGATCCATTCTAATTCATTTGCACGATCCAATCAAATTCATTAGTACGATACATTCTAATTCATTCGTACGATCCATTCTAATTCATTCACACGAATGTATCCATTTTAATTTATTCGTACGATCCATTCTAATTCATTCGTACGATCCATTCTAATTCATTCACACGAATGTATCCATTCTAATTTATTCGTAAGATCCATTCTAATTCATTCGCATGATCTATTCTAATTCATTCGTACGATCCATTCTAATTCATTTGTATGATCCAGTCTAATTCATTCGAACGAATGTATCCATTCTAGTTCAATCGTACGATCCATTCTAATTCATTCCCATGAACGGATCCATTTTAATTTATTCGTACGATTCATTATAATTCATTCGGACGATCCATTCTAAATCATTCGTACGATCCATTCTAATTCATTCATACGATGCATTCTAATTCATTCGCACGAATGTAGCCATTCCAATTCTTTTGTACGATCCATTCTAATTCATTCGCACGATCCATTCTAATTCATATGTACGATCCATTCTAATTCATTCAAATGATCCATTCTAATTCATTCGCACGAATGTATCCATTCTAATTCATTCTTATGATCCATTCTAATTTATTCGCACGATGCATTCGAATTCATTCGTACGAACTATTCAAATTCATTCGTACGATCCATTCTAATTCATTTATACGATCCGTTCTAATTCATTCGAACGATCCATTCTAATTCATTTGCACGAATGTATCCATTCTAATTCATTCCTACGATCCATTCTAAATCATTCGCACGATCCATTCTAATTCATTCGTACGATCCATTCTAATTCATACGCACAAATGTATCCATTACAATTCATTCACACGATCCATTCTAATTCCTTCACACGATCCCTTCTAATTCATTCGTACGATCTTTTCGAATTCACTCGTATGATTCATTCTAATTCATTCGCACGAAACTATCCATTCTAATTCATTCGTACGATCCATTCTAATTCATTCGCATCCATTCTAATTCATTCCCACGATCCATTCTAACTCATTCGTACGATCCATTCTAATTCATTCGTTCGATCCATTTTAATTCATTCGCAAGATTATAATTCATTTGCACGATTCATTCTAATTCATTCATTCGATCCATTCTAATTCATTCACATGATCCATTCTAATTCATTCGCATGATCCATTCTAATATATTTGTATGATCCATTCTAATTCATTCGTACGATCCATTCTAATTCATTCGCACAAATATATCCATTCTAATTCATTCGTACGATCCATTCTAATTCATTCACACGATCCATTCTAATTCATTCGTATGATCCATTCACATTCATTCATATGATCCACTCTAATTCATTCATACGATCCATTCTAATTCATTCGTATGATCCATTCTAATTCATTCGCACGAATGTATCCAATCTAATTCATTCGTATGATCAATTCTAATTCATTCGTACGATCCATTCTAATTCATTCGTATGATCCATTCTAATTCATTCGCACGAATCTATCCATTCTAATTCATTTGTACGATCCATTCTAATTAATTCACATGAAGCATTCAAATTTATTCGTATGATCCATTCTCATTCATTCGTATGATCCATTCTAATTCATTCGCACGATTATATCCATTCTAATTCATTTGTATGATCCATTCTAATTCAATCGCACGATCCATTCTAATTCATTCGTACGATCCTTTCTAATTCATTCGTACGATCTATTCTAATTCATTCGCATAAATGTTTCCATTCTAAATCATTCATACGATCCATTCTAATTTATTAGTACGATCTATTCTAATTCATTCACACGATCCATTCTAATTCATTCGTACGTTCCATTCTAATTCATTCGTACGATCCATTCTAATTCATTCGTACGATCCATTCTAATTCATTCGGTTGATCTATTCTAATTCATTCGCACGAATGTATCCATTCTAGTTCATTCGTACGATCCATTCTAATTCATTCGCACGGATGTATCCATTCTTATTCATCCGTACAATCTATTCTAATTCATTCGAACGATCCATTCTAATTCATTCGTACGATCCAATCAAATTCATTCGTACGATCGATTCTAATTCATTCGTACAATCCATTCTATTTCATTCGCACAAATGTATCCATTCTAATTTATTCGCCTGATCCATTCGAATTCATTCATACGATCTATTCAAATTCATTCATACGATCCATTCTAATTTATTCATACGATCCATTCTAATTCATTGGTACGATCCAATTTAATTCATTCACACGAATGTATCCAATCTAATTCATTTATACAATCCATTCTAATTCATTCGCACGAATGTATCCATTCTAATTCATTCGTATGATCCATTCTAATTCATTCGTATGATCCAATCAAATTCATTTTTATGATCCATTCTAATTCATTCGTACGATCCAGTCTAATTCATTCGCACGAATGTATCCATTCAGGTTCATTCGTACGATCCATTCTAATTCACTCGGGTGATCCATTCTAATTAGTTCGTACGATCCATTCTAATTCATTCGTTCGATCCATTCAAATTCATTCGCAAGAATGTACCCATTCTAATTTATTCGCACGATCCATTCTAATTCATTCGCACGATCTATTCAAATTCATTCGTACGATCCATTCTAATTCATTCGTACGATCCATTCTAATTCATTCGCACGAATTTATCCATTCTAATTCATTCGCATGATCCATTCTAATTCATTCGCACGATCCATTCTATTTCATTCGTAGGATCCATTCTAATGCATTTGTACGATCCATTCTAATTCATTTGTACGATCCATTGTAATTCATCCGCACGAATGTATCCATTCTAATTCATTTGTACGATCCATTCTAATTCAATCGCACGATGCATCCTAATTCATTCGTACGAACCATTCTAATTCATTCGTACGATCCAGTCTAATTCATTCGCATGAATGTATCCATTCTAATTCATTCGTATGATCCATTCTAATTCATTCGTACGATCCATTCTAATTTATTCGTACGATCCATTCTTATTCAATCGTATGATCCATTCTAATTCATTCACACAAATGTATCCATTCTAATTCATTCGTATGATCCATTCTAATTCATTCGGACGATCTATTCTAATTCATTCGTACGATCCATTCGTATTCATTCGAAAGAACCATTCTAATTTATTCGTACGATCCATTCTAATTCATTCGCACGAATGTATCCATTCTAATTCATTCGTACGATCCATTCTAATTCATTCGCACGATCCATTCTAATTCAATCGTACGAATGAATTAGAATGGATCGTACGAATGAATTAGAATGGATCATACGAATGAATTAGAATGGATACATTCGTGCGAATGAATTAGACTGGATCGTACAAATGAATTAGAATGGATCGTACGAGTGAATTAGAATGGATCGTACAAATGAATTAGAATGGATCGTACAAATGCATTAGAATGGATCGTACGAATGAAATAGAATGTATCGTGCAAATGAAATAGAATGGATCATGCGAATGAATTAGAATGAATAAATTCGTGCGAATGAATTAGAATAGATAATACGAATGAATTAGAATGGCTCATACGAATGAATTAGAGTGGATCGTACGAATGAATTAGAATAGATCGGGCGAATGAATTAGAATGGATCGTGCGAATGAATTAGAATGGATCGTGCGAATGAATTAGAATGGGTACATTCTTGCGAATGAATTAGAATGGATCGTACGAATGAATTAGAATGGATCGTTAATGAATTAGAATGGATTGTACGAATGAATTAGAAAGGATACATCCATGCGAATGAATTAGAATGGATCGTACGAATGAACTAGAATAGATACATTCGTGCGAATGATTAAAAATGGATGCGAATGAATTAGAATGGATCATACGAATGAATTAGAATGGATCATACGAATGAATTAGAATGCTTCGTGTGAATGAATTAGAATGGATCGTACAAATGAATTAGAATGGATACATTCGTGCGAATGAATTAGAATGGATTGTACGAATGAATTGGAATGGATCGTACGAATGAATTAGAATGGATCGTGCGAGTGAATTAGAATGGATCGTACGAATGAATTACAATGGATACATTCTTCCGAAAGAATTAGAATGGATCGTACGAATGAATAAGAATGGATCGTACGAATGAATTAGAATGGATCGTACGAATGAATTAGAATGGATCATACGAATGAATTAGAATGGATACATTCATGCGAATGAATTAGACAGGATCGTACGAATGAATTAGAATGGATCGTACGAATGAATTATGTGCATCGTGCGATTAAATTAGAATGGATCGTACAAATAAATTAAAATGGATACATTCGTGCGAATGAATTAGAATGAACCGTACAAATGAATTAGAATAGATTGTACGAATGCATTAGAATGGATCATATGAAAGAAATAGAATGGATCGTACGAATGAATTAGAATGGATCATGCGAATGAATTAGAATGGATAAATTCGTATGAATGAATTAGAATGGATCGTACCAATGAATTAGAATGAATGGTACAAAAGAATTAGAATCGATCGTACGAATGAATTAGAATGGATCGTGCGAATGAATTAGAATGGATCGTACGAATGAAATAGAATGGATACATTCGTGCGAATGAATTAGAATGGATCGTACGAATGAATTAGAATGAATCATACGAATGAATTAGAATGCTTCGTGCGAATGAATTATAATGGATCGTACAAATGAATCAGAATGGATACATTCGTGCGAATGAATTAGACTAGATCGTACGAATGAATTAGAATGGATCATACGAATGAATTTGAATGCATCGTGCGATTTAATTAGAATGAATCGTACAAATGAATTAGAATGGATACATTCGTGCGAATGAATTAGAATGGATCGTACGAATGAATTAGAATGGATCGTACGAATGAAACAGAATGGATCGTGCGAATGAATTAGAGTGGATTATACGAATTAATTAGAATGGATACATTCGTGCGAATGAATTAGAATGGATCGTATGAATGAATTAGAATGGATCGTCTGAGTGAATTAGAATGGATCGTACAAATGAATTAGAATGGATCATACGAATGAATTAGAATGGATACATTCGTGCGAATGAATTAGACTGGATCGTACGAATGAATTAGAATAGATCGTACGAATAAATTAGAATGCATCGTGCGATTGAGTTAGAATGGATCGTACAAATGAATTAGAATGGATACATTCGCGCGAATGAATTAGAATAGATCGTACAAATGAATTAGAATGGATCATACAAATGAATTAGAATAGATCGTACGAATGAAATAGAATGGATCGTGCGATGAATTAGATTGGATCATACGAATAAATTAGAATGGCTAAATTCATATGAATGAATTAGAATGGATAGTACGAATGAATTAGAATGGATCGTTCGAATGAATTAGAATGAATCGTACGAATGAATTAGAATGGATCGTATGAATGAATTAGAGTGGATCATACGAATTAATTTGAATTGAACATACGAATGAATTAGAATGGATCGTGTGAATGAATTAGAATGGATCGTACAAATGAAATAGAATAGATACATTCGTGCGAATGAATTAGAATAGATCGTACGAATGAATTAGAATGGATACATCCATGCGAATGAATTAGAACGGATCGTACGAATGAACTAGAATGGATACATTCGTGCGAATGAATTAGAATGGATCGTATGAATGAATTAGAATGGATCGTAAGAATGAATTATAATGGATCGTACAAATGAATTAGAATGGATCGTGCGAAAGAATTAGAATGGAATGTGTGAATGAATTAGAATGGATCGTACCAATGAATTAGAATGAATCGTACGAAAGAATTAGAATCGATCATATGAATGAATTAGAATGGATCATGCGAATGAATTAGAATGGATCGTATGAATGAAATAGAATGTATACATTCTTGCGAAAAAATTAGAATGGATCGTATGAATGAATAATAATGGATCGTACGAATGAATTAGAATGGATCGTACGAATTAGAATGGATCATACGAATGAATT
Organism: Chamaelirium japonicum; assembly: GCA_947650365.1. Taxonomy (NCBI): domain Eukaryota; kingdom Viridiplantae; phylum Streptophyta; class Magnoliopsida; order Liliales; family Melanthiaceae; genus Chamaelirium; species Chamaelirium japonicum. The sequence goes on from CANTAL010000119.1 coordinate 240,987, forward strand.
AGAATGGATACATTCGTGCGAATGAATTAGACTGGATCGTACGAATGAATTAGAATGGATCGTATGAATGAATTAGAATGCATCTTGCGATTAAATTATAATGGATCGTACAAATGAATTAGAATGGATACATTAGTGCGAATGAATTAGAATGGATTGTGCGAGTAAATTAGAATGGATCATACGAATGAATTAGAATGGATACATTCTTGCAAAAGAGTTAGAATGGATCGTACGAATGAATAAGAATGGATCGTACGAATGAATTAGAATGGACCATACGAATGAATTTGAATGGATCATACGAATGAATTAGAATGGATACGTTCATGCAAATGAATTAGAATGCATCGTGCGATTGAATTAGAATGGATCATACAAATGAATTAGAAAGGATACATTCATGCGAATGAATTAGAATGGATCGTACAAATGAATTAGAATGGATCGTATGAATGAATTAGAATGGATCGTATGAATGAATTAGAATGGACACATTCGTGCGAATAAATTAGAATGGATCGTACGAATGAATTAGAATGGATCGTGCGAATGAACTAGAATGAATCGTACGAATGAATTAGAATGGATCATACGAATGAATTAGAATGGATACATTCGTGCTAATGAATTAGAATGGACCGTACGAATGAACTAGAATGAATCGTACATCTGAATTAGAATAGATTGTACGAATGAATTAGAATGGATCATACGAATGAATTAGAATGGATCGTGCGAATGAATTAGAATGGATCGTATGAATGAATTAGACTAGATACATTCGTGCGAATGAATTAGAATAGATCGTACGAATGAATTAGAATGGATCGTACGAATGAATTAGAATGGATCATGCGGATGTATTAGAATAGATCGTATGATTGAATTAGAATGGATACATTCATGCGAATGAATTAGAATGGATCTTATGAATGAATTAGAAAGGATTGTGCGAATGAATTAGAATGGATCGTACGAATGAATTAGAATGGATACATTCATGCAAATGAATTTGAATGGATCGTACGAATGAATTAGAATGGATCGTACGAATGAATGAGAATGGATCGTGCAAATGAATTAGAATGGATCGTACGAATGAATTAGAAAGGATCCATTCGTGTAAATGAATTAGAAAGTATCGTCCGAATGAATTAGAATGGATCGTATGAATGAATTAGAATGGATCATACGAATGAATTAGAATAGATCGTACGAATGAATTCGAATGGATCGAGCGAATGAATTAGAATGGATCATACAAATCAATTAGAATGGATACATTCGTGCGAATGAATTAGAATAAATCGTATGAATGAAATAGAATGGATCGTACGAATGAATTAGAATGGATCATACGAATGAATTAGAATGGATGGTGCGAGTGAATTAGAATGGATCGTATGAATGAATTAGAATGGATCGTGCGAATGAATTAGAATGGATCGTATGAAAGAATTAGAATGGATACATTCGTGTGAATGAATTAGAATGGATCGTATGAATGAATTAGATTGGATCGTACGAATGAATTAGAATGGATCATGCGATTGAATTAGAATGGATCATACGAATGAATTAGAATGGATACATTCGTGTGAATGAATTAGAATGGATCGTATGAATGAATTAGAATGGATCATACGAATGAATTAGAATGCTTCGTGTGAATGAATAAGAATGGATCATACAAATGAATTAGAATGGATACATTTGTGCGAATGAATTAGAATGGATCGTACGAATGAATTAGAATGGATCGTGCGAGTGAATTAGAATGGATCGTACGAATGAATTAGAATGGATCGTGCGAATGAATTAGAATGGATCGTATGAAAGAATTAGAATGGATACATTCGTGTGAATGAATTAGAATGGATCGTATGAATGAATTAGAATGGATCATGCGATTGAATTAGAATGGATCATACGAATGAATTAGAATGGATACATTCGTGCGAATGAATTAGAATGGATCGTATGAATGAATTAGAATGGATCATACGAATGAATTAGAATGCTTCTTGTGAATGAATAAGAATGGATCATACAAATGAATTAGAATGGATACATTTGTGCGAATAAATTAGAATGGATCGTACGAATGAATTAGAATGGATCGTGCGAGTGAATTAGAATGGATCGTACCAATGAACTAGAATGGATAGATTCTTGCGAAAGAATTAGAATGGATCGTACGAATGAATTAGAATGCATACATTCTTGTGAAAGAATTAGAATGGATCTTACGAATGAATAAGATTGGATCTTACGAATAAATTAGAATGGATCGTACGAATGAATTAGAATGGATCATATGAATGAATTAGAATGGATACATTCGTGCGAATGAATTAGACTGGATCGTACGAATAAATTAGAATTGATCGTACGAATGAATTAGAATGCATCGTGCGATTGAATTAGAATGGATCGTACAAATGAATTAAAATGGATATATATGTGCGAATGAATTAGAATGGATCGTACAAATGAATTAGAATGGATCGTACGAATGCATTAGAATGGATCGTACGAATGAAATAGAATGGATCGTGCGAATGAATTAGAATGGATCATGCGAATGAATTAGAATGGATAAATTCGTGCGAATGAATTAGGATGGATAGTATGAATGAATTAGAATGGATCGTACGAATGAATTAGAATGGATCGGGCGAATGAATTAGAATGGATCGTACGAATGAATTAGAATGGATACATTCGTGCGAATGAATTAGAATGGATCGAACGAATGAATTAGAATAGATCGTGCGAATGAATTATAATGGATCGTGCGAATGACTCAGAATGGATCGTAGGAATGAATTAGAATGGAGACATTCATGCGAATGAATTAGAATGGATCGTACGAATGATTTAGAATGGATCGTACGAATGAATTAGAATGGATCGTACAAATTAATTAGAATGGATACATTCGTGTGAATGAATTAGAATGGATCAAACCAATGAATTAGAATGGATCGTACGAAAGAATTAGAATCGATCGTACGAATGAATTAGAATGGATCATGCGTATGAATTAGAATGGATCGTACGAATGAAATAGAATGGATACATTCGTGCGAATGAATTAGAATGGTTCGTGCAAATGAATTTGAATGGATCGTACGAATGAATTAGAGTGGATCATACGAATGAATGAGAATGGATCATGCAAATATATTAGAATGGATCGTATGTCTGAATTAGAATGGATTGTGTGAATGAATTAGAATGGATCATATGAATGAATTACAATCGATACATCCGTTCGAATGAATTAGAATTGATCGTGCAGATGAATTAGAATGGATCATACAAATCAATTAGAATGGATCGTAAGAATGAACTAGAATGGATACATTCAAGCGAATGAATAAGAATTGAACGTACGAATAAATTAGAATGGATCGTACGAATGAATTAGAATGGATCGTACGAATGAACTTGAATGGATACATTCGTGGGAATGAATTAGAATAGATCGTACGAATGAATTAGAATGAATCGTACGAATGAATAAGAATGGATCGTTCCAATAAATTAGAATGGATTGTACGAATGAATTATAATGGATACATTCATGCGAATGAATTAGAATGGAACATACGAATGAATTGGACTGGATCCTACGTATTAATTAGAATGGTTCGTACTAATAAACTTGAATGGATACATTCGTGCGGATGAATTAGAATGGATCGTACGAATGAATTAGAATGGACCATACGAATGAATTAGAATGGATCGTACAAATGAATTAGAATGGATCGTACGAATAGACTATAATGGATACATTCGTGTGAATGAATTAGAATGGATCGTACGAATGAATTAAAATGGATCGTGCCAATGAATTAGAACGGATAGTACAAATGAACTAGAATAGATCGTGCGAATGAATTAGAATCGATCGAACGAATGAATTAGAATTGGTACATTCGTGCGAATGAATTAGAATGGATCGTACGAATGAATTAGAAAGAACGTACGAATGAATTAGAATGGATCGTACGAATGAATTAGAATGGATCATGCGAATGAATTAGAATTGATCGTACGAATGAATTAGAATAGATACATTCGTGCGAATGAATTAGAATGGATCGTACGACTGAATTAGAATAGATCGTATGAATGATTTAGAATGGATCGTGCAAAATGAATCGTACGAATGAATTAGAATGGAAACATTCGTGTGAATGAATTAGAATGGATCGTACGAATGAATTAGAATGGATCGTACGAATGCATTAGAATGGATCGTACGAATGAATTAGAATGGATACATTCGTGCGAATGAATTAGAATGGATCTAACGAATGAATTAGAATGGATCGTATGAATGAATTAGAATGGGTCGAACGAATGAATTAGAATGGATCGTGCGAATAAATTAGAATGGATCGTGTGAATGAATTAGAATGGATCGTATGAATGTATTAGAATGGATCGTACGAATGAATTAGAATTGATACATTTGTGCGAATGAATGAGCATAGATTTTACGAATGAATTAGAATGGATCGTATGAATGAATTAGAATGGATCGAAAGAATGAATTAGAATGGATCGTACGAATGAATTAGAATGGATCCTACGAATGAATTAGACTGGATCGTGCGAATGAATTACATTGGATCATACGAATGAATTAGAATGGATACAATCATGCGAATGAATAAGAATGGATCGTATGAATGAATTAGAATGGATCGTGCGATTGAATTAGAATGGATCGTGCGAAATAATTAGAATGAATCGTACGAATAAACTAGAATGGATACATTTGTGCGAATGAATTAGAATAGAACGTACGAATGAATTAGAATGAATCGTATATCTGAATTAGAATGGATTGTACGAATGAATTAGAATGGATCGTACGAATGAATTAGAATGGATCGTGTGAATGAATTAGAATGGATCATATGAATGAATTAGAATGGATACATTTGTGCGAATGAATTAAAATGGATCGTACGAATGAATTAGAATGGACGTACGAATGAATTAGAATGGATCATACAAATGAATTAGAATGGATCGTGCGAATGAATTAGAATGGAATATGCGAATGAATTAGAATGGATCGTACCAATGAATTAGAATGAATCATACGAAAGAATTAGAATTGATCGTACGAATGAATTAGAATGGATCGTGCGAATAAATTAGAATGGATCGTATGAATGAAATAGAATGGATACATTCTTGCGAATGAATTAGAATGGATCGTTTGAATGAATTAGAATGGATCATATGAATGAATTAGAATGCTTCGTGCGAATGAATTAGAATGGATCGTACAAATGAATTAGAATAGATACATTCTTGCGAATGAATTAGACTGGCTCGTACGAATGAATTAGAATGGATCGTACGAATGAATTAGAATGCATCGTGCGATTAAATTAGAATGGATCGTACAAATGAATTAGAATGGATCGTACAAATGAATTAAAATGGATCGTATGAATGCATTAGAATGGATCGTACGAATGAAATAGAATGGATCGTGCGAATGAATTAGAATAAATCATGCGAATGAATTAGAATGCATAAATTCGTGCGAATGAATTAGAATGGATCGTACGAATGAATTAGAATGGATGCTACGAATGAATTAGAATGGATCGTGCGATTGAATTAGAATGGATCATACGAATGTATTAGAAACGATACATTCGTGCGAATGAATTAGAATGGATCGTACAAATGAATTAGAATGGATCATACGAATGAATTAGAATGCTTCGTGCGAATGAATTAGAATGGATCGTACAAATGAATTAGAATGGATACATTCGTGCGAATAAATTAGAATGGATCGTACGAATAAATTAGAATGGATGGTACGAATGAATTAGAATGGATCGTGCGAGTGAATTAGAATGGATCGTACGAATGAATTAGAATGGATACATTCTTGCGAAAGAATTAGAATGGATCGTATGAATGAATAAGAACGGATCGTCTGAATGAATTAGAATGGATCGTACGAATGAATTAGAATGGATCGTGCGAGTGAATTAGAATGTATCGTACGAATGAATTAGAATGGATCGTTCGAATGAATTAGAATGGATTGTACGAATGAATTAGAATGGATACATCCATGCGAATGATATAGAATGGATCGTACGAATGAACTAGAATAGATACATTCGTGCGAATGGATTAGAATGGATCGTACGAATGAATTAGAATGGATTGTACGAATGAATTAGAATGAATCATGTGAGTGAATTAGAATGGATCGTACAAATGAATTAGAATGGATATATTATTGTGAAAGAATTAGAATGGATCGTACGAATGAATAAGAATGGATCGTACGAATGAATTAGAATGGATCATACGAATGAATTAGAATGGATACATTCGTGCGAATGAATTAGACTGGATCGCACGAATGAATTAGAATGGATCGTACGAATGAATTAGAATGCATCGTGCGATTGAATTAGAATAGATCGTACAAATGAATTAGAATGGATACATTCGTGCGAATGAGTTAGAATGGATCGTACAAATGAATTAGAATGGATCGTATGAATGCATTAGAATGGATCGTACGAATGAAATAGAATGGATCGTGCGAATGAATTAGAATGGATCATGTGAATGAATTAGAATGGATAAATTCATGCGAATGAATTAGAATGGATAGTATGAATGAATTAGAATTGATCGTACGAATGAATTAGAATGGATCGAGCGAATGAATTAGAATGGATCAGATGAATGAATTAGAATGGATACATTCGTGCGAATGAATCAGAATGGATCGTACGATTGAATTAGAATAGGTCGTGCGAATGAATTAGAATGGATCGTGCAAATGAATTAGAATGTATCATACGAATGAATTAGAATGGATACATTCGTGCGAATTAATTAGAATGGATCGTACGAATGGTTTAGAATGGATCATACGAATGAATTAGAATGGATCGTGCGAATGAATTAGAATGGATCGTACGAATTAATTAGAATGGATACATTCGTGCGAAAGAATTAGAATGGATCATACCAATGAATTAGAATGAATCGTACGAAAGAATTAGAATCGATCGTACGAATGAATTATAATGGATCGTGCGAATGAATTAGAATGGATCGTACGAATGAATTAGAGTGGATCGTATGAATGAATGATAATGGATCATGCGAATATATTAGAATGGATCGTACGTCTGAATTAGAATTGATTGTGCGAATGAATTAGAAGGGATCGTATGATTGAATTAGAATCGATACATCCGTGCGAATGAATTAGAATTGATCATGCAGATAAATTAGAATGGATCATACGAATCAATTAGAATGGATCGTAAGAATGAACTAGAATGAATACATTCATGCGAATGAATTAGAATGGAACGTATGAATGAATTAGAATGGATTGTATGAATGAATTAAAATGGATCGTACGAATGAACTTGAATGGATACATTTGTGTGAATGAATTGGAATGGATAGTACGAATGAATTAGAATGGATTGTACGAACGGATTAGAATAGATCGTGCGAATGAATTAGAATGGATCGTACGAATAAATTAGAATGGATACATTCGTGCGAATGAATTAGAATGGATCGTACGATTGAATTAGAATGGATCGTACGAATGAATTTGATTGGATCGTGCGAATGAATTAGAATGGATCATACGAATGAATTAGAATGGATACATTCGTGCAAATGAATTAGAATGGATCGTACGAATGAATTAGATTGGATACATTCGTGCGAATGAATTAGAATGGATCGTACTAATGAATTAGAATGGATCGTATGAATGAATTAGAATGGATCGTACGAATGAATTTGAATAGATCGTACGAATGAATTAGAATGGATTATAAGAATGAATTAGAATAGATACATTCATGCGAATGAATTAGAATGGATCGTATGAATAAATTAGAATGGATTGTACATATGAATTAGAATGGATCGTGAGAATGAATTAGAATGGATCGTACAAAAGAATTGGAATGTCTACATTCGTGAGAATGAATTAGAATGGATCATATGAATGAATTAGAGTGTATCGTACGAATGAATTAGATTGGATCGTGCGAATGAATTAGAATTGATCGTACGAATGAATTAGAATGGATCGTAGGAATGAATTAGATTGGATCGTGCGAATGAATTAGAACGGATCGTACGAATGAATTAAAATGGATACATTCGTGCGAATGAATTCGAATGGATCGTACGAATGAGTTAGAATGGATTGTCCGAGTGAATTAGAATGGATAGTATGAATGAATTAGATTAGATTGTACGAATTAATTAGAATGGATACATTCGTGTGAATGAATAAGAATGGTTCGTGCAAATGAATTAGAATGGATCATATGAATGAATTAGAAAGGATCGTACGAATCAATTAGAAAGCATCGTACGTATGAATTTGAATGGATCGTGCGATTGAATTAGAATGGATCGTGCAAATGAATTAGAATAGATCGTACGAATGAATTAGAATGGATATATTCATGCGAATGAATTAGAATGGACCGTACGAATGATTTACAATGGATCGTACGAATGAATTAGAATGGATTGTGCGAATGAATTAGAATGGATTGTACGAATTAATTAGAATGGATACATTCGTGCGAATGAATAAGAAATGGTTCGTGCGAATGAATTATAATGGATCATATGAATGAATTAGAGTGGATCATACGAATGAATGAGAATGGATCATACGAATTTATTAGAATGGATCGTACGTCTGAATTAGAATGGATTGTGCAAATGAATTAGAATGGATCGTACGAATGAATTAGAATCGATACATCCGTGCGAATGAATTAGAATTGATCAAGCAGATGAATTAGAATGGATCATACGAATCAATTAGAATGGATAGTAAGAATGAACTAGAATGGATACATTCATGCGAATGAATTAGAATGGAACGTACGAATGAATTAGAATGGATCGTACGAATGAATTAGAATGGATCGTACGAATGAACTTGAATGGATATATTCGTTTGAATAAATTAGAATGGATCATACGAATGAATTTGAATTAATCGTACGAATGAATTAGAATGGATCGTTCGAATGAATTAGAATGGATTGTACGAATGAATTAGAATGGATACATCCATGCGAATAAAGTAGAATGGATCGTACGAATAAATTAGAATGGATCGTACGAATGAATTAGAATGGATCATACGAATAAACTATAATGGATATATTCGTGCGAATGAATTAGAAAGGATCGTACGAATGAATTAGAATGGATCGTGCGAATGAATTAGAACGGATAGTACGAATGAATTAGAATAGATCGTGCAAATGAATTAGAATCGATCGAATGAATGAATTAGAATGGGTACAGTCGTGCGAATGAATTAGAATGGATCGTACGAATGAATTAGAAAGAACGTACGCATGAATCAGAATGGATCGTACGAACGAATTAGAATGGATCATGCGAATGAATTAGAATTGATCGTACGAATGAATTAGAATGGATACATTCGTGTGAATGAATTCGAATGGATCGTACGAATGAATTAGAATGGATCGTATGAATGATTTAGAATGGATCGTGCGAATGAATTAGAATGGATCGTACGAATGAGTTAGAATGGATATATTCGTGTGAATGAATTAGAATGGATCGTACGAATGAATTAGAATGGATCGTACAAATGCATTAGAATGGATCGTACGAATGAATTAGAATGGATACATTCGTGCGAATGAATTAGAATGGATTGTATGAATGAATTAGAATGGGTCGAACAAATGAATTAGAATGGATCGTGCGAATGAATTATAATGGATCGTGTGAATGAATTATAATGGATCGTACGAATGAATTAGAATGGATCGTACGAATGCATTAGAATGGATCGTACGAATGAATTAGAATGGATACATTTGTGCGAATGAATGAGAATATATTTTACAAATGAATTAGGATAGATCGAACGAATGAATTTGAATGGATCGTACGAATGAATTAGAATGGATCCTACGAATGAATTAGAATGGATCGTGCGAATGAATTACATTGGATCATACGAATGAATTAGAATGGATATAATCATGCGAATGAATTAGAATGGATCATACGAATGAATTAGAATGGATCATACGAATGAATTAGAATAGATCGTGCGAAATAATTAGAATGAATCGTACGAATAAACTAGAATAGATACATTTGTGCGAATGAATTAGAATGGAACGTACGAATGAATTAGAATGAATCGTATGTCTGAATAAGAATGGATTGTACGAATGAATTAGAATAGATCGTACGAATGAATTAGGATGGATCGTGTGAATGAATTAGAATGGATCGTATGAATGAATTAGAATGGATACATTTGTGCGAATGAATTAAAATAGATCGTACGAATGAATTAGAATATATCGTACGAATGAATTAGATTGGATCATACAAATGAATTAGAATCGATCGTACGAATGAATTAGAATGGAATATACGAATGAATTAGAATGGATCGTACGAATGTATTAGAATGAATCGTACGAATGAATTAGAATGGATGATAAGAATGAATTAGAATGGATACATTCTTGCTAACGAATTAGCCTGGATTGTACGAATGAATTAGAATGGATCGTACGAATGAATTAGAATGCATCGTGCGATTGAATTAGAATGGATCGTACAAATGAATTAAAATGGATACATTCGTGTGAATGAATTAGAATGGATCGTACGAATGCATTAGAATGGATCGTACGAATTAAATAGAATGGATCGTGCGAATGGATTAGAATGGATCATGTGAATGAATTAGAATGGATAAATTCGTGCGAATGAAATAGAATGGATAGTACGAATGAATTAGAATGGATCGTACGAATGAATTAGAATGGATCGAGCGAATGAATTAGAATGTATCGTACGAATGAATCAGAATAGATACAATCGTGCGAATGAATTAGAATGGATCGTACGAATGAATTAGAATAAATTGTGCGAATGAATTTGAATGGATCGTGCGAATGAATTATAATGGATCATATGAATGAATTAAAATGGATACATTCGTGCGAATGAATTAGAATGGATCGTACGAATGATTTAGAATGGATCGTACGAATGAATTAGAATGGATCGTGCGAATGAATTAGAATGGATCATACGAATTAATTAGAAAGGATACATTCGTGCGAATGAATTAGAATGGACCATACCAATGAATTAGAATGGATCGTACGAAAGAATTAGAATCGATCATATGAATGAATTAGAAAGGATCGTGCGAATGAATTAGAATGGATCATACGAATGAAATAGAATGGATATATTCGTGCGAATGAATTAGAATGGTTCATGCGAATGAATTAGAATGGATCGTACGAATGAATTAGAGTGGATCATACGAATGAATGAGAATGGATCATGCGAATATATTAGAATGGATCGTACATCTGAATTAGAATGGATTGTGCGAATGAATTAGAATCGATCGTACGAATGAATTAGAATCGATACATCCGTGCGAATGAATTAGAATTGATCGTGCAGATGAATTAGAATGGATCATATGAATCAATTAGAATGGATCATAAGAATGAACTAGAATGGATACATTCAAGCGAATGAATTATAATGGAACGTACGAATGAATTAGAATGGATCGTACGAATGAACTTGAATAGATACATTCGTGCGAATGAATTAGAATGGATCAAACGAATGAATTAGAATGAATCGTACGAATGAATTAGAATGGATCGTTCGAATGAATTATAATGGATTGTACGAATGAACTAGAATTGATACATTCATGCAAATGAATTAGAATGGAACGTACGAATGAATTAGAATGGAGCGTACGAATGAATTAGAATTGACCGTACGAATGAACCTGACTGGAAACATTCGTGCGAATGAATTAGAATGGATTGTATGAATGAATTAGAATTGATCGTACGAATGAATTAGAATGGATCGTACGAATAAACTATAATGGATTCATTCGTGCGAATGAATTAGAATGGATCGTACGAATGAATTAGAATGGATCGTGTGAATGAATTAGAACGGATAGTACGAATGAATTAGAATAGATCGTGCGAATGAATTAGAATCGATCGTACGAATGAATTAGAATAGGTACATTTGTGCGAATGAATTGGAATGGATCGTACGAATGAATTAGAAAGAACGCACGAATGAATTTGAATGGATCGTAAGAATAAATTAGAATGGATCATGCGAATGAATTAGAATTGATCGTATGAAAGAATTAGAATGGATACATTCGTGCAAATGAATTAGAATTGATCGTACGAATGAATTAGATTGGATCGTATGAATGATTTAGAATGGATCGTGCGAATGAATTAGAATGGATCGTACGAATGAATTAGAATGGATACATTCGTGTGAATGAATTAGAATGGATCGTACGAATGAATTAGAATGGATCGTACGAATACATTAGAATGGATCATACGAATGAATTAGAATGGATACATTCGGGCGAATGAATTAGAAGGGATCTTACGAATGAATTAGAATGGATCATATGAATGAATTAGAATGGGTCAAACGAATGAATTAGAATGGATCGTGTGAATGAATTAGAATGGATCGTGTGAATGAATTAAAATGGATCGTTCGAATGAATTAGAATGGATCGTACGAATGCATTAGAATAGATCGTACGAATAAATTATAATGGATACATTTGTGCGAATGAATGAGAACAGATTTTACGAATGAATTAGAATGAATCGTGTGAATGAATTAGAATGGATCGAATGAATGAATTAGAATGGATCGTATGAATGAATTAGAATGGATCCTATGAATGAATTAGAATGGATCGTGCGAATGAATTACATTGGATCATACGAATGGATTAGAATGGATACAATCATGCGAATGAATTAGAATAGATCGTACGAATGAATAAGAATGAATTGTACGAATGAATTTGATTGGATCGTGCGAATGAATTAGAATGGATCATACGAATGAATTAGAATGGATCGTACGAATGAATTAGAATGAATTGTACGAATGAATTTGATTGGATCGTGCGAATGAATTAGAATGGATCATACGAATGAATTAGAATGGATATATTTGTGTGAATGAATTAGAATGGATCGTACGAATAAACTAGAATGGATACATTTGTGCGAATGAATTAGAATGGAACGTACGAATGAATTCGAATGAATCGTATGTATGAATTAGAATGGATTGTATGAATGAATTAGAATGGATCGTACGAATGAATTAGAATGGATCGTGCGAATGAATTAGAATGGATCGTATAAATGAATTAGAAAGGATACATTTGTGCGAATGAATTAAAATGGATCGTATGAATAAATTAGAATGGATCGTACGAATGAATTAGAATGGATCGTACAAATGAATTAGAATGGATCGTGCGAATGAATTAGAATGGAATGTGCGAATGAATTAGAAAGAATCGTACCAATGAATTAGAATGAATCGTACGAAAGAATTAGAATCGATTGTATGAATGAATTAGAATGAATCGTGCGAATGAATTAGAATGGATCATACGAATGAAATAGAATGGATACATTCTTGCCAATGAATTAGAATGGATCGTACGAATGAATTAGAATGGATCATCCGAATGAATTAGAATGCTTCGTGCGAATGAATTAGAATGGATCGTACAAATGAATTAGAATGGATACATTCGTGCGAATGAATTAGACTGGATCGTACGAATGAATTAGAATGGATGGTACAAATGAATTAGAATGGATCGTACAAATAAATTAGAATGGATCGTACGAATGCATTAGTTTGGATCATATAAATGAAATAGAATAGATCGTGCGAATGAATTAGAATAGATCATGCGAATGAATTAGAATGGATAAATTCGTACGAATGAATTAGAATGGATCGTACGAATGAATTAGAATGGATCATACGAATGAATTAGAATGGATCGTGCGATTGAATTAGAATAGATCGTACAAATGAAATAGAATGGATCGTGCGAATCAATTAGAATGGATCGTACGAATAAAATAGAATGGATACATTCTTGCAAATGAATTAGAATAGATCATACGAATGAATTAGAATGGATCATACCAATGAATTAGAATGCTTCGTGTGAATGAATTAGAATGGATCGTACAAGTGAATTAGAATGGATACATTCGTGTGAATGAATTAGACTGGATCATACGAATGAACTAGAATGGATCGTACGAATGAATTAGAATGCATCGTGCGATTGAATTAGAATGGATCATACAAATAAATTAGATTGGATCGTGTGAATGAATTATATTGGATCATACGAATGAATTGGAATGGATATAATCATGTGAATGAATAAGAATGGATCGTACGAATGAATTAGAATGGATCATGCGAATGAATTAGAATGGATCGTGCGAAATAATTAGAATGAATCGTATGAATAAACTAGAATGGATACATTTGTGCGAATGAATTAGAATGGAACGTACAAATGAATTAGAATGAATCGTATGTCTGATTAAGAATGGATTGTACGAATGAATTAGAATGGATCGTACGAATGAATTAGGATGGATCGTGTGAATGAATTAGAATGGATCGTATGAATGAATTAGAATGGATACATTTGTGCGAATGAATTAAAATGGATCGTACGAATGTATTAGAATGGATCGTACGAATGAATTAGAATGGATCATACAAATGAATTAGAATCGATCGTACGAATGAATTGGAATGGAATGTGCGAATGAATTAGAATGGATCGTACGAATGAATTAGAATGGATCTGACGAATGAATTAAAATGGATCGTATGAATGAATTAGAATGGATCATATGAATGAATTAGAATGGATACATTCGTGCTAATGAATTAGACTGGATCGTACGAATGAATTAGAATGGATCGTACGAATGAACTAGAATGTATCGTGCGATTGAATTAGAATGGATCATACAAATGAATAAAAATGGATACATTCGTGCGAATGAATTAGAATGGATCGTACAAATGAATTAGAATGGATCGTACGAATGCATTAGAATGGATCGTTCGAATGAAATAGAATGGATCGTGCGAATGAATTAGAATGGATCATGTGAGTGAATTAGAATGGATAAATTCGTGCGAATGAATTAGAATGGATAGTTCGAATGAATTAGAATGGATCGTACGAATGAATTAGAATGGATCGAGCGAATGAATTAGAATGGATCATAAGAATGAATTAGAATGGATACATTCGTGCGAATGAATTAGAATGGATCGTACGAATGAATTAAAATGATCGTGCGAATGAATTTTAATGGATCGTGCGAATGAATTAGAATGGATCGTACGAATGAATTAGAATAGATTCATTCGTGCGAATGAATAAAAATGGATCGTACGAATGATTTAGAATGGATCGTACGAATGAATTAGAATGGATCGTGCGAATGAATTAGAATGGATCATACGAATTAATTAGAATGGATACATTCATGCGAATGAATTAGAATGGATCATACCAATGAATTAGAATGGATCGTACGAATGAAATAGAATGGATACATTCGTGCGAATAAATTAGAATGGTTCGTGCGAATGAATTAGAATGGATCGTACGAATGAATTGGAGTGGATCGTACGAATGAATAAGAATGGATCATGCGAATATATTAGAATGGATCGTATGTCTGAATTAGAATGGATTGTGCGAATGAATTAGAATGGATCATATAAATGAATTAGAATCGATACATCCGTGCGAATGAATTAGAATTGATTGTGTAGATAAATTAGAATGGATCATACGAATGAATTAGAATGGATCGTACGAATAAACTAGAATGGATACATTTGTGCAAATGAATTAGAATGGAACATACGAATGAATTAGAATGAATCGTATGTCTGAATTAGAATGGATTGTACGAACGAATTAGAATGGATCGTGTGAATGAATTAGAATGGATCATATGAATGAATTAGAATGGATACATTTGTGCGAATGAATTAAAATGGATCGTACGAATGAATTAGAATGGATCGTACGAATGAATTAGAATGGATCGTACAAATGAATTAGAATGGATCGTGCGAATGAATTAGAATGGAATGTGCGAATGAATTAGAATGGATCGTACCAATGAATTAGAATGAATCGTACGAAAGAATTAGAATCGATCGTATGAATGAATTAGAATGAATCATGCGAATGAATTAGAACGGATCGTACGAATGAAATGGAATGGATACATTCTTTCAAATGAATTAGAATGGATCGTACGAATGAATTAGAATGGATCATACGAATGAATTAGAATGCTTCGTGCGAATGAATTAGAATGGATCGTTCAAATGAATTAGAATGGATACATTCGTGCGAATGAATTAGACTGGATCGTACGAATGAATTAGAATGGATCGTACGAATGATTTAGAATGGATCGTGCGATTGAATTTGAATGGATCGTACAAATGAATTAGAATAGATCATACAAATGAATTAGAATTGATTGTACGAATGCATTAGAATGGATCGTACGAATGGAATAGAATGGATCGTGCGAATGAATTAGAATGGATCATGCGAATGAATTAGAATGGATAAATTCGTGCGAATGAATTAGAATGGATCATACGAATGAACTAGAATGGATCGTACGAATGAATTATAATGGATCGTGCGATTGAATTAGAATAGATCGTACGAATAAAATAGAATGGATCGTGCGAATGAATTTGAATGGATCATACGAATGAAATAGAATGGATACATTCTTTCAAATGAATTAGAATGGATCGTACGAATGAATTAGAATGGATCATAGAATGAATTAGATTGCTTCGTGCGAATGAATTAGAATGGATCGTACAAATGAATTAGAATGGATACATTCGTGCGAATGAATTAGACTGAATCGTACGAATGAATTAGAATGGATCGTACGAGTGAATTAGAATGCATCGTGCGATTGAATTAGAATGGATCTTACAAATGTATTAGAATGGATCGTACAAAAGAATTAGAATGGATCGTACGAATGTATTAGAATGGATCGTACGAATAAAATAGAATGGATCATGCGAATGAATTAGAATGGGTCATGCGAATGAATTAGAATGGATAAATTCGAGCGAATGAATTAGAATAGATAAATTCGCGCGAATGAATTAGAATGGATCGTACGAATGAAGTAGAATGGATCGTACGAATGAATTAGAATGGATCATGCGATTGAATTAGAATGGATGATACGAAAGAATTAGAATGGAAACATTCGTGCGAATGAATTAGAATGGATCGTACGAATTAATTAGAATGGATCATACAAATGAATTAGAATGCTTCGTGCAAACGAATTAGAATGGATCGTACAAATGAGTTAGAATGGATACATTCGTGCGAATAAAATAGAATGGTTCATACGAAAAAATTAGAATGGATCGTACAAATGAATTAGAATGGATACATTCTTGCAAAAGAATTAGAATGGATCGTACGAATGAATAAGAATGGATCGTTCGAATGAATTAGAATGGATCGTACGAATGAATTAGAATGGATCGTGCGAGTGAATCAGAATGGATCGTACGAATGAATTAGAATGGATCGTTCGAATGAATTAGAAGGGATTGTATGAATGAATTAGAATGGATACATCCATGCGAATGAATTAGAATGGATCGTACGAATGAACTAGAATGGATACATTCGTGCGAATGAATTAGAATGGATCGTACAAATGAATTAGAATGGATCGTACGAATGAATTAGAATGGATAGTGCGAGTAAATTAGAATGGATCGTTTGAATGAATTAGAATGGATATATTCTTGCGAAAGAATTAGAAATGATCGTACGAATGAATAAGAATGGATAGTACGAATGAATTAGAATGGATCATACGAATGAATTAGAATGGATACATTCGTGCGAATGAATTAGACTAGATCGTACGAATGAATTAGAATGGATCGTACGAATGAATTAGAATGCATCGTGCGATTGAATTAGAATGGATCGTACAAATGAATTAGAATGGATACATTCGTGCGAATGATATAGAATGGGTCGTACAAATGAATTAGAATGGATCGTACGAATGCATTAGAATGGATCGTACGAATGAAATAGAATGGATCATGCGAATGAATTAGAATGGATCATGCGAATGAATTAGAATGGATAGTACGAATGAATTAGAATTGATCATACAAATGAATTAGAATGGATCGAGCGAATGAATTAGAATGGATCGTACGAATGAATTAGAATGGATACATTCGTGCGAGTGAATTAGAATGGATCGTACGAATGAATTAGAATAGATCGTGCGAATGAATTAGAATGGATCATGCGAATGAATTAGAATGGATCGTACGAATGAATTAGAATGGATACATTCGTGTGAATGTATTAGAATGGATCGTACGAATGATTTAGAATGGATCATACGAATGAATTAGAATGGATCGTGCGAATCAATTAGAATGGATCGTACGAATTAATTAGAATGGATACATTCGTGCGAATGAATTAGAAGGGATCGTACCAATGAATCAGAATGTATCGTAAGAAAGAATTAGAATCGATCGTACGAATTACTTAGAATGGATCATGTGAATGAATTAGAATGGATCGTACGAATGAAATAGAATGGATACATTCGTGCGAATGAATAAGAATGGTTCGTGCGAATGAATTAGAATGGATCGTACGAATGAATTAGAGTGGATCGTACGAATGAATTAGAATGGATCATGCGAATATATTACAATGGGTCGTACGTCTGAATTAGAATGGATTGTGCGTATGAATTAAAATGGATCGTACGAATGCATTAGAATCGATACATCCGTGCGAATGAATTAGAATAGATCGTGCAGATGAATTAGAATGGATCATACGAATCAATTAGAATGGATCGTAAGAATGAACTAGAATGAATACATTCATGCGAATGAATTAGAATGGAACGTACGAATGAATTAGAATGGATCGTACGAATGTATTAGAATGGATCATACGAATGAACTTGAATGGATACATTCGTGCGAATGAATTAGAATGGATCGTACGAATGAATTAGAATGGATCGTACGAATGAATTAGAATGGATTGTACGAATGAATTAGAATTGATACATCCATGCGAATGAATTAGAATGGATACATTCGTGTGAATGAATTAGAATGGATCGTACGAATGAATTAGAATGGATCGTACGAATGAATTAGAATGGATTGTATAAATGAATTAGAATAGATCGTGCGAATAAATTAGAATGGATCGTACGAATAAATTAGATTGGATACATTCGTACGAATGAATTAGAATGGATCGTAGGAATGAATTTGACTGGATCGTGCGAATGAATTTGAATGGATCGTACGACTGAAATAGAATGGAGACATTCGTGCGAATGAATTAGAATGGATCGTACGAATGATTTAGATTGGATACATTCTTGCGAATGAATTAGAATGGATCCTGCGAATGAAGTAGACTGGATCGTATGAATGAATTAGAATGGATCGTACGAATGAATTTGAATAGATCGTATGAATAAATTAGAATGGATCGTGTGAATGAATTAGAATGGATCATAAGAATGAATTAGAATGGATACATATGAATTAGAATGGATCGTGCGAATGAATTAAAATGGATCGTATAAAAGAATTGAAATAGCTACATTCGTGAGAATGAATTAGAATGGATCATATGAATGAATTAGAGTGTATCGTACGAATGAATTATATTGGATCGTGCGAATGAATTAGAATGGATCGTACGAATGAATTAGAATGGATCATACGAATGCCTTAGATTGGATCGTGTGAATGAATTAGAATGGATAGTACGAATGAATTAGAATGGATACATTCGTGCAAATGAATTAGAATGGATCGTACGAATAAATTAGAATGGATCGTCCGAGTGAATTAGAATGGATAGTACGAATGAACTTGAATGGATACATTCGTGCGAATGAATTAGAATGGATCATACGGATGAATTAGAATGGATCGTATGAATGAATTAGAATGGATCGGGCGAATTAATTAGAATGGATACATTCTTGTGAATGAATTAGAATGGATCGTACGAATGAATTAGAATGGATAGTACGAATGAATTAGAATGGATCGTGCGAATGAATTAGAATGGATAGTACGGATGAATTAGAATGGATACATTCATGCGAATGAGTTAAAATGGATCGTACGAATGAATTAGAATGGATCGTACGAATGAATTAGAATGGATTGTGCGAATGAATTAGAATAGATCGTACGAACGAATTAGAATGGATCGTATGAATGAATTAGAATGGAAACATTCATGCGAATGAATTAGAATGGATCGTACGAATGAATTAGAAAGGATCATATGAATGAATTAGAATGGATCATGAGATTGAATTAGAACGGATCGTGCGAATGAATTAGAATGGATCGTACGAATGATTTAGAATGGATCGTACGAATGAATTAGAATGGATCGTGCGAATGAATTAGAATGGTTTGTACGAATTAATTAGAATGGATACATTCGTGCGAATGAATCAGAATGGATCATACCAATGAATTAGAATGGATTGTACGAAAGAATTAGAATCGATCGTACGAATGAATTAGAATGGATCGTGCGAATGAATTAGAATTGATCGTACGAATGAAATAGAATGGATACATTCGTGCGAATGAATAAGAATGGTTCGTGCGAATCAATTAGAATGGATCGTACTAATGAATTAGAGTGGATCGTACAAATGAATGAGAATGGATCATGCAAATATATTAGAATGGATCGTACGTCTGAATTAGAACGGATTGTGCGAATGAATTAGAATGGATCGTACGATTGAGTTAGGATCGATACATCCGTGCGAATGAATTAGAGTTGATCATGTAGATGAATTACAATGGATCATACGAATCAATTAGAATGGATCGTAAGAATGAACTAGAATGGATACATTCATGCGAATGAATTAGAATGGAACGTATGAATGAATTAGAATGGATCGTACGAATGAATTAGAATGGATCGTACGAATGAACTTGAATGGATACATTCGTGCGAATGAATTAGAATGGATCGTACGAAGTTATTAGAATGAATCATACGAATGAATTAGAATGGATCATTCGAATGAATTAGAATGGATTGTACGAATGAATTAGAATGGATACATCCATGCGAATGAATTAGAATGGATCGTATTAATGAATTAGAATGGATCGTACGAATAAACTATAATGGATACATTCGTGCGAATGAATTAGAATGGATCGTACGAATGAATTAGAATGGATCGTGCGAATGAATTAGAACGGATAGTACGAATGAATTAGAATAGATCGTGCGAATGAATTAGAATCGATCGTACGAATGAATTAGAATGGGTACATTCGTGCGAATGAATTAGAATGGATCGTACGAATGAATTAGAAAGAACGTATGAATGAATTAGAATGGATCGTATCAATGAATTAGAATGGATCATGCGAATGAATTAGAATTGATCGTACGAATGAATTAGAATGGATACATTAATGTGAATGAATTAGAATGGATCGTACGAATGAATTAGAATGGATCGTATGAATGATTTAGAATGGATCGTGCAAATGAATTAGAATGGATCGTACGAATGAATTAGAATGAATACATTCGTGTAAATGAATTAAAATGGATCGTACGAATGAATCAGAATGGATCGTACGAATGCATTAGAATGGATCATACGAATGAATTAGAATGGATACATTCGTGTGAATGAATTAAAATAGATCTTACGAATGAATTAGAATGGATCGTATGAATGAATTAGAATGGGTCGAACGAATGAATTAGAATGGATCGTGCGAATGAATTAGAATGGATCGTGTGAATGAATTAGAATGGATCGTACGAATGAATTAGAATAGATCATACGAATGCATTAGAATGGATCGTACGAATGAATTAGAATGGATACATTTGTGTGAATGAATGAGAATAGATTTTACGAATGAATTAGAATGGATCGTATGAATGAATTAGAATGGATCGAATGAATGAATTAGAATGGATCGTACGAATGAATTAAAATGGATCCTACGAATGAATTAGAATGGATCGTGTGAATGAATTACATTGGATCATACGAATGAATTAGAATGGATATAATCATGCGAATGAATTAGAATGGATCGTACGAATGAATTACAATGGATCGTGCGAATGAATTAGATTGGATCGTGCGAAATAATTAGAATGAATCGTATGAATAAACTAGAATGGATATATTTCTGCGAATGAATCAGAAAGGAACTTACGAATGAATTAGAATGAATCGTATGTCTGAATTAGAATGGATTGTACGAATGAATTAGAATGGATCGTACGAATGAATTAGGATGGATCGTGTGAATGAATTAGAATGGATCGTATGAATGAATTAGAATGGATACATTTGTGTGAATGAATTAAAATGGATCGGACGAATGAATTAGAATGGATCGTGCGAATGAATTAGAATGGATCATACAAATGAATTAGAATGGATCGTACGAATGAATTAGAATGGAATGTGCGAATGAATTAGAATGGATCGTACCAATGAATTAGAATGAATCGTACAAAAGAATTAGAATCGATCGTACAAATGAATTAGAATGGATCGTGCGATTGAATTGGAATGGATCGTATGAATGAAATAGAATGGATACATTCTTGGGAATGAATTAGAATGGATCGTACGAATGATTTAGAATGGATCATACGAATGAATTAGAATGCTTCGTGCGAATAAATTAGAATGGATCGTACAAATGAATTAGAATGGATACATTCGTGCGAATGAATTAGACTGGATCGTACGAATGAATTAGAATGGATCGTACGAATGATTTAGAATGCATCGTGCGATTGAAATAGAATGGATCGTACAAATGAATTAGATTGGATACATTCGTGAGAATAAATTAGAATGGATCGTACAAATGAATTAGAATGGATCGTACGAATGCATTAGAATTGATCGTACGAATGAAATAGAATGGATCGTGCGAATGAATTAGAATGGATCATGCGAATGAATTAGAATGGATAAACTCGTGCGAATGAATTAGAATGGATCGTACGAATGAATTAGAATGGATCGTACGAATGAATTAGAATGAATTGTCCGAATGAATTAAAATGGATCGTACGAATGAATTAGAATGGATCATGCGATTGAATTAGAATGGATCATACGAATGAATTAGAATGGATACATTCGTGCGAATGAATTATAATGGATCGTACGAATGAATTAGAATGGATCGTACAAATAAATTAGAATGGATACATTCGTGCGAATGAATTAGAATGGATCGTACGAATGAATTAGAATGGATCGTGCTAGTGAATTAGAATGGATCGTAGGAATGAATTAGAATAGATACATTCTTGTGAAAGAATTAGAATGGATCGTACGAATGAATAAGAATGGATCGTCCAAATGAATTAGAATGGATCGTACGAATGAATTAGAATGGGTCGTGCGAGTGAATTAGAATGGATCATACGAATGAATTAGAATGGATCGTTCGAATGAATTAGAATAGATTGCACGAAGGAATAAGAATGGATACATCTATGCGAATGAATTAGAATGGATCGTACGAATGAACTAGAATGGGTACATTCGTGCGAATGAATTAGATGGATCATACGAATGAATTAGAATGGATTGTACGAATGAATTAGAATGGATCGTGCGAGTGAATTAGAATGGATCGTACGAATAAATTAGATTGGATATATTCTTGCGTAAGAATTAGAATGGATCGTACGAATGAATAAGAATGGATTGTACAAATGAATTAGAATGGATCATATGAATGAATTAGAATGGATACATTCGTGCAAATGAATTAGACTGAATTGTACGAATGAATTAGAATGGATCGTACGAATGAATTAGACTGCATCGTGCGATTGAATTAGAATGGATCGTACAAATGAATTAGAATGGATACATTCATGCGAATGAATTAGAATGGATCGTACAAATGAATTAGAATGGATCGTACGAATGCGTTAGAATGGATCGTACGAATGAAATAGAATGGATCGTGCGAATGAATTAGAATGGATCATGCGAATGAATTAGAATGGATAAATTCGTGCGAATGAATTAGAATGGATAGTACGAATGAATTATAATGGATCATACGAATGAATTAAAATGGATCTAGCGAATGAATTAGAATGGATTGTATGAATGAATTAGAAAAGATACATTCGTGCGAATGAATTAGAATGGATCGTACGAATGAATTAGAATAGATCGTGCGAATGAATTAGAATGGATCGTGCGAATGAATTAGAATGGATCGTACGAATGAATTAGAATGGATACATTAATGCGAATGAATTAGAATGGATCATACGAATGATTTAGAATGGATCGTACGAATGAATTAGAATGGATCACGCGAATGAATTAGAATGGATCATATGAATTAATTAGAATGGATACATTCATGCGAATGAATTAGAATGGATCGTACCAATGAATTAGAATGAATTGTACGAAAGAATTAGAATCGATCGTACGAATGAATTAGAATGGATTGTGCGAATGAATTAGAATGGATCGTCCGAATGAAATAGAATGGATACATTCGTGCAAATGACTTAGAATGGTTTGTACGAATGAATTAGAATGGATCGTACAAATTAATTAGAGTGCATCGTACGAATGAATGAGAATGGATCATACGAATATATTAGAATGAATCGTACGTCTGAATTAGAATGGATTGTGCGAAAGAATTAGAATGGATCGTACGAATGAATTAGAATCGATACATCCATGCGAATGAATTAGAATTGATCGTGCAGATGAACGAGAATGGATCATACAAATCAATTAGAATGGATCGTAAGAATGAACTAGAATGAATACATTCATGCAAAAGAATTAGAATGGAACGTACAAATAAATTAGAATAGATCGTACGAATGAATTAGAATGGATCGTACGAATGAACTTGAATGGATACATTCGTGCGAATGAATTAGAATGGATCGTACGAATGAATTAGAATAGATCGTTCGAATGAATTTGAATGGATTGTACGAATGAATTAGAATGGATACATCCATGCTATTGAATTAGAATGGATCGTACGAATGAACTGGAATGGATACATTCATGCGAATGAATTAGAATGAATCGTACGAATGAATTAGAATGAATCGTTCGAATAAATTAGAATGGATCGTACGAATGAATTAGAATAGATCGTTCGAATGAATTAGAATGGATCGTATGAATAAATTAGAATGGATACATTCGTGCGAATGAATTAGAATGGATCGTACGAATGAATTAGAATGGATCGTACGAATGACTTTGATTGGATCATGCGAATGAATTAGAATGGATCATTTGAATGAATTAGAATGGATACATTCATGCGAATGAATTAGAATGGATCGTACGAATGAATTAGATTGGATACATTCATTCAGATGAATTAGAATGGATCGTACGAATGAATTAGAATGGATCGTATGAATGAATTAGAATGGATCGTACGAATGAATTTGAATAGATCATACGAATGAATTAGAATAGATACATTCATACGAATGAATTAGAATGGATCATACGAATGAATAAGAATGGATCGTACGAATGAATTAGAATGGATCGTGCGAATGAATTAGAATGGATCATATAATTGAATTAGAATGGATACATTCGTGCGAACGAATTAGAATGGAT
Organism: Chamaelirium japonicum; assembly: GCA_947650365.1. Taxonomy (NCBI): domain Eukaryota; kingdom Viridiplantae; phylum Streptophyta; class Magnoliopsida; order Liliales; family Melanthiaceae; genus Chamaelirium; species Chamaelirium japonicum. Next base: position 266,774 of record CANTAL010000119.1, read on the forward strand.
CTTACGAATGAATTAGAATGGATCATACGAATGAATTTGAATGGATCGTACGAATGAATTAGAATGGATCATGCGAATGAATTAGAATGGATCGTGCAAATGAATTAGAATGGATCGTACGAATGAATTACAAAGGATCCATTCATGCAAATGAATTAGAAAGTATCGTACGAATGAATTAGAATGGATCGTACGAATGAATTAAAATGGATCGTATGAATGAATTAGAATAGATTGTATGAATGAATTCGAATGGATCGTGCGAATGAATTAGAATGGATCATAAGAATGAATTAGAATGGATACATTCGTGCGAATGAATTAGAATGGATCGTATGAATAAATTAGAATGGATCGTACATATGAATTAGAATGGATCGTGCGAATGAATTAGAATGGATCGTACAAAAGAATTAGAATGGATCGTACGAATGAATTAGAATGGATCGTGCGAATGAATTAGAATGGATCATGCAAATTAATTAGAATGGATCGTGCAAATGAATTAGAATGGATCGTACGAATGAATTAGAATGGATCATGCGAATGAATTAGAATGGATACATTCGTATGAATGAATTAGAATGGATCGTACGAATGAAGTAGAATGGATACATTCGTGCGAATTAATTATTCATTCGTACGATCCATTCTAATTCATTCGTATGATCCATTCTAATTTATTCATACAATCCATTCTATTTCATTCTGACGAATGTATCCATTCTAGTTCATTCGTACGATCCATTCTAATTCATTCACATGGATGTATCCAATCTAATTCATTCGTACGTACGATCCATTCTAATTCACTCGGACGATCCATTCTAATTCATTCGTACGATCCATTCTAATTCATTCGCACGAATGTATCCATTCTAATTCATTCGTACGATCCATTCTAATTCATTCGTACGATCCATTCTAATTCATTCGGACGATCCATTCTAATTCGTTCATACGATCCATTCTAATTCATTCGCACGAATGTATCCATTCTAATTCATTCGCACGATCCATTCTAATTTATTCGTACGATCTATTCTAATTCAGTCACACGAATGTATCCATTCTAATTCATTCGCACGAATAAATTCGAATAGATCGTGCGAATGAATTAGAATGGATCATAAGAATGAATTAGAATGGATACATTCGTGCGAATGAATTAGAATGGATCGTATGAATAAATTAGAATGGATCGTACATATGAGTTAGAATGGATCGTGCGAATGAAGTAGAATGGATCGTACAAAGGAATTAGAATGGATCGTACAAAATGAATTAGAATGGATCGTGCGAATGAATTAGAATGGATCATATGGATGAATTAGAATGTATCGTACGAATGAATTTGATTGGATCGTGCGAATGAATTAGAATGGATCATACGAATGAATTAGATTGGATCGTGCGAATGAATTAGAATGGATACATTCGTGCGAATAAATTAGAATGGATCTTACTAATCAATTAGAATGGATACATTCGTTCGAATGAATTAGAATGGATCGTATGAATGAATTAGAATGGATCGTATGAATGAATTAGAATAAATCATATGAATGAATTAGAATGGATCGTATGAATGAATTAGAATGGATCGTGCGATTGAATTAGAATGGATCGTGCGAATGAATTAAAATGGATTGTACGAATGAATTAGAATAGATCATACGAATGAACTTGAATGGATACATTCATGCGACTGAATTAGAATAGATCGTACGAATGAATTAGAATGGATCGTGCGAATGAATTAGAATAGATCGTACGAATGAATTAGAATGGATCGTGTGAATGAATTAGAATAGATCGTACGATTGAATTAGAATGGATACATTCGTGCGAATGAATTAGAATGGATCGTTCGAATGAATTAGAATAGATCATGCGAATGAATTAGAATGGATCGTTCGAATGAATTAGAATGGATCATGCGAATGAATTAGAAAGGATATATTCATGCGAATGATCGTACGAATGAATTAGAATGGATCGTATGAATGAATTAGAATAGAAACATTCGTGCGAATGAATTAGAATGGATCGTACGAATGAATTAGAAAGGATCGTATGAATGTATTAGAATGGATCGTGCGATTGAATTAGAATGGATCATACGAATGAATTAGAATGGATACATTTGTGCGAATGAATTAGAATGGACCATACGAATGAATTAGAATGGATCGTACGAATAAATTAGAATGCTTCGTGCGAATGAATTAGAATGGATCGTACAAATGAATTAGAATGGATACATTCGTGCGAATGAATTAGAATGGATCGTACAAATGAATTAGAATGGATCGTACAAATGAATAAGAATGGATCGTGCGAGTGAATTAGAATGGATAGTATGAATGAATTATAATGGATATATTCTTCCGAAAGAATTAGAATGGATCGTACGAATGAATAAGAATGGATCGTATGAATCAAATAGAATGGATCGTACGAATGAATTAGAATGGATCATACGAATGAATTAGAATGGATACATTCATTCGAATAAATTAGACTGGATCGTATGAATGAATTAGAATGGATCGTACGAATGAATTAGAATGCATCGTGCGATTGAATTAGAATGGATCGTACAAATGAATTGGAATGGATACATTCGTGCGAATGAATTAGAATGCATCGTACAAATGAATTAGAATGGATCGTACGAATGCATTAGTATGGATCGTACGAATGAAAAAGAATGGATCGTGCGAATGAATTAGAATGGATCATGCGAATGAATTTGAATGGATAAATTCGTATGAATGAATTTGAATGGATCATACCAGTGAATTAGAATGAATCGTACGAAAGAATTTGAATCGATCGTACGAATGAATTAGAATGGATCGTACGAATAAATTAGAATGGATCGTACGAATAAAATAGAATGGATATATTTGTGCGAATGAATTAGAATGGATCGTACGAATGAATTAGAATGGATCATACTAATGAATTAGAATGCTTCGTGCGAATGAATTAGAATGGATCGTACAAATGAATTAGAATGGATACATTCGTGCGAATGAATTAGACTGGATCATACGAATGAATTAGAATGGATCGTACGAATGAATTAGAATGCATCGTGCGATTGAATTAGAATGGATCATACGAATGAAATAGAATGGATCGTGCGAATGAATTAGAATGGATCATGCGAATGAATTAGAATGGATAAATTCATGCAAATGAATTAGAATGGATAAATTCGTGCGAATGAATTAGAATGGACCATACCAATGAATTAGAATGGATCGTACGAAAGAATTAGAATCGTTCATATGAATGAATTAGAAAGGATCGTGCGAATGAATTAGAATGGATTATACGAATGAAATAGAATGGATATATTCGTGCGAATGAATTAGAATGGATCGTACGAATGAATTAGAATGGATCGTACGAATGAATTAGAATGGATCGTGCGATTGAATTAGATTGGATGATACGAATGAATTAGAATGGATACATTCGTGCGAATGAATTAGAATGGATCGTACGAATGATTTAGATTGGATCGTGCGAATGAATTAGAATGGATCGTACGAATAAATTAGAATGGGTACATTCTTGCGAATGAATTAGAATGGATTGTACGTATGAATTAGAATGGATAGTACGAATGAATTAGAATGGATCGTGCGAATGAATTAGAATGGATCGTACGGATAAATTAGAATGGATACATTCGTCCGTATGAATTAAAATGGATCATACAAATGAATTAGAATGGATCGTACGAATGAATTAGAATGGATCGTGCGAATGAATTAGAATAGATCGTACGAATGAATTAGAATGGATCGTATGAATGAATTAGAATAGAAACATTCGTGCGAATGAATTAGAATGGATCGTACGAATGAATTAGAAAGGATCGTACGAATGAATTAGAATGGATCGTGCGATTGAATTAGAATGGATCATACGAATGAATTAGAATGGATACATTCGTGCGAATGAATTAGAATGGATCGTACGAAAGAATTAGAATGGATCATACGAATGAATTAGAATGCTTCATGCGAATGAATTAGAATGGATCGTACAAATGAATTAGAATGGATACATTCGTGCGAATGAATTAGAATGGATCGTACGAATGAATTAGAATGGATCATACGAATGAATAAGAATGGATCATGCGAGTGAATTAGAATAGATAGTACGAATGAATTAGAATGGATACATTCTTCCGAAAGAATTAGAATACATCGTACGAATGAATCAGAATGGATCGTACGAATGAAATAGAATGGATCGTACGAATGAATAAGAATGGATTATAGGAATGAATTAGAATGGATACATTCATGCGAATGAATTAGACTGGATCGTATGAATGAATTAGAATGGATCGTACGAATGAATTAGAATGCATCGTTCGATTGAATTATAATGGATCGTACAAATGAATTAGAATGGATACATTCGTGCGAATGAATTAAAAAAATCGTACAAATGAATTAGAATGGGTCGTACGAATGCATTAGAATGGATCGTACGAATGAAAAAGAATGGATCGTGCGAATGAATTAGAATGGATCATGCGAATGAATTAGAATGGATAAATTCGTATGAATAAATTTGAATGGATCGTACCAATGAATTAGAATGAATCGTACGAAAGAATTTGAATCGATCGTACGAATGAATTAGAATGGATCGTGTGAATGAATTAGAATGGATCGTATGAATGAATTAGATTGGATATATTTGTGCGAATAAATTAGAATAGATCGTGTGAATGATTTAGAATGGATCATCTGAATGAATTAGAATGAATCATACGAATGAATTAGAATGGATCGTATGAATTAATTAGAATGGTTCGTACGAATGAATTAGAATGGATCATACGAATGAATTAGAATGGATACATTCATGCAAATGAATTAGACTGGATCGTACGAATGAATTAGAATGGATCGTCCGAGTGAATTAGAATGGATCGTACGAATGAACTTGAATGGATACATTCGTGCGACTGAATTAGAATAGATCGTACGAATGAATTAGAATGGGTCGTGCGAATGAATTAGAATGGATACATTTGTGCGAAAGAATTAGAATGGATCATACGAATGAATTAGAATGGATCGTGCGAGTGAATTAGAATGGATCGTACGAATGAATTAGAATAAATCGTGCGAATGAATTAGAATGGATCGTCTGAATGAATTAGAATGAATCACACGAATGAATTAGAATGGATTGTATGAATGAATTAGAATAGATCGTGCGAATGGATTAGAATGGATTATGCGAATGAATTAGATTGGATACATTCGTGCGAATGAATTAGAATGGATCGTACGAATAAATTAGAATGGATCATACGAATGAATTAGAATAGATTGTATGAATGAATTAGAATGGATACATTCGTGCGAATGAATTAGAATGGATCGTACGAATAAATTAGAATGAATACATTCGTGCGAATAAATTAGAATGGATCTTACTAATCAATTAGAATGGATACATTCGTTCGAATGAATTAGAATGGATTGAATTAGAATGGATCGTACGAATGAATAAGAATGGATCGTACGAATGAATTAGAATGGATCGTACGAAAAAATTAGAATGGATCATGTGAATGAATTAGAATATTCTAATTCATTCGTATGATCCATTCTAATTCAATCGCACGATCCATTCTAATGCATTCGTACGATCCATTCTAATTCATTCGTATGATCAATTCTAATTCATTCACACGAATGTATCCATTCTAATTTATTCGTACGATCCATTCTAATTCATTCGCACGATCCATTCTAATTCATTCATACGATCCATTCTAATTCATTCGTTCGATCCATTCTAATTCATTCATATGATTCAATCTAATTCATTCATAAAATCTATTCTCATTCATTCGCACAAATGTATCCATTCTAATTCATTCGCACGATCCATTCTAATTCATTTGCATGATACATTCTAATTCATTTATACGATCCATTCTAATTCATTCATATGATCCATTCTAATTCATTCGCACGAATGTATCCATTCTAATTCATTCGTACGATCCATTCTAATTCATTCGCTCGATCCATTCTAATTCATTCACGATCCATTCTAATTCATTCGTACGATCCATTCTAATTCATTTGTACAATCCATTCTAATTCATTCAGACGATCCATTCTAATTCATTCAGACGATCCATTCTAGTTCATTTGAACGATCCATTCTAATTCATTCGTACGATCCATTCTAATTCATTCGCATGATTGTATCCATTCTAATTCATTCGTACGATCCAATGTAATTCATTCGCACGATCCATTCTAATTCATTCGTACGATCCATTCCAATTCATTCGTTCGATCCATTCTAATTCATTTGTAAAATCCATTCTAATTCATTCGTAAAATCTCTTCTCATTCATTCGCACAAATGTATCTATTCTAATTTATTCGCACGATCCATTCTAATTCATTCACACGATCCATTCTAATTCATTCATACGAAAGAATTAGAATGTATCGTACGAATGAATTAGAATGGATCGTATGAATGAATTAGAATGGATCATGCGAATGAATTAGAATGGATCACATAAATGAATTAGAATAGATCGTACGAATGAATTAGAATGGATACATTCATGCGAATGAATTAAAATGGATCATATGAATGAATTAGAATAGATCGTGCGAATTAATTAGAATGGATCTTACGAATGAATTAGAATGGATAGTATGAATTAATTAGAATAGATCGTCCGAATGAATTAGAATGGATCGTACGAATAAATTAGAATGGATCGTCTGAATAAATTAGAATGAATCCTACGAATGAATTAGAATGGATCGTATGAATGAATTAGAATAAATCATATGAATGAATTAGAATGGATCTTATGAATGAATTAGAATGGAATGTGCAAATGAATTAGAATGGATCGTGCGAATGAATTAGAATGGATCGTTCGAATGAATTAGAATGGATCGTATGAATGAATTGGAATGGATTGTACGAATGAATTAGAATAGATCATACAAATGAACTTGAATGGATACATTCGTGCGACTGAATTAGAATAGATCGTACGAATGAATTAGAATGAATCGTGCGAATGAATTAGAATGGATCGTACGAATGAATTAGAATGGATCATGTGAATGAATTATAATGGATCGTGCGAATTAGTTACAATGGATCATATGAATGAAATAGAATGGATCGTGTGAATGAATTAGAATGGATCGTACGATTGAATTAGAATGGATACATTCGTGTGAATGAATTAGAATGGATCGTTTGAATTAGAATGGATCGTACCAGTGAATTAGAATGGATCTTACGAATGAATTAGAATGGATACATTCGTGCGAATGAATTAGAATGGATCTTACGAATGAATTAGAATGGATCGTACGAATGAATTAGAATGGATACATTCGTATGAATGAATTAGAATTGATCGTATGAATGAATTAGAATGGATCGTACGAATGAATTAGAATGGATACATTTGTGCGAATGAAATAGATTAGATCATTCGAATGAATTAGAATGGATCGTCTGAATGAATTAGAATGAATCATACGAATGAATTAGAATGGATCGTATGAATGAATTAGGATGGATCGTACGAATGAGCTTGAATAGATCGTACGAATGAATTAGAATGGATCGTAAGAATAAGTTAGAATGGATCATGCGAATGAATTAGAATGGATCGTACGAATGAATTAGAATAGATTGTACGAATGAATTCGAATGGATCGTACAAATGAATTAGAATAGATTGTAAGAATGAATTAGAATGGATTGTATGAATGAATTACATTGGATCCTACGAATGAGTTAGAATGGATCGTACGAGTGAATTAGAATGGATCATACGAATGAATTAGAATGGATCATGCGAATGAATTAGAATGGATCAAACGAATGAATTAGAATGGATAGTAAGAATGAATTAGAATAGATAGTACGAAAGAATTAGAATGGATCGTCTGAATGAATTCGAATGGATCGTCTGAATGAATTAGAAAGATCATACAAATGAATCAGAATGGATCATACAAATGAATTAGACTGGATCGTATGAATGAATTAGAATCGATCGTCCGAGTGAATTAGAATAGATCGTACGAATAAATAAGAATGGATTGTGCGAATGAATTAGAATGGATATATTCGTACGAATGAATTTGAATGAATCATGCGAATGAATTAGAATGGATTGTACGAATGAATTAGAATGGATACATTTGTGCGAATGAATTAGAATGGATCGTGCGAGTGAATTAGAATGGATCGTACAAATGAATTAGAATGGATCGTATGAATGAAATAGAATGGATACATTCGTGCAAATGAATCTGAATGGATCGTCTGAATGAATTAGAATAAATCATACGAATGAATTAGAATGGATCGTGCGAATGAATTTGAATGGATCGTACGAATGAATTAGAATGGATCGTACGAATGAATTAGAATGGATCATATGACTGAATTAGAATGGATCGTACGAATGAATTAGAATGGATCGTACGAATGAATTAGAATGGATCGTATGAATGAATTAGAATGGATCAAGCGAATGAATTAGAATGGTTCGTACGAATGAATTAGAATGGATCGTACGAATGAATTAGAATGGATCCTGCGAATGAATTTGAATGGATCGTGCGAATGAATTATAATGGATTGTATGAATGAATTAGAATGGATCATGTGAAGGAATTAGAATGGATCATGTGAATGAATTAGAATGGATCATACGAATGAATTAGAATGGATCGTACGAATGAATTAGAATGGATCATACAAATAAATTAGAATGGATCGTTCGAATGAATTAGAATGGATCATACGAATGAATTAGAATGGATCGTACGAATGAATTAGAATGGATCATATGAATAAATTAGAATGGATACATTCGTGTGAATGAATTAGAATGGATCGTACGAATGAATTAGAATGGATACATTCGTATGAATTAGATACGATCCAATGTAATTCATTCGCACGATCCATTCTAATTCTAATTCATTCGTATGATCTATTCTAATTCATTCGTACGATCCATTGTTATTCATTCGCACGAATATATCTATTCTAGCTTATTTGTACGATCCATACTAATTTATTCATACGATCCATTCTACTTCATTCGTACGCTCCATTCTAATTCATTCGCATGATTGTATCCATTCTAATTCATTCGTACGATCTATTCTAATTCAGTCGCACGATTATATCCATTCAAGTTCATTCGTACGATCCACTCTAATTCACTCAGACGATCCATTCAATTTCATTCATCGGATCCATTCTAATCCATTCGTATGATCTATTCTAATTCATTCGTACGATCCATTCTAATTCATTCGTACGATCCATTCTATTTCATTCGTACAATCATTCTAATTCATTCGTACGAATGAATTAGAATATATCGTACAAATGAATTAGAATAGATCGTACGAATGAATTAGAATGGATCGTATGAATGAATTAGAATGGTTCGTGCAAATGAATTAGAATGGAATGTGCGAATGAATTAGAATGGATCAAACGAATGAATTAGAATGGATCGTTCGAATGAATTAGAATGGATCGTGTGAATGAATTAGAATGGATACATTCGTGCGAATGAATTAGAATGGATCGTTCGAATGAATTAGAATGGATCGTGTGAATGAATTAGAATGGATCGTGCGAATAAATTAGAATAAATCGTTCGAATGAATTAGAATGGATCGTACGAATGAATTAGAATGGATACATTCGTGCGAATGAATTAGAATGGATCGTATGAATGAATTAGAATGGATCGTATGAATGAATTAGAATGGATCATACGAATGAATTAGAAAGGATCAGACGAATGAATTAGAAAGGATCATACGAATAAATTAGAATGGATCGTACAAATGAATTAGAATGGATCGTGCTAATGAATTAGAATGGATCATCCGAATGAATTAGAATGGATCATTCGAATGAATTAGAATGGATCGTGCGAATGAATTAGAACTGATACATTCGTGCGAATGAATTAGAATGGATCGTACGAATGAATTAGAATGGATCGTGCGAATGAATTAGAATGGATCGTACGAATGAATTAGAATGGATTGTTCGAATGAATTAGAATGGATCGTGCGAATGAATTCGAATGGATACATTCGTGCGAATGAATTAGAATGGATCGTACGAATGAATTAAAATGGATCGTACGAATAAATTAGAATAGATCGTACGAATGAATTAGAATGGATCGTGCGAATGAATTAGAATGGATCGTTCGAATGAATTAGAATGGATCGTGCGAATGAATTAGAATGGATACATTCGTGCGAATGAATTAGAATGTATCGTACAAATTAATTAAAATGGATCGTATTAATGAATTAGAATGGATCTAATGAATGAATTAGAATGGATCGTACGAATGAATTAGAATGGATTGTGAATAAATTAGAATGGATCGTACGAATGAATTAGAATGGATCGTCTGAATGAATTAGGATGGATCGTACGAATGAGCTAGAATGGATATATTCGTGTGAATGAATAAGAATGGTTCGTATGAATGAATTAGAATGGATCGTTCGAATGAATTAGAATGGATCGTTCGAATGAATTAGAATGGATAATACGAATGAATTAGAATAGATCGTACGAATGAATTAGAATGGATCGTATGAATGAATTAGGATGGATCGTACGAATGAGCAAGAATGGATATATTCGTGCAAATGAATAAGAATGGATTGTACGAATGAATTAGAATGGATTGTTCGAATGAATTAGAATGAATCTTACGAATGAATTAGAATGGATAGTACAAATGAATTAGAATGGATCGTTCGAATGAATTAGAATGGATAGTACGAAAGAATTAGAATGGATCGTACGAATGAATTACATTGGATCAGAATGAATTAGAATGGATACAATCATGCGAATGAATTAGAATGTATCTTACGAATGAATTAGAATGGATCGTACGAATGAATTAGAATGGATCGTATGAATGAATTAGGATGGATCGTACGAATGAGCTAGAATGGATATATTCGTGCGAATGAATAAGAATGGATCGTACGAATGAATTAGAATGGATCGTCTGAATGAATTAGAATGAATCATACGAATGAATTAGAATGGATCGTATGAATGAATTAGGTTGGATCGTACGAATGAGCTAGAATGGATCGTACGAATGATTTAGAATGGATCGTACGAATGAATTAGAATGGATCGTATGAATGAATTAGAATGGATCGTACGAATGAATTAGAATAGATCGTACGAATGAATTAGAATGGATCGTATGAATGAATTACAACGGATTGTACGAATGAATTAGAATGGATCGTACGAGTGACTTAGAATGGATCATACGAATGAGTTAGAATGGATCGTGCGAATGAATTAGAATGGATCAAACAACTGAATTAGAATGTATAATACGAATGAATTAGCATAGATCGTTCGAATGAATTAGAATGGATCGTGCGAATGAATTAGAATGGATACATTCGTGCGAATGAATTAGAATGGATTGTACTAATGAATTAGAATGGATCTAATGAATGAATTAGAATGGATCGTACGAATGAATTAGAATGGATCGTGAATAAATTAGAATGGATCGTACGAATGAATTAGAATGGATTGTCTGAATGAATTAGGATGGATCGTACGGATGAGCTAGAATGGATATATTCGTGCGAATGAATAAGAATGGATCGTACGAATGAATTAGAATGGATCGTTCGAATGAATTAGACTGGATCTTATGAATTAATTAGAATGGATAGTACGAATGAATAAGAATAGATCGTACGAATGAATTAGAATGGATCGTATGAATGAATTCGGATGGATCGTATGAATGAGCGAAAATGGATATATCCGTGCAAATAAATAATAATGGATCGTACGAATGAATTAGAATGGATTGTTCGAATGAATTAGAATGGATCTTACGAATGAATTAGAATGGATAGTACAAATGAATTAGAATGGATCGTTCGAATGAATTAGAATGGATAGTACAAATGAATTAGAATGGATCGTGCGAATGAATTACATTGGATCGTACAAATGAATTAGAATGGATACGATCATGCGAATGAATTAGAATGGATCTTACGAATGAATTAGAATGGATCGTACGAATGAATTAGAATGGATCGTATGAATGAATTAGGATGGATCGTACGAATGAGCTAGAATGGATATATTCGTGTGAATGAATAAGAATGGATCGTACGAATGAATTAGAATGGATCGTATGAATAAATTAGAATGGATCATGCGAATGAATTAGAATGGATCATACGAATGAATTAGAATGGATCGTACGAATGAATTAGAATGGATACATTTGTGCGAATGAATTAGAATGGATCATGCAATTGGATTAGAATGGATCATATGAATGAATTAGAATGGACCATACGGATGAATTAGAATGGATCGTGAATGAATTAGAATGGATCGTACGAATTTGTGCGAATGAATTAGAATGGGTCGTACGAATGAATAAGAATGGATCATACGAATGAATTAGACTGCATCGTACTAATGAATTAGAATGGATCGTACGAATGAATTAGAAAGGATCATACGAATGAATCAGAATGGGTCGTACGAATTCGTGCGAATGAATTAGAATGGATCGTACGAATGAATTAGAATGGATCGTACGAATGAATTAGAATGGTTACATTCGTGCGAATGAATTAGAATGGATCTTACGAATGAATTAGAATGGATCGTATGAATGAATTAGAATGGATACATTCGTACGAATGGATCGTATGAATGAATTAGAATGGATCGTACGAATGAATTAGAATGGATACATTCGTGCGCATGAAATAGAATGGATCGTTCGAATGAATTAGAATGGATCGTCTGAATGAATTAGAATGAATCATACGAATGAATTAGAATGGATCGTATGAATGAATTAGGATGGAATGTACGAGTGACTTAGAATGGATCATACGAATGAGTTAGAATGGATCGTGCGAATGAATTAGAATTGATCAAACGACTGAATTAGAATGTATAATACGAATGAATTAGAATAGATCGTGCGAATGAATTAGAATGGATCGTCTAGATGAATTAGAATAGATCGTCTGAATAAAATAGAAAGCATCATACGAATGAATCAGAATGGATCATACGAATGAATTAGACTGGATCATACGAATAAATTAGAATGGATCGTCCGAGTGAATTAGAATAGATCGTACGAATGAATTAGATTGGAATGTACGAATGAATTAGAATGGATACATTCGTATGAATGAATTTGAATGGATCATGCGAATGAATTAGAATGGATCGTACGAATGAATTAGAATGGATACATTTGTGCGAATGAATTAGAATGGATCGTGCGAGTGAATTAGAATGGATCGTACGAATGAAATAGAATGGATCGTATGAATGAATTAGAATGGATACATTTGTGCGAATGAATTAGAATGGATCGTCTGAATGAATTAGAATGAATCATATGAATGAATTAGAATGAATCATACAAATGAATTAGATAGATCGTGTGAATGAATTAGAGTGGATCGTACGAATGAATTAGAATGGATCGTTCGAACGAATTAGAATGGATCGTACGAATGAATTAGAATTGATTATGCGAATGAATTAGAATGGATCATACGAATGAATTAGAATGGATCGTATGAATGAATTAGAATGGATCGTGAATGAATTAGAATGGATCGAGCGAATGAATTAGAATGGATCGAACGAATGAATTAGAATGGATACATTCGTTCGAATGAATTAGAATGGATCGTTCGAATGAATTAGAATGGATCGTCCGATTGAATTAGAATGGATCGTATGAATGAATTAGAATGGATCGTGCGAATGAATTAGAATGGATCGTATGAATGAATTAGAATGGATCGTACGAATAAATTAGAATGGATCATGCGAATGAATTAGAATGGATCGTACGAATGAATTAGAATGGATCGTACGAATGAATTAGAATGGATCGTACGAATGAATTAGAATGGATCGTACGAATAAATTAGAATGGATCGTTCGAATGAATTAGAATGGATCATATGAATGAATGAGAATGGATCGTACAATGAATTAGAATGGATCATACGAATAAATTAGAATGGATACATTCATGTGAATGAATTAGAATGGATCGTATGAATGAATTAGAATGGATACATTCGTATGAATTAGATACGATCCAATGTAATTCATTCGCACGATCCAATCTAATTCATTCGAACGATCCATTCTAATTCATTCGCACGAAAGTATCCATTCTAATTCATTCGTACGATCTATTCTTATTCATTCGCACGAATATATCTATTCTAGCTCATTCGTACGATCTAACCTAATTCATTCATACGATCTATTCTAATTCCTTCGTACGATCCATTCCAATCTATTCGTACGATCCATTCTATTTCATTCGTATGATTGTATCCATTCTAATTCATTCGTACGATCTATTCTAATTCAGTCGCACGAATGTATCCATTCAAGTTCATTCGTACGAACCATTCTAATTCACTAGGATGATCCATTCTATTTCATTCGTACGATCCATTCTAATTCATTCGTATGATCTATTCTAATTCATTCGTATGATCCATTCTAATTCATTCGTACGATCCATTCTAATTCATTCGTACGATCCATTCTATTTCATTCATACGATCCATTCTAATTCATTCGTACGAATGAATTAGAATGGATCGTACGAATGAATTAGAATGAATCGTACGAATGAATTAGAATGGATCGTGCGAATGAATTAGAATGGAATGTGCGAATGAATTAGAATGGATCATACGAATGAATTAGAATGGATCGTTCGAATAAATTAGAATGGATCGTGCGAATGAATTAGAATGGATACATTCGTGCGAATGCATTAGAATGGATCGTACGAATGAAATAAAATGGACCGTTCGAATGAATTAGAATGGATCATGTGAATGAATTTGAATGGATCGTGCGAATGAATTAGAATGGATCGTACGAATAAATTAGAATGTATACATTTGTGCGAATGAATTAGAATAGATCGTACGAATGAATTAGAATGGATCGTATGAATGAATTAGAATGGATCATACGAATGAATTAGAAAGGATGATACGAATGAATTAGAATGGATCGTACGAATGAATTAGAATGGATCATGGGAATGAATTAGAATGGATCATATTAATGAATTAGAATGGATCGTTCGAAAGGATTAGAATGGATCGTGCGAATGAATGAGAATGGATACATTCGTGTGAATGAATTAGAATGGATCGTACGAATGAATTAGAATGGATCGTGCGAATGAATTAGAATGGATCGTACAAATGAATTAGAATGGGTCGTATGAATGAATTAGAATGGATCATACGAATGAATTAGAATGGATCGTGAATGAATTAGAATGGATCGTACGAATGAATTAGAATGGTTCGTATGAATGAATTAGGATGGATCGTACGAATGAGCTAGAATGGATATATTCGTGCGAATGAATAAGAATGGATTGTACGACTGAATTAGAATGGATCCTTCGAATGAATTAGAATGGATCTTACGAATTAATTAGAATAGATAGTACGAATGAATTAGAATAGATCGTACGAATGAATTAGAATGGATCGTATGAATGAATTAGGATGGATCGTACGATTGAGCTATACGAATGGATAAGAATGGATCGTAGGAATGAATTAGAATGGATCGTTCGAATGAATTAGAATGGATCTTACGAATGAATTAGAATGGATAGTACGAATGAATTAGAATGGATCGTTCGAATGAATTAGAATGGATAGTACGAATGAATTAGAATGGATCGTGCGAATGAATTACATTGGATCGTATGAATGAATTAGAATGGATACAATCATGCGAATGAATTAGAATGGATCGTACGAATGAATTAGATTGGATCGTACGAATGAATTAGAATGGATCGTTTGAATGAATTAGGATGGATCGTACGAATGAGCTAGAATGGATATATTTGTGCGAATGAATAAGAATGGATCGTACAAATGAATTAGAATGGATCGTATGAATAAATTAGAATGGATTATGCGAATGAATTAGAATGGATCATACGAATGAATTAGAATGGATTGTTTGAATGAATTAGAATGGATCGTACGAATGAATTTGAATGGATACATTTGTGCGAATGAATTATAATGGATATTGCGAATGAATTAGAATGGATCGTATGAATGAATTAGAATGGATCGTACGAATGAATTAGAATGGATCGTGAATGAATTAGAATGGATCGAGCGAATAAATTAGAATAGATCGTTCAAATTCGTACGAATGAATTAGAATGGATCTTACGAATGAATTAGAATGGATCGTATGAATGAATTAGGATGGATCGTACGAATGAGCTAGAATGGATATATTCGTGTGAATGAATAAGAATGGATCGTACGAATGAATTAGAATGGATCATTCGAATGAATTAGAATGGATCGTTCGAATGAATTAGAATGGATCGTACGAATGAATTAGAATGGATACATTTGTGCGAATGAATTAGAATGGATCATGCAATTGAATTAGAATGGATCATATGAATGAATTAGAATGGACCATACGGATGAATTAGAATGGATCGTGAATGAATTAGAATGGATCGTACGAATTTGTGCGAATGAATTAGAATGGGTCGTACGAATGAATAAGAATGGATCATACGAATGAATTAGACTGGATCGTACGAATGAATTAGAATGGATCGTACGAATGAATTAGAAAGGATCATACGAATGAATCAGAATGGGTCGTACGAATTCGTGCGAATGAATTAGAATGGATCGTACGAATGAATTAGAATGGATCGTACGAATGAATTAGAATGGTTACATTCGTGCGAATGAATTAGAATGGATCTTACGAATGAATTAGAATGGATCGTATGAATGAATTAGAATGGATACATTCGTACGAATGAATTAGAATGGATTGTATGAATGAATTAGAATGTATCGTACGAATGAATTAGAATGAATACATTCGTGCGCATGAAATAGAATGGATCGTTCGAATGAATTAGAATGGATCGTCTGAATGAATTAGAATGAATCATACGAATGAATTAGAATGGATCGTACGAATGAATAAGGATGGAATGTACGAGTGACTTAGAATGGATCATACGAATGAGTTAGAATGGATCGTGCGAATGAATTAGAATGGATCAAACGACTGAATTAGAATGTATAATACGAATGAATTAGAATAGATCGTGCGAATGAATTAGAATGGATCGTCTAGATAAATTAGAATGGATCGTCTGAATAAATTTGAAAGCATAATACGAATGAATCAGAATGGATCATACGAATGAATTAGACTAGATCATACGAATAATTTAGAATGGATCGTCCGAGTGAATTAGAATAGATCGTACGAATGAATTAGATTGGAATGTACGAATGAATTAGAATGGATACATTCGTATGAATGAATTAGAATGGATCGTACGAATGAATTAGAATGGATCGTACGAATGAATTAGAATGGATACATTTGTGCGAATGAATTAGAATGGATCGTGCGAGTGAATTAGAATGGATCGTACGAATGAAATAGAATGGATCGTATGAATGAATTAGAATGGATACATTCGTGCGAATGAATTAGAATGGATCGTCTGAATGAATTAGAATGAATCATATGAATGAATTAGAATGAATCATACGAATAAATTAGATAGATCGTGTGAAAGAATTAGAGTGGATCGTACGAATGAATTAGAATGGATCGTTCGAACGAATTAGAATGGATCGTACGAATGAATTAGAATGGATCATGCGAATGAATTAGAATGGATCATACGAATGAATTAGAATGGATCGTATGAATGAATTAGAATAGATCGTACGAATGAATTAGAATGGATACATTCGTGCGAATGAATTAGAATGGATCGTTCGAATGAATTAGAATGGATCGTCCGATTGAATTAGAATGGATCGTGTGAATGAATTAGAATGGATCGTGCGAATGAATTAGAATGGATCGTAGGAATGAATTAGAATGGATCGTACGAATGAATTAGAATGGATCATGCGAATGAATTAGAATGGATCGTACGAATGAATTAGAATGGATCGTACGAATGAATTAGAATGGATCGTACAAATGAATTAGAATGGATCGTACGAATAAATTAGAATGGATCGTTCGAATGAATTAGAATGGATCATATGAATGAATGAGAATGGATCATACAATGAATTAGAATGGATCATACGAATAAATTAGAATGGATACATTCATGTGAATGAATTAGAATGGATCGTATGAATGAATTAGAATGGATACATTCGTATGAATTAGATACGATCCAATGTAATTCATTCGCACGATCCAATCTAATTCATTCGAACGATCCATTCTAATTCATTCGCACGAAAGTATCCATTCTAATTCATTCGTACGATCTATTCTTATTCATTCGCACGAATATATCTATTCTAGCTCATTCGTACGATCCAACCTAATTCATTCATACGATCCATTCTAATTCATTCGTACGATCCATTCCAATCTATTCGTACGATCCATTCTATTTCATTCGTATGATTGTATCCATTCTAATTCATTCGTACGATCTATTCTAATTCAGTCGCACGAATGTATCCATTCAAGTTCATTCGTACGATCCATTCTAATTCACTAGGATGATCCATTCTATTTCATTCGTACGATCCATTCTAATTCATTCGTACGATCCATTCTAATTCATTCGTATGATCTATTCTAATTCATTCGTATGATCCATTCTAATTCATTCGTACGATCCATTCTAATTCATTCGTACGATCCATTCTATTTCATTCATACGATCCATTCTAATTCATTCGTACGAATGAATTAGAATGGATCGTACGAATGAATTAGAATGAATCGTACGAATGAATTAGAATGGATCGTGCGAATGAATTAGAATGGAATGTGCGAATGAATTAGAATGGATCATACGAATGAATTAGAATGGATCGTTCGAATAAATTAGAATGGATCGTGCGAATGAATTAGAATGGATACATTCATGCGAATGCATTAGAATGGATCGTACGAATGAAATAGAATGGACCGTTCGAATGAATTAGAATGGATCATGTGAATGAATTTGAATGGATCGTGCGAATGAATTAGAATGGATCGTACGAATAAATTAGAATGTATACATTCGTGCGAATGAATTAGAATAGATCGTACGAATGAATTAGAATGGATCGTATGAATGAATTAGAATGGATCATACGAATGAATTAGAAAGGATGATACGAATGAATTAGAATGGATCGTACGAATGAATTAGAATGGATCATGGGAATGAATTAGAATGGATCATATTAATGAATTAGAATGGATCGTTCGAAAGGATTAGAATGGATCGTGCGAATGAATGAGAATGGATACATTCGTGTGAATGAATTAGAATGGATCGTACGAATGAATTAGAATGGATCGTGCGAATGAATTAGAATGGATCGTACAAATGAATTAGAATGGGTCGTATGAATGAATTAGAATGGATCATACGAATGAATTAGAATGGATCGTGAATGAATTAGAATGGATCGTATGAATGAATTAGAATGGTTCGTATGAATGAATTAGGATGGATCGTACGAATGAGCTAGAATGGATATATTCGTGCGAATGAATAAGAATGGATTGTACGAATGAATTAGAATGGATCCTTCGAATGAATTAGAATGGATCTTACGAATTAATTAGAATGGATAGTACGAATGAATTAGAATAGATCGTACGAATGAATTAGAATGGATCGTATGAATGAATTAGGATGGATCGTACGATTGAGCTATACGAATGAATAAGAATGGATCGTAGGAATGAATTAGAATGGATCATTCGAATGAATTAGAATGGATCTTACGAATGAATTAGAATGGATAGTACGAATGAATTAGAATGGATCGTTCGAATGAATTAGAATGGATAGTACGAATGAATTAGAATGGATCGTGCGAATGAATTACATTGGATCGTATGAATGAATTAGATTGGATACAATCATGCGAATGAATTAGAATGGATCGTACGAATGAATTAGAATGGATCGTACGAATGAATTAGAAAGGATCGTATGAATGAATTAGGATGGATCGTACGAATGAGCTAGAATGGATATATTTGTGCGAATGAATAAGAATGGATCGTACAAATGAATTAGAATGGATCGTATGAATAAATTAGAATGGATTATGCGAATGAATTAGAATGGATCATACGAATGAATTAGAATGGATTGTTCGAATGAATTAGAATGGATCGTACGAATGAATTTGAATGGATACATTTGTGCGAATGAATTAGAATGGATATTGCGAATGAATTAGAATGGATCGTATAAATGAATTAGAATGGATCGTACGAATGAATTAGAATGGATCGTGAATGAATTAGAATGGATCGAGCGATTGAATTAGAATAGATCGTTCAAATTCGTACGAATGAATTAGAATGGGTCATGCGAATGAATAAGAATGGATCATACGAATGAATTAGACTGGATCGTACGAATGAATTAGAATGGCCCGTACGAATGAATTAGAAAGGATCATACGAATGAATCAGAATGGATCGTACGAATTCGTGCGAATGAATTTAAATGGATCCTACGAATAAATTAGAATGGATCGTACGAATGAATTAGAATGGATCGTACAAATGAATTAGAATGGATACATTCGTGCGAATGAATTAGAATGGATCTTACGAATGAATTAGAATGGATCGTACGAATGAATTAGAATGGATACATTTGTACGAATAAATTAGAATGGATCGTATGAATGAATTAGAATGGATCGTACGAATGAATTAGAAAGGATACATTCGTGCGAATGAAATAGAACGGACCGTTCAAATGAATTAGAATGTATCGTCTGAATGAATTAGAATGAATCATACGAATGAATCATACGAATGAATTAGAATGGATCGTATGAATGAATTAGGATGGATCGTACGAATGAGCTAGAATGGATCGTACGAAAGAATTAGAATGGATCGTACGAATGAATTAGAATGGATCATGCGAATGAATTAGAATGGATCGTATGAATGAATTAGAATAGATTGTACGAATGAATTAGAATGGATCGTTCGAATGAATTTGAATAGATCGTGCGATTGAATTAGAATGGATTGTACGAATGAATTAGAATTGATCGTGCGAATGAATTAGAATGGATACATCCATGCGAATGAATTAGAATGGGTCGAACAAATGAATTTGAATGGATCGTGCGAATGAATTAGAATGGAATGTGCGAATGAATTAGAATGGATCGTGCGAATGAATTAGAATAGATTGTACGAATGAATTAGAATGGATCGTACGAATGAATTAGATTGGATCGTACGAATGAATAAGAATGGATGGAGCGAATGAATTACAATGGATCGTACGAATGAATTAGAATGGATACATTCGTGTGAATGAATTAGAATGGATCGTTCGAATGAATTAGAATGGATCGTACGAATGAATTAGAATGGATACATTCGTGCGAATGAATTAGAATAGATCATACGAATAAATTAGAATGTATCGTTCGAATGAAATAGAATGGATCGTGCGAATGAATTAGAATGGATACATTTGTGCGAATGAATTAGAATGGATCGTACGAATGAATTACAATGGATCGTACGAATGAATTAGAATGGATCATAAGAATGAATTAGAGTGGATCATACGAATGAATTGGAATGGATACATTCGTGCGAATAAATTAGAATGGATCGTACGAATGAATTAGAATAGATCGTGCGAATGAATTAGAATGGATCATACGAATGAATTAGAATAGATTGTACGAATGAATTAGAATGCATACATTCGTGCAAATGAATTAGAATGGATCGTACGAATGAATTAGAATGGATCGTACGAATGAATTAGATTGGATCATACGAATGAATTAGAATGGATCGTTCGAATGAATTAGAATGGATCGTACGAATGAATTAGAATGGAGTGTGCGAATGAATTAGAATGGATCGTGCAAATGCATTAGAATGGATCGTACGAATGAATTAAAATGGATCGTACGAATGAATTAGAATGGATACATTCGTGCGAATGAATTAGAATGGATCGTACGATTGAATTTGAATGGATCGTACGAATGAATTAGAATGGATTGTGCGATTGAATTAGAATGGATCGTACGAATGAATTAGAATGGATCGTGCGAATGAATTAGAATGGATCGTATAAATGAATTAGAATGGATCATGTGAATGAATTAGAATGGATCCTGTGAATTAATTACAATGGATCATATGAATGAATTAGAATGGATCGTGTGAATGAATTAGAATGGATCATTCGAATGAATTAATTAGAATGGATACATTCGTGCAAATGAATTAGAATGGATCGTACGAATGAATTAGAATTGATACATCGATACGAATGAATTAGAATGGATCATGTGAATGAATTAGAATCGATCGTTTGAATGAATTAGAATGGATGGTGCGAATGAATTAGATTGGATACATTCGTGCGAATAAATTAGAATGGATCGTACGAATGAATTAGAATGGATCATACAAATGAATTAGAATGGATCGTACGAATGAATTAGAATGGGTCGTATTACATTTCTCTACTTGAAAGGTAGACAAGGGGGGTATGTCTTGGGTTATCAAATGATACATAGTGCAATATAATATGGTCAGAACAGGGGTATAGATTATGTATATAGTATATAATACTAAGTATAAAAATACTAAGTATAAAAAGAATGGATCGTGAGTGAATTAGAATGGATCGTACGAATGAATTAGAATGGATCGTACGAATGAGCTAGAATGGATATATTCATGCGAATGAATAAGAATGGATTGTACGAATAAATTAGAATGGATCATTCGAATGAATTAGAATGGATCTTTCGAATTAATTAGAATGGATAGTAAGAATGAATTAGAATAGATCGTACGAATGAATTAGAATGGATCGTATGAATGAATTAGGATGGATCGTACGAATGAGCTAGAATGGATATATTCGAGTGAATGAATAAGAATGGATCGTACGAATGAATTAGAATGGATCGTTCGAATGAATTAGAATGGATCTTACGAATGAATTAGAATGGATAGTACGAATGAATTAGAATGGATCGTTCGAATGAATTAGAATGGATAGTACGAATGAATTAGAATGGATCGTGCGAATGAATTACATTCGATCGTACGAATGAATTAGAATGGATACAATCATTGGAATGAATTAGAATGGATCGTACGAATGAATTAGAATGGATACAATCATGCGAATGAATTAGAATGGATCGTACGAATGAATTAGAATGGATCGTATGAACGAATTAGGATGGATCGTACGAATGAGCTTGAATGGATATATTCGTGCGAATGAATAAGAATGGATCGTTCGAATGAATTAGAATGGATCGTATGAATAAATTAGAATGGATCATGTGAATGAATTAGAATGGATTATATGAATGAATTAGAATGGATCGTTCGAATGAATTAGAATGGATCGTACGAATGAATTTGAATGGATACATTTGTGCGAATGAATTAGAATGGATAATGCAAATGAATTAGAATGGATCGTATGAATGAGTTAGAATGGATCGTACGAATGAATTAGAATGGATCGTGAATGAATTAGAATGGATCGAGCGAATGAATTAGAATGGAACGTTCAAATTCGTGCGAATGAATTAGAATGGATCGTACGAATGAATAAGAATGGATCATACGAATGAATTAGACTGGATCGTACGAATTAATTAGAATGGGTCATACGAATGAATTAGAAAGGATCAAACGAATGAATCAGAATGGATCATATGAATTCGTGTGAATGAATTTGAATGGATCATACGAATGAATTAGAATGGATCGTACAAATGAATTAGAATGGATACATTCGTGCGAATGAATTAGAATGGATCTTACGAATGAATTAGAATGGATCGTACGAATGAATTAGAATGGATACATTCGTACGAATGAATTAGAATGGATCGTATGAATGAATTACAATGGATCGTACGAATGAATTAGAATGGATACATTCATGCGAATGAAATAGAATGGATCGTCTAAATGAATTAGAATGAATCATACGAATGAATTAGAATGGATCGTATGAATCAATTAGGATGGATCGTACGAATGAGCTAGAATGGATCGTACGAAAGAATTAGAATGGATCGTACGAATGAATTAGAATGGATCATGCGAATGAATTAGAATGGATCGTATGAGTGAATTAGAATAGATTGTACGAATGAATTAGAATGGATCGTTCGAATGAATTTGAATGGATCGTGCGATTGAATTAGAATGGATTGTATGAATGAATTAGAATGGATCATGTGAATGAATTAGAATGGATACATCCATGCGAATGAATTAGAATGGGTCGAACAAATGAATTAGAATGGATCGTGCGAATGAAATAGAATGGAATGTGCGAATGAATTAGAATGGATCGTGCGAATGAATTAGAATAGATCGTACGAATGAATTAGAATGGATCGTACGAATGAATTAGAATGGATCGTACGAATGAATTAGAATGGATCATGAATGAATTAGAATGGATCGAGCGAATGAATTAGAATGGATCGTACAGATGAATTAGAATGGATACATTCGTGCGAATGAATTAGAATGGATCGTTCGAATGAATTAGAATGGATCATACGAATGAATTAGAATGGATACATTCGTGCGGACGAATTAGAATGGATCCTACGAATGAATTAGAATGGATCGTTCGAATGAATTAGAATGGATCGTGCGAATGAATTAGAATGGATACATTCGTGCGAATGAATTAGAATGGATCGTACGAATGAATTAGAATGGATCGTACGAATGAATTATAGTTGATCGTACGAATGAATTAGAATGGATACATTCGTGCGAATAAATTAGAATGGATCGTACGGATGAATTAGAATGGATCGTGCGAATGAATTAGAATGGATCATACGAATGAATTAGAATAGATTGTACGAATGAATTAGAATGCACACATTCGTGCGAATGAATTAGAATGGATCGTACGAATGAATTAGAATGGATCATACGAATGAATTAGAATGGATCGTTCGAATGAATTAGAATGGATCATTCGAATGAATTAGAATGGATCGTACGAATGAATTAGAATGGAATGTGCGAATGAATTAGAATGGATCGTGCGAATACATTAGAATGGATCGTACGAATGAATTAGAATGGATCGTACGGATGAATTAGAATGGATACATTCGTGCGAATGAATTAGAATGGATCGTACGAATGAATTAGAATGGATCGTATGAACGAATTAGGATGGATCGCACGAATGAGCTTGAATGGATATATTCGTGCGAATGAATAAGAATGGATCGTACGAATGAATTAGAATGGATCGTATGAATAAATTAGAATGGATCATGTGAATGAATTAGAATGGATCATATGAATGAATTAGAATGGATCGTTCGAATGAATTCGAATGGATCGTACGAATGAATTTGAATGGATACATTTGTGCGAATGAATTAGAATGGATAATGCAAATGAATTAGAATGGATCGTATGAATGAATTAGAATGGATCGTACGAATGAATTAGAATGGATCGTGAATGAATTAGAATGGATCGAGCGAATGAATTAGAATGGATCGTTCAAATTCGTGCGAATGAATTAGAATGGATCGTACGAATGAATAAGAATGGATCATGCGAATGAATTAGACTGGAACGTACGAATTAATTAGAATGGGTCGTACGAATGAATTAGAAAGGATCATACGAATGAATCAGAATGGATCATACGAATTCGTGTGAATGAATTTGAATGGATCATACGAATGAATTAGAATGGATCGTACAAATGAATTAGAATGGATACATTCGTGCGAATGAATTAGAATGGATCTTACGAATGAATTAGAATGGATCGTACGAATGAATTAGAATGGATACATTCGTACGAATGAATTAGAATGGATCGTATGAATGAATTACAATGGATCGTACGAATGAATTAGAATGGTTACATTCATGCGAATGAAATAGAATGGATCGTTCGAATGAATTAGAATGGATCGTCTGAATGAATTAGAATGAATCATACGAATGAATTAGAATGGATCGTATGAATCAATTAGGATGGATCATACGAATGAGCTAGATAGGATCGTATGAAAGAATTAGAATGGATCGTACGAATGAATTAGAATGGATCATGCGAATGAATTAGAATGGATCGTATGAGTGAATTAGAATAGATTGTACGAATGAATTAGAATGGATCGTTCGAATGAATTTGAATGGATCGTGCGATTGAATTAGAATGGATTGTACGAATGAATTAGAATGGATCGTGTGAATGAATTAGAATGGATACATCCATGCGACTGAATTAGAATGGGTCGAACAAATGAATTAGAATGGATCGTGCGAATGAAATAGAATGGAATGTGCGAATGAATTAGAATGGATCGTGCGAATGAATTAGAATAGATCGTACGAATGAATTAGAATGGATCGTACGAATGAATTAGAATGGATCATGAATGAATTAGAATGGATCGAGCGAATGAATTAGAATGGATCGTACAGATGAATTAGAATTAATACATTCGTGCGAATGAATTAGAATGGATCGTTCGAATGAATTAGAATGGATCATACGAATGAATTAGAATGGATACATTCGTGCGGACGAATTAGAATGGATCCTACGAATGAATTAGAATGGATCGTTCGAATGAATTAGAATGGATCGTGCGAATGAATTAGAATGGATACATTCGTGCGAATGAATTAGAATGGATCGTACGAATGAATTGGAATGGATCGTACGAATGAATTATAGTGGATCGTACGAATGAATTAGAATGGATACATTCGTGCGAATAAATTAGAATGGATCGTACGGATGAATTAGAATGGATCGTGCGAATGAATTAGAATGGATCATGCGAATGAATTAGAATAGATTGTACGAATGAATTAGAATGCACACATTCGTGCGAATGAATTAGAATGGATCGTACGAATGAATTAGAAGGGATCATACGAATGAATTAGAATGGATCGTTCGAATGAATTAGAATGGATCATTCGAATGAATTAGAATGGATCGTACGAATGAATTAGAATGGAATGTGCGAATGAATTAGAATGGATCGTGCGAATACATTAGAATGGATCATACGAATGAATTAAAATGGATCGTACGGATGAATTAGAATGGATACATTCGTGCGAATGAATTAGAATGGATCGTACGATTGAATTTGAATGGATCGTACGAATGAATTAGAATGGATTGTGCGATTGAATTAGAATGGATCGTACGAATGAATTAGAATGGATCGTGCGAATGAATTAGAATGGATCGTACGAATGAATTAGAATGGATCAAGTGAATGAATTAGAATGGATCTTGCGAATTAATTACAATGGATCATATGAATGAATTAGAATGGATCGTGTGAATGAATTAGAATGGATCATTTGAATGATTTAATTAGAATGGATACATTCGTGCGAATGAATTAGAATGGATCGTACGAATGAATTAGAATCGATACATCGATACGAATAAATTAGAATGGATCGTACGAATGAACAAGAATGGATACATTTGTGCGAATGAATTAGAATGGATCGTACGAATGAATCAGAATGGATCATACGAATGAATTAGACTGGATCGTACGAATGAATTAGAATGGATCGTCCGAGTAAATTAGAATAGATCGTGCGAATGAATTAGAATGGATCGTTTGAATGAATTAGAATGAATCATATGAATGAATTAGAATGGATCGTATGAATGAATTAGAATGGATTAGAATGGATCGTACGAATGAATTAGAATGGATCCTATGATATTATTAGAATGGGTCGAACGAATGAATTAGACTGGATCATGTGAATGAATTAGAATGGATCGTGCGATTGAATTAGAATGGATACATTCGTGCGAATGAATTAGAATGGATCATATGAATGAATTAGAATGGATCGTAAGAGTGAATTAGAATAGATCGTATGATCCATTCTAATTCATTCATATGATCCATTCAAATTCATTTGCATAGATGTATCCATTCTAATTCATTCGTACAATCCATTCTATTTCATTCGCCTGATCCATTCTAATTCATTCATACAAATGAATTAGAATGGATACATTCGTACGAATGAATTAGAATCGATCGTACGAATGAATTAGAATGGATCGTACGAATGAATTAGATTGGATCATACGAATGAATTAGAGTGGATCGTACGAATGAATTAAAAAGGATCGTACGAATGAATTAGAATGGATACATTCGTACGAATGAATAAAAATGGATCGTGTGATTGAATTAGAATGGATCGTGCGAATGAATTAGAATGGATACATCCATGCGAATGAATTAGAATGGGTCGAACGAATGAATTAGAATGGATCGTGCGAATGAATTAGAATGGAATGTGCGAATGAATTAGAATGGATCGTTCGAATGCATTAGAATGGATCGTTCGAATGAATTAGGATGGATCGTGCAACTGAATTAGAATAGATCATACGAATAAATTAGAATGGATCGTGTGAATGAATTAGATAGGATCGTACGAATGAATTAGAATGGATCATGTGAATGAATTAGAATGGATCGTGCAAATTAATTACAATGGATCATATTAATGAATTAGAATGGATCGTGTGAATGAATTGGAATGGATCGTTCAAATGAATTAGAATGGCTCGTACGAATGGATTAGAATGGATCATACGAATGAATTAGAATGGATCGTACGAATAAATTAGAATGGATACATTCGTGCGAATGAATTATAATGGATCATACGAATGAATTAGAATGGATCGTTCGAATGAATTAGAATGGATCGTACGAATGATTTAGAATGGATCGTACGAATGAATTAGAATGGATCGTACGAATGAATTATAATGGATACATCCATGCGAATGAATTAGAATGGACCGTACGAATGAATTAGAATGGATCGTGCGAATGAATTAGGATGGATACATTCGTGCGAATGAATTAGAATGGATCATACGAATAAATTAGAATGGATCGTGAGAGTGAATTAGAATAGATCGTACGAATGAATTAGAATGGATCGTATAAATGAATTAGAATGGATACATTCATGCGAAAAAATTAGAATGGATCGTGCGAATGAATTAGAATGGATCGTACGAATGAATTAGAATAGATCGTACGAATGAATTAAAATGGATCGTACGAATGAATTAGAATAGATCGTACGAATGAATTAGAATGGATTATATGAATAAATTAGAATGGATACATTCGTGTGAATGAATTAGAATGGATCGTAGAAATGAATTAGAGTGGATCGTATGAATGAATTAGAATTGATATATTCGTGCGAATGAATTAGAATGGATCGTGCGAATGAATTAGAATGGATCGTACGAATGAATTAGAATGGATCGTACAAAAGAATTAGAATGGATCGTGCGAGTGAATTAGAATGGATTGTACGAATGAATTAGAATGGATCGCACGAATGAATTAGAATGGATCGTATGAATGAATTAGAATGGATCATGCGAATGAATTAGAATGGATCGTATGAATGAATTAGAATTGGTTGTACGAATGAATTAGAATGAATCGTATTAATGAATTAGAATGGATCGTACGAATGAATTAGAATGGATCGTTCGAATGAA
This sequence comes from Chamaelirium japonicum, assembly GCA_947650365.1. Lineage (NCBI taxonomy): Eukaryota > Viridiplantae > Streptophyta > Magnoliopsida > Liliales > Melanthiaceae > Chamaelirium > Chamaelirium japonicum. Next base: position 296,604 of record CANTAL010000119.1, read on the forward strand.
TTAGAATGGATCATACGAATAAATTAGAATGGATCGTACGAATGAATTAGAATGGATCATGCGAATGAATTAGAATTGATCGTGCGAATGAATTAGAATGGATCGTACGAATGAATTAGAATAGATTGTATGAATGAATTAGAATGGATCGTTTGAATGAATTAGAATAGATCGTGCGATTGAATTCGAAGGGATACATTCGTGTGAATGAATTAGAATGGATCGTACGAATGAATTAGAATGGATCGTGCGAATGAATTAGAATGGATCGTGCGAATGAATTAGAATGGATCGTGCGAATAAATTAGAATGGATCGTACGAATGAATTAGAATAGATCGTGCGAATGAATTAGAATGGATCGCCTGAATGAATTAGAATGAATCATACGAATGAATTAGAATGGATCGTACGAATGAATTAGAATGGATCGTGCGAATGAATTTGAATGGATCGTGCGAATAAATTAGAATAGATCGTATGAATGAATTAGACTGGATCGTACTAATGAATTAGAATGGATCGTCCATGTAAATTAGAATGGATCGTGCGAATGAATTAGAATGGATCGTACGAATGAATTAGAATGGATACATTCGTGCGAATGAATTAGAATGGATCGGACGAATGAATTTGAATGAATCGTACGAATGAATTAGAATGGATCGTACGAATGAATTAGAATAGATCATGCGAATGAATTAGAATGGATCGTCTGAATGAATTAGAATGAATCATACAAATGAATTAGAATTGATCGTATGAATGAATTAGAATGGATTAGAATGGATCGTACGAATGAATTAGAATGGATCGTACGAATGAATTAGAATGGGTCGAACGAATTTATTAGAATGGATCATGTGAATGATATAGAATGGATCGTGCGATTGAATTAGAATGGATACATTCGTGCGAATGAATTAGAATGGATCATACGAATGAATTAGAATGGACCGTCTGAATGAATTAGAATAGATCATACGATCCATTCTAATTCATTCGTACGAATGAATTAGAATGGATACATTCGTGCGAGTGAATTAGAATGGATACATTCGTGCGAGTGAATTAGAATTGATCGTACGAATGAATTAGAAGGTATCGTACGAATGAATTAGAATGGATCGTATGAATGAATTACAATGGATCGTACGAATGAATTAGAATGGATACATTCATGCAAATGAAATAGAATGGATCGTCTGAATGAATTAGAATGAATCATACGAATGAATTAGAATGGATCGTATGAATCAATTAGGATGGATCGTACGAATGAGCTAGAATGGATCGTACGAAAGAATTAGAATGGATCGTACGAATGAATTAGAATGGATCATGCGAATGAATTAGAATGGATCGTATGAGTGAATTAGAATAGATTGTACGAATGAATTAGAATGGATCGTTCGAATGAATTTGAATGGATCGTGCGATTGAATTAGAATGGATTGTATGAATGAATTAGAATGGATCATGTGAATGAATTAGAATGGATACATCCATGCGAATGAATTAGAATGGGTCGAACAAATGAATTAGAATGGATCGTGCGAATGAAATAGAATGGAATGTGCGAATGAATTAGAATGGATCGTGCGAATGAATTAGAATAGATCGTACGAATGAATTAGAATGGATCGTACGAATGAATTAGAATGGATCATGAATGAATTAGAATGGATCGAGCGAATGAATTAGAATGGATCGTACAGATGAATTAGAATGGATACATTCGTGCGAATGAATTAGAATGGATCGTTCGAATGAATTAGAATGGATCATACGAATGAATTAGAATGGATACATTCGTGCGGACGAATTAGAATGGATCCTACGAATGAATTAGAATGGATCGTTCGAATGAATTAGAATGGATCGTGCGAATGAATTAGATTGGATACATTCGTGCGAATGAATTAGAATGGATCGTACGAATGAATTATAGTGGATCGTACGAATGAATTAGAATGGATACATTCGTGCGAATAAATTAGAATGGATCGTACGGATGAATTAGAATGGATCGTGCGAATGAATTAGAATGGATCATACGAATGAATTAGAATAGATTGTACGAATGAATTAGAATGCACACATTCGTGCGAATGAATTAGAATGGATCGTACGAATGAATTAGAATGGATCATACGAATGAATTAGAATGGATCATTCGAATGAATTAGAATGGATCGTACGAATGAATTAGAATGGAATGTGCGAATGAATTAGAATGGATCGTGCGAATACATTAGAATGGATCGTACGAATGAATTAGAATGGATCGTACGGATGAATTAGAATGGATACATTCGTGCGAATGAATTAGAATGGATCGTACGAATGAATTAGAATGGATCGTATGAACGAATTAGGATGGATCGTACGAATGAGCTTGAATGGATATATTCGTGCGAATGAATAAGAATGGATCGTACGAATGAATTAGAATGGATCATATGAATAAATTAGAATGGATCATGTGAATGAATTAGAATGGATCATATGAATGAATTAGAATGGATCGTTCGAATGAATTAGAATGGATCGTACGAATGAATTTGAATGGATACATTTGTGCGAATGAATTAGAATGGATAATGCAAATGAATTAGAATGGATCGTATGAATGAATTAGAATGGATCGTACGAATGAATTAGAATGGATCATGAATGAATTAGAATGGATCGAGCGAATGAATTAGAATGGATCGTTCAAATTCGTGCGAATGAATTAGAATGGATCGTACGAATGAATAAGAATGGATCATGCGAATGAATTAGACTGGATCGTACGAATTAATTAGAATGGGTCGTACGAATGAATTAGAAAGGATCATACGAATGAATCAGAATGGATCATACGAATTCGTGTGAATGAATTTGAATGGATCATACGAATGAATTAGAATGGATCGTACAAATGAATTAGAATGGATACATTCGTGCGAATGAATTAGAATGTATCTTACGAATGAATTAGAATGGATCGTACGAATGAATTAGAATGGATACATTCGTACGAATGAATTAGAATGGATCGTATGAATGAATTACAATGGATCGTACGAATGAATTAGAATGGATACATTCATGCGAATGAAATAGAATGGATCGTTCGAATGAATTAGAATGGATCGTCTGAATGAATTAGAATGAATCATACGAATGAATTAGAATGGATCGTATGAATCAATTAGGATGGATCATACGAATGAGCTAGAATGGATCGTACGAAAGAATTAGAATGGATCGTACGAATGAATTAGAATGGATCATGCGAATGAATTAGAATGGATCGTATGAGTGAATTAGAATAGATTGTACGGATGAATTAGAATGGATCGTTCGAATGAATTTGAATGGATCGTGCGATTGAATTAGAATGGATTGTACGAATGAATTAGAATGGATCGTGTGAATGAATTAGAATGGATACATCCATGCGAATGAATTAGAATGGGTCGAACAAATGAATTAGAATGGATCGTGCGAATGAAATAGAATGGAATGTGCGAATAAATTAGAATGGATCGTGCGAATGAATTAGAATAGATCGTACGAATGAATTAGAATGGATCGTACGAATGAATTAGAATGGATCGTACGAATGAATTAGAATGGATCATGAATGAATTAGAATGGATCGAGCGAATGAATTAGAATGGATCGTACAGATGAATTAGAATTAATACATTCGTGCGAATGAATTAGAATGGATCGTTCGAATGAATTAGAATGGATCATACGAATGAATTAGAATGGATACATTCGTGCGGACGAATTAGAATGGATCCTACGAATGAATTAGAATGGATCGTTCGAATGAATTAGAATGGATCGTGCGAATGAATTAGAATGGATACATTCGTGCGAATGAATTAGAATGGATCGTACGAATGAATTAGAATGGATCGTACGAATGAATTATAGTGGATCGTACGAATGAATTAGAATGGATACATTCGTGCGAATAAATTAGAATGGATCGTACGGATGAATTAGAATGGATCGTGCGAATGAATTAGAATGGATCATAAGAATGAATTAGAATCGATTGTACGAATGAATTAGAATGCACACATTCGTGCGAATGAATTAGAATGGATCGTACGAATGAATTAGAATGGACCATACGAATGAATTAGAATGGATCGTTCGAATGAATTAGAATGGATCATTCGAATGAATTAGAATGGATCATACGAATGAATTAGAATGGAATGTGCGAATGAATTAGAATGGATCGTGCGAATACATTAGAATAGATCGTACGAATGAATTAGAATGGATCGTACGGATGAATTAGAATGGATACATTCGTGCGAATGAATTAGAATGGATCGTACGATTGAATTTGAATGGATCGTACGAATGAATTAGAATAGATTGTGCGATTGAATTAGAATGGATCGTACGGATGAATTAGAATGGATCGTGAGAATGAATTAGAATGGATCGTACGAATGAATTAGAATGGATCAAGTGAATGAATTAGAATGGATCTTGCGAATTAATTACAATGGATCATATGAATGAATTAGAATGGATCGTGTGAATGAATTAGAATGGATCATTTGAATGATTTAATTAGAATGGATACATTCGTGCGAATGAATTAGAATGGATCGTACGAATGAATTAGAATCGATACATCGATACGAATGAATTAGAATGGATCGTACGAATGAACAAGAATGGATACATTCGTGCGAATGAATTAGAATGGATCGTACGAATGAATCAGAATGGATCATACGAATGAATTAGACTGGATCGTACGAATGAATTAGAATGGATCGTCCGAGTAAATTAGAATAGATCGTGCGAATGAATTAGAATGGATCGTTTGAATGAATTAGAATGAATCATATGAATGAATTAGAATGGATCGTATGAATGAATTAGAATGGATTAGAATGGATCGTACGAATGAATTAGAATGGATCCTATGATATAATTAGAATGGGTCGAACGAATGAATTAGACTGGATCGTGTGAATGAATTAGAATGGATCGTGCGATTGAATTAGAATGGATACATTCGTGCGAATGAATTAGAATGGATCATATGAATGAATTAGAATGGATCGTAAGAGTGAATTAGAATAGATCGTATGATCCATTCTAATTCATTCATATGATCCATTCAAATTCATTTGCATAGATGTATCCATTCTAATTCATTCGTACAATCCATTCTATTTCATTCGCCTGATCCATTCTAATTCATTCATACAAATGAATTAGAATGGATACATTCGTACGAATGAATTAGAATCGATCGTACGAATGAATTAGAATGGATCGTACGAATGAATTAGATTGGATCATACGAATGAATTAGAATGGATCGTACGAATGAATTAAAAAGGATCGTACGAATGAATTAGAATGGATACATTCGTACGAATGAATAAGAATGGATCGTGTGATTGAATTAGAATGGATCGTGCGAATGAATTAGAATGGATACATCCATGCGAATGAATTAGAATGGGTCGAACGAATGAATTAGAATGGATCGTGCGAATGAATTAGAATGGAATGTGCGAATGAATTAGAATGGATCGTTCGAATGAATTAGAATGGATCGTTCGAATGAATTAGAATGGATCGTGCAACTGAATTAGAATAGATCATACGAATAAATTAGAATGGATCGTGTGAATGAATTAGATAGGATCGTACGAATGAATTAGAATGGATCATGTGAATGAATTAGAATGGATCGTGCGAATTAATTACAATGGATCATATTAATGAATTAGAATGGATCGTGTGAATGAATTGGAATGGATCGTTCAAATGAATTAGAATGGCTCGTACGAATGGATTAGAATGGATCATACGAATGAATTAGAATGGATCGTACGAATAAATTAGAATGGATACATTCGTGCGAATGAATTATAATGGATCATACGAATGAATTAGAATGGATCGTTCGAATGAATTAGAATGGATCGTACGAATGATTTAGAATGGATCGTACGAATGAATTAGAATGGATCGTACGAATGAATTATAATGGATACATCCATGCGAATGAATTAGAATGGACCGTACGAATGAATTAGAATGGATCGTGCGAATGAATTAGGATGGATACATTCGTGCGAATGAATTAGAATGGATCATACGAATAAATTAGAATGGATCGTGAGAGTGAATTAGAATAGATTGTACGAATGAATTAGAATGGATCGTATAAATGAATTAGAATGGATACATTCTTGCGAAAAAATTAGAATAGATCGTGCGAATGAATTAGAATGGATCGTACGAATGAATTAGAATAGATCGTACGAATGAATTAAAATGGATCGTACGAATGAATTAGAATAGATCGTACGAATGAATTAGAATGGATTATATGAATAAATTAGAATGGATACATTCGTGTGAATGAATTAGAATGGATCGTAGAAATGAATTAGAGTGGATCGTATGAATGAATTAGAATTGATATATTCGTGCGAATGAATTAGAATGGATCGTGCGAATGAATTAGAATAGATCATACGAATGAATTAGAATGGATCGTACGAATAAATTAGAATGGATCGTGCGAGTGAATTAGAATGGATTGTACGAATGAATTAGAATGGATCGTACGAATGAATTAGAATGGATCGTATGAATGAATTAGAATGGATCCTGCGAATGAATTAGAATGGATCGTATGAATGAATTAGAATTGGTTGTACGAATGAATTAGAATGAATTGTATTAATGAATTAGAATGGATCGTACGAATGAATTAGAATGGATCGTTCGAATGAATTAGAATGGATCATACGAATAAATTAGAATGGATCGTACGAATGAATTAGAATGGATCATGCGAATGAATTAGAATTGATCGTGCGAATGAATTAGAATGGATCGTACGAATGAATTAGAATAGATTGTACGAATGAATTAGAATGGATCGTTTGAATGAATTAGAATAGATCGTGCGATTGAATTCGAAGGGATACATTCGTGTGAATGAATTAGAATGGATCGTACGAATGAATTAGAATGGATCGTGCGAATGAATTAGAATGGATCGTGCGAATGAATTAGAATGGATCGTACGAATGAATTAGAATAGATCGTGCGAATGAATTAGAATGGATCGCCTGAATGAATTAGAATGAATCATACGAATGAATTAGAATGGATCGTACGAATGAATTAGAATGGATCGTGCGAATGAATTTGAATGGATCGTGCGAATGAATTAGAATGGATCGTATGAATGAATTAGACTGGATCGTACGAATGAATTAGAATGGATCGTCCATGTAAATTAGAATGGATCGTGCGAATGAATTAGAATGGATCGTACGAATGAATTAGAATGGATACATTCGTGCGAATGAATTAGAATGGATCGGACGAATGAATTAGAATGAATCGTACGAATGAATTAGAATGGATCGTACGAATGAATTAGAATAGATCATGCGAATGAATTAGAATGGATCGTCTGAATGAATTAGAATGAATCATACAAATGAATTAGAATGGATCGTATGAATGAATTAGAATGGATTAGAATGGATCGTATGAATGAATTAGAATGGATCGTACGAATAAATTAGAATGGGTTGAACGAATTTATTAGAATGGATCATGTGAATGATATAGAATGGATCGTGCGATTGAATTAGAATGGATACATTCGTGCGAATGAATTAGAATGGATCATACGAATGAATTAGAATGGACCGTCTAAATGAATTAGAATAGATCATACGATCCATTCTAATTCATTCGTACGAATGAATTAGAATGGATACATTCGTGCGAGTGAATTAGAATGGATACATTCGTGCGAGTGAATTAGAATTGATCGTACGAATGAATTAGAATGGATCGTACGAATTTATTAGAATGGATCGTACAAATGAATTAGAATGGATCGTACGAATGAATTAGAATGGATCGTACGAATGAATTAGAATGGATACCTTCGTACGAATTAATTAGAATGGATCGTGCGATTGATTTAGAATAGATCGTGCGAATGAATTAGAAGGAATACATTCATGCGATTGAATTAGAATGGGTCGAACGAATGAATTAGAATGGATCGTGCGAATGAATTAGAATTGAATGTGCGAATGAATTAGAATGGATCGTACTAATGAATTAGAATGGATCTTTCGAATGAATTAGAATGGATTGTTCGAATGAATTAGAATGGATCGTTCGAATGAATTAGAATGGATTGTACGAATGAATTAGAATGGATTGTGCGACTAAATCAGAATAGATCGTACGAATGAATTAGAATGGATTGTGCGAATGAATTAGAATGGGTCGTACGAATGAATTAGAATGGATCATGTGAATGAATTAGAATGGATCGTGCTAATTAATTACAATGGATCATATGAATGTATTAGAATGGATCGTGTGAATGAATTAGAATGGATCGTTCAAATGAATTAGAATGGATCGTACGAATGAATTAGAATGGATCGTACGAATGAATTAGAATGGATCGTACGAATAAATTAGAATGGATACGATCGTGCGAATGAATTAGAATGGATCGTACGAATGATTTAGAATGGGTCGTACGAATGAATTAGAATGGATCATACGAATGAATTAGAATGGATACATCCATGCGAATGAATTAGAATGGATCGTACGAATGAATTAGAATGGATCGTGAGAATGAATTAGAATGGATACATTCGTGCGAATGAATTAGAATGAATCTTACGAATGAATTAGAATAGATCGTGCGAGTGAATTAGAATGGATCGTACGAATGAATTAGAATGGATCGTATGTATAAATTAGAATGGATACATTCGTGCGAATGAATTAGAATGGATCATGCAAATGAATTAGAATGGATCTTATGAATGAATTAGAATGGATCGTACGATTGAATTAGAATAGATCATACGAATGAATTAGAATGGATACATTTTTGTGAATGAATTAGAATGGATCGTACGAATGAATTAGAGTGGATCGTATGAATGAATTAGAAAGGATACATTCGTGCGAATGAATTAGAATGGATCGTGCGAATGAATTAGAATGGATATTATGAATGAATTAGAATGGATCGTACGAATGAATTAGAATGGATCGTACGAATGAATTAGAATGGATCGTGCGAGTGAATTAGAATGGATCGTACGAATGAATTAGAATGGATCGTATGAATGAATTAGAATGGATCATGTGAATGAATTAGAATGGATCGTACGAATGAATTAGAATGGGTCGTACGAATGAATTAGAATGAATCGTATGAATGAATTAGAATGGATCGTACGAATGAATTAGAATGGATCGTTCGAATGAATTAGAATGGATCATATGAATGAATTAGAATGGATCGTACGAATGAATTAGAATGGATCATGCGAATGAATTAGAATGGATCGTGCGAATGAATTAGAATGGATCGTACGAATGAATTAGAATAGATTGTACGAATGAATTACAATGGATCGTTCGAATGAATTAGAATGGATCGTGCGATTTAATTAGAATGGATACATTCATGCGAATGAATTAGAATGGATCGTACGAATGAATTAGAATGAATCATACGAATGAATTAGAATGGATCGTGCGAATGAATTAGAATTGATCATACGAATGAATTAGAATGGATCGTGCGAATGAATTAGAATAGATCATGCGAATGAATTATAAGGGATTGTACGAATGAATTAGAATAGATCGTGCGAATGAATTAGAATGGATCGTCTGAATGAATTAGAATGAATCATACGAATGAATTAGAATGGATCGTACGAATCAATTAGAATGGATCGTGCGAATGAATTAGAATGGATCGTCCGAGTAAATTAGAATGGATCGTACGAATGAATTAGAATGGATCGTGCGAATGAATTTGAATGGATCGTGCGAATGAATTAGAATGGATCGTATGAATGAATTAGGCTGGATTGTACGAATGTATTAGAATGGATCATCCGAGTAAATTAGAATGGATCGTGCGAATGAATTAGAATGGATCGTACGAATGAATTAGAATGGATACATTCGTACGAATGAATTAGAATGGATCGTACGAATGAATTAGAATAGATCGTACGAATGAATTAGAATGGATCGTACGAATAAATTACAATAGATCATGCGAATGAATTAGAATGGATCGTCTGAATGAATTAGAATGAATCATACGAATGAATTAGAATGGATCGTTTGAATGAATTATAATGGATTAGAATGGATTGTACGAATGAATTAGAATGGATCGTACGAATGAATTAAAATGGGTCGAATGAATGAATTAGAATGGATCGTGTGAATGATATAGAATGGATCGTGCGATTGAATTAGAATGGATACAATCATGCGAATGAATGAGAATGGATCATACGAAAGAATTAGAATGGATCGTACGAATGAATTTGAATAGATCGTACGATCCATTCTAATTAATTCGTATGATCCATTCAAATTCATTTGCATGGATATATCCAATCTAATTCATTCGTACAATCCATTCTATTTCATTCGTACGATCCATTCTAATTCATTCATACGAATGAATTAGAATGGATACATTCGTGCGAATGAATTAGAATTGATCGTACGAATGAATTAGAATGGATCGTACGAATTAATTAGAATGGATCGTACGAATGAATTAGAATGAATACATTCGTATGAATAAATTAGAATGGATCGTGCGATTGAATTAGAATGGATCGTGCGAATGAATTAGAATGGATACATTCATGCGAATGAATTAGAATGGGTCGAACGAATGAATTAGACTGGATCATACGAATGAATTAGAATAGAATGTGCGAATGAATTAGAATGGATCGTACTAACGAATTAGAATGGATCGTTTGAATGAATTAGAATGGATCGTTCGAATGAATTAGAATGGATCGTACGAAAGAATTAGAATGCATCGTGCGACTAAATAAGAATAGACCATACGAATGAATTAGAATGGATCGTGCGAATGAATTAGAATGGATCATACGAATGAATTAGAATGGATCATGTGAATGAATTAGAATGGATCGTGCGAATTAATTACAATGGATCATATGAATGAATTAGAATGGATCGTGTGAATGAATTAGAATTTCGAATGAATTAGAATGGATCGTACGAATGAATTAGAATGGATCGTAAGAATGAATTAGAATGGATCGTACGAATAAATTAGAATGGATACAATCGTGCGAATGAATTAGAATGGATCGTACGAATGATTTAGAATGGATCGTACGCATGAATTAGAATGGATCGTACGAATGAACTAGAATGGATACATCCATGCGAATGAATTAGAATGGATCGTACGAATGAATTAGAATAGATCGTGAGAATGAATTAGAATGGATACATTCGTGCGAATGAATTAGAATGGATCGTGCGAGTGAATTAGAATGGATCGTACGAATGAATTAGAATAGATCGTATGAATGAATTAGAATGGATACATTCGTGCAAAAGAATTAGAATGGATCGTGCGAATGAATTAGAATGGATCGTACGAATGAATTAGAATGGATCGTATGAATGAATTAGAATAGATCATACGAATGAATTAGAATGGATTATACGAATAATTTAGAATGGATACATTCGTGTGAATGAATTAGAATGGATCGTACGAATAAATTATAGTGGATCGTATAAATGAATTAGAATGGATACATTCGTGCGAATGAATTAGAATGGATCGTGCGAATAAATTAGAATGGATCGTACGAATGAATTAGAATGGATCGTGCGAGTGAATTAGAATGGATCGTATGAATGAATTAGAATGGATCGTACGAATGAATTAGAATGGATCGTGCGAATGAATTAGAATGGATCGTACGAATGAATTAGAATGGGTCGTACGGATGAATTAAAATGAATCGTATGAATGAATTAGAATGGATCGTACAAATGAATTAGAATGGATCGTTCGAATGAAATAGAATGGATCATACGAATGAATTAGAATGGATCGTACGAATGAATTCGAATGGATCATGCGAATGAATTAGAATGGATCGTGCGAATGAATTATAATGGATCGTACGAATGAATTAGAATAGATTGTACGAATGAATTAGAATGGATCATTCGAATGAACTAGAATGGATCGTGCGATTTAATTAGAATGGATACATTCGTGCGAATGAATTAGAATGGATCGTACGAATGAGTTAGAATGAATCATACGAATGAATTAGAATGGATCGTGCGAATGAATTAGAATGGATCACACGAATGAATTAGAATGGATCGTGCGAATGTATTAGAATGGATCGTGCGAATGAATTAGAATGGATTGTACGAATGAATTAGAATAGATCGTGCGAATGAATTAGAGTGGATCGTCTGAATGAATTAGAATGATTCATACGAATGAATTAGAATGGCTCATACGAATGAATTAGAATGGATCGCGTGAATGAATTAGAATGGATCGTCCGAGTGAATTAGAATGGATCGTACGAATGAATTAGAATGGATACATTCGTGCGAATGAATTAGAATGGATCCATCCATGCAAATGAATTAGAATTGATCGTACGAATGCATTAGAATGGATCGTACGAATGAATTAGAATGGATCGTACGAATGAATTAGAATGGATCATGTGAATGAATTAGAATGGATCGTACGAATGAATTAGAATGGATCATGCGAATGAATTAGAATGGATCGTACGAATGAATTAGAATGGATCGTACGAATGAATTAGAATGGATCGTTCAAATGAATTAGAATGGATCATACGAATGAATTAGAATGGATCGTGATTGAATTAGAATGAATTGAGCGAATGAATTAGAATGGATCGTATGAATGAATTAGAATGGATCGTGCGAATGAATTAGAATGGATCGTCTGAATGAATTAGAATGGATCATGTGAATGAATTAGAATGGATCGTGTGAGTGAATTAGAATGGATCATACGAATGAATTAGAATGAATCATACGAATGAATTAGAATGGATCGTACGAATGAATTAGAATGGATCATGCGAATGAATTAGAATGGTTCCTACGAATAAATTAGAATGGATCGTGCGAATGAATTAGAATGGATTGTGTGAATGAATTAGAATAGACTGTATGAATAAATTAGAATGGATCGTATGAATGAATTAGAATGGATCATGCATACGATCCATTCTAATTCATTCGCATGAATGCATCCATTCTAATTCATTCGCACGATCCATTCTAATTCATTCCAACGATCCATTCTAATTCATTCGTACGATCACTTTCTAATTCATTCAGACGATCCATTCTAATTCATTCGCACAATCTATTCTATATCATTCGTACGATCCATTCTAATTCATTCGAACGATCCATTCTATTTCACTCGAACGATCCATTCTAATTCATTCGTACGATCCATTCTAATTCATTCGCACATTCCATTCTAATTCATTCGCACGATCCATTCTAATTCATTCGTTCGATCCATTCTAATTCATTCGTACGATCCATTCTAATTCATTCGTACGATCCATTCTAATTCATTCGCATGATTGTATCCATTCTAATTCATTCGTACGATCCAACGTAATTCATTCGCACGATCCATTCTAATTCATTCGTACTATCCATTCTAATTCATTCGTAAGATCCATTCTAATTCATTCGCACGAATATATCCATTCTAATTCATTCGCACGATCCATTCTAATCCATTCGTACGATCTATTCTAATGCAGTAGCACGAATGTATCCATTCAAGTTCATTCGTACGATCCATTCTAATTAATTCGCATGATCCATTCTAATTCATTCTTACGATCCATTCTAATTCATTCGTACGATCCATTCTAATTCATTCACACGATCCATTCTAATTCATTCGGATGATCCATTCTAATTCATTCAAACGATCCATTCTAATTCATTCGCACGATCTATTCTAATTCATTCGTACGATCCATTTTAACTCATTTATACAATCCATTCTAATTGATTCGAACGATCTATTCTAATTCATTCGTACGATCCATTCTAATTTATTCATACAATCCATTCTAATTCATTCGGACGATCCATTCTAATTCATTCGCATGATCCATTATAATTCATTCGTATAATCCATTCTAATTCATTCGCATGATCCATTCTAATTCATTCGTATGATCCATTCTAATGCATTCGTACGATCCATTCTAATTTATTCTTACGATCCATTCTAATTCACTCGGACGATCCATTCTAATTCATTCGTACGATCCAGTCTAATTCATTCGGACGATCTATTCTAATTCATTCGCATGATCCACTCTAATTCATTCATACGATCCATTCTATTTCATTCACACGAATGTATCCATTCTAATTCATTCGCATAATCCATTCTAATTCATTCGAACGATCCATTCTAATTCATTCATACGATCCATTCTAATTCATTCGTACGAATGAGTTAGAATAGATCATACGAATGAAGTAGACTAGATCATACGAATGAATTAGAATGGATCGTACGAATAAATTAGAATGGATCATGCGAATGAATTAGAATGGATCGTACGAATGAATTCGAATGGATCGTTCGAATGAATTAGTATGGATTGTACGAATAAATTAGAATGGATCGTTTGAATAAATTAGAGTGGATCATTCGAATGAATTAGAATGGATCATACGAATGAATTAGAATGGATCATGTGAATGAATTAGAATGGATCGTACAAATATATTAGAATGGATACATTTGTGCGAATGAGTTAGAATGGATCGTACGAATGAATTAGAATGGATCATACGAATGAATTAGAATGGATACATTCATGCGAATGAATTAGAATGGATCATACGAATGAATTAGAATGGATCGTGCGAATGAATTAGAATGGATCATATGAATGAATTAGAATGCATCGTACGAATGAATTAGAATGGATCATACGAATGAATTAGAATGTATCGTACGAATGAATTAGAATGGATCGTACGAATGAATTAGAATGGTTCATGCGAGTGAATTAGAATGGATCGTACGAATGAATTAGAATGAATCATACGAATGAATTAGAATGGATACATTCATGCGAATAAATTAGAATGGATCATACGAATGAATTAGAATGGATCGTACGACTGAATTAGAATGGATTGTCCGAGTGAATTTGAATGAGTCATTTGAATGAATTAGAATGGATCGTACGAATGAATTAGAATGGATCGTATGAATGAATTAGAATGGATCGTCCAAGTGAATTAGAATGGATCGTGCGAATGAATTAGAATGGATCGTACGAATGAATTAGAATGGATCGTGCGAATGAATTAGAATGGATCATATGAATGAATTAGAATGGATCGTACGAATGAATTAGAATGCATCATACGAATGAATTAGAATAGATCATGTGAATGAATTAGAATGGATCATATGAATGAATTAGAATGGATAGTACGAATGAATTAGAATGGATCGTATGAATGAATTAGAATGGATCGTACGAATGAATTAGAATGGATCGTGCTAGTGAATTAGAATGGATCATCTGAATGAATTAGAATGAATCATACAAATGAATAAGAATGAATCATACGAATGAATTAGAATTGATCGAGCGAATGAATTAGAATGGATCGTATGAGTGAATTAGAATGGATCATACGAATGAACTAGGATGGATACATTCATGCGACTGAATTAGAATGGATCGTTCGAATGAATTAGAATGGATACATTCGTGCGAATGAATTAGAATGGATCGTGCGATTGAATTAGAGTGGATCATATAAATGAATTAGAATGGATCGTGTGAATGAATTAGAATGGATCGTATGAATGAATTAGAATGGATACATTCGTGCGAATGAATTAGAATGGATCGTGTGAATGAATTAGAATGGATCGTACGAATGAACTTGAATGGATAGTACGAATGAATTAGAATGGATCGTACGAATGAATTAGAATGGATACATTCATGCGAATGAATTAGAATGAATCATATGAATGAAGTAGAATAGATTGTACGAATGAATTAGAATGGATCGTACGAATAAATTAGAATAGATCGTACGAATGTATTAGAATGGATCGTATGAATGAATTAGAATGAATCATATGAATGAATTAGAATGGATCGTACGAATGAATTAGAATGAGTCGTACGAATGAATCAGAATGAATCGTATAAATGAATTAGAATGGATCGTACGAATGAATTAGAATAGATCGTACGAATGAATTAGAATGGATCGTTTGAGTGAATTAGAATGGATCGTATGAATGAATTTGAATGGATCGTATGAATGAATTAGAATGGATCATACGAATGAATTAGAATTGATCGTACGAATAAATTAGAATGGATCGTTCGAATGAAGTAGATTGGATCATACGAATGAATTAGAATGGATCGTATGAATTAATTAGAATGGATCGTACGAATAAATTAGAATGGATCGTTCGAATGAATTAAAATAGATCATACGAATGAATTAGAATGGATCATACGAATGAATTAGAATGGATCATGCAAATGAATTAGAATGGATAGTGTGAATGAATTAGAATGGATCGTGCGAATGAATTAGAATGGATCGTACGAATGAATTAGAATGGGTCGTATGAATGAATTAGAATGAATTGTATGAATGAATTAGAATGGATCATATGAATGATTCATTCGTATGATTTATTCTAATTCATTCATACGATCCATTCTAATTCGTTCGCTCGATCCATTCTAATTCATTCATATGATTCATTCTAATTCATTCGTATCATCCATTCTGATTCATTTGCTCGATTCATTCTAATTCATTCGTACGAATATGTCCATTCTAAGTCATTCGTAGGATCCATTCTAATTCATTCAGGATCCATTCTAATTTATTCGTACGATCCATTCTAATTCATTCGTACAATCTATTCTAATTCATTCGTACGATCCATTCTAATTCATTTATACTATCCATTCTAATTCATTCGAACGATCCATTCTAATTCATTCGTATGATCCATTCTAATTCATTCGTATGATCCAATCTAATTCATTCATACGACCCATTCTAATTCATTCGCACGAATGTATCCATTCTAATGTATTCATATGAATGAATTAGAATGGTTCGTATGAATGAATTAGAATGGATCGTACGAATGAATTAGAATGGATCATATGAATGAATTAAAATGGATACATTCGTGCGAATGAATTAGAATGGATCGTACAAATAAATTAGAATGGATCATACGAATGAATTAGAATGGATCATTCGAATGAATTAAATGGACAGTACAAATGAATTAGAATGGATCGTACGAATGAATTAGAATAGATTGTACGAATGAATTAGAATGGATCGCACGAATAAATTAGAATGGATCGTAAATGAATTAGAATGGATCGTACGAATGACTTAGAATGGATACATTCGTATGAATGAATTAGAATGGATCGAGCGAATGAATCAAAATGAATCATACGAATGAATTAGAATGGATACATTCGTGCGAATGAATTAGAATGGATCATACGAATGAATTACAATGGAATGTGCGAATGAAATAGAATGGATTGTATGAATGAATTAGAATGGATCGTTCGAATGAATTAGAATGGATCGTATGAATGAATTAGAATGGATTGTGCGAATGAATTAGAATGGATCATTTGAATGAATTAGAATGGATCATCTGAATGAATTAGAATGGATCGTCTGATCCATTCTAATTCATTCATATGATCCATTGTAATTAATTTGCACAATCCATTCTAATTCATTCGCATGAATGTATCCATTCTAATTCATTCGAATATATCCATTCTAATTCATTCGTATGATCCATTCCGATTAATTCGTATGATCCTTTCTAATTCATTCGTACGATCCATTCTAATTCATTTGTACGATCCATTCTAATTCATTCGCACGATCCATTCTAATTCATTCGTAGGATCCACTCTAATTCATTCATACGATCCATTCTAATTCATACGAACGATCCATTCTAATTCATTCGCACGATCCATTCTAATTCATTGTATGATTCATTCTAATTCATTCGTATGATTCATTCTAATTCATTCAGACGATCCATTCTAATTCATTCACACGATCCATTCTAATTCATTCGCACGAATTTATCCATTCTAATTCATACGCACATTCCATTCTAATTTATTCATATGATCCATTCTAATTCATTCGGACGATCTATTCTAATTCATTCGCACGATCCATTCTAATTCATCACGCGATCCATTCTAATTCATACGAATGTATCCATTCTAATTCATTCAAACGATCCATTCTAATTTATTCATACGATTGTATCCATTCTAGTTCATTTGTACTTTTCAATCTAATTCATTCGTACTATCCATTCTAATTCATTCGTACGATCCATTCTAATTCATTCGTACGATCCATTCTAATTCATTCGTGTGATTCATTATAATTCATTCATATGATCTATTCTAATTCATTCATACGATCCATTCTAATTTATTCGCAAGATCGATTCTAATTCATTCACACGATCCATTCTAATTCATACGAATGTATCCATTCTAATTAATTCAGACGATCCATTCTAATTTATTCGTACGATCCATACTAATTTATTCGCACGATCCATTCTAATTCATTCGCACGATCCATTCTAATTCATTCATATGATCCATTCTAATTCATTCGTATGAATCATTCTAATTCATTCACGTGATCCATTCTAATTCATTCGTACGATCCATTCTAATTCATTCGCACGATTCATTCTAATTCATTCACACGATCCATTCTAATTCATTCGAATGTATCCATTCTAATTCATTCGTATGATCCATTATAATTCATTTGCACGAATGTATCCATTCTAATTCATTCGCACGATCCATTCTAATTCATTCGTACGATCCATTCTAATTCATTCGAACGATCCATTCTAATTCATTCGTATGATCCATTCTAATTCATTCGCACGAATGTATCAATGGATCGTACGAATGAATTAGAATGGATCGTACGAATGAATTAGAATGGACCGTACGAATGAATTAGAATTGATACTTTCGTGCGAATGAATTAGAATGGATCATACGAATACATTAGTATGGATCTTGCGAATGAATTAGAATGGATCGTACGAATGAATTAGAATGGATCGTTCGAATGAATTAGAATGGATACATTCGTATGAATTAGAATGGATCATTTGAATGAATTAGAATGAATCATACGAATCATTTAGAATGGCTCGAACGAATGAATTAGAATCGATACATTCGTATGAATTAGAATGGATCGTATGAATGAATTAGAGTGGATCATGAGAATGAATTAGAATAGATCGTACGAATGAATTAGAATAGATCGTATAAATGAATTAGAATGGATCGTGCGAATGAATTAGAATGGATACAATCGTGCGAATGCATTAGATAGGATCATGCGAATGAATTAGAATGGATACATTCGTGTGAATGAATTAGAATGGATCGTGCGAATGAATTAGAATGGATACATACGTGCGATTGAATTACAATGTTTCATACGAATGAATTAAAATGGATCGTACGAATGAATTAGAGTGGATCGTACGAATGAATTAGATTGGATCGTGCGAATGAATTAGAATGGATCGTATGAATGAATTAGCATAGATCGTGCGAATGAATTAGAATGGATCTTACGAATGAATTAGAATGGATAGTATGAATGAATGGATCGTTCGAATGAATTAGAATGTTAGAATGGATCGTACAAATGAATTAGAATGGATTGTACGAATGAATTAGAATAGATCGTGCGAATGAATTAGAATGGATCTTATGAATGAATTAGAATGGATCGTACGAATGAATTAGAATAGATCGTACGAATGAATTAGAATGGATCGTGTGAATGAATTAGAATGGATAGTACGAATGAATTGAAATAGATCGTATGAATGAATTAGAATGGATCGTACGAATGAATTAGAATGGATCGTACGAATGCTATAGAATGGATCGTTCGAATGAATTAGAATGGATCGTGCGAATGAATTAGAATGGACACATTCATGCGAATGAATTAGAATGGATCATGCAAATGAATTAGAATGGATCGTTCGAATGAATTAGAATGGATCGTACGAATGAATTAGAACGGATACATTCGTGCGAATGAATTAGAATGGATTGTACGAATGAATTAGAATGGATCGTACAAATGAATTAGAATGGATTGTACGAATGAATTAGAATAAATCATAAGAATGAATTAGAATGGATCGTGTGAATGAATTAGAATGGATCGTATGAATGAATTAGAGTGGATCATGCGAATGAATTAGAATGGATCGTACAAATAAATTAGAATGGATCGTTCGAATGAATTAGATTGGATACATTCGTATCAATTAAAATGGATCGTACGAATGAATGGATCGTTCGAATGAATTAGAATGTTAGAATGCATAGTACAAATGAATTAGAATGGATCGTAAGAATGAATTAGAATAGATCGTGTGATCTTACGAATGAATTAGAATGGATCGTACGAATGAATTAGAGTGGATCGTGCGATTGTACGAATGAATTAGAATGCATTGTGCGAATGAATTAGAATGATAATACGAATGAATTAGAATAGATCGTACGAATGAATTAGAATGGATCGTACAAATGAATTAGAATAGATTGTACGAATGAATTAGAATGGATCGAACAAATTAATTAGAATGGATCGTTCGAATGAATTAGAATGGATCGTACGAATGAATTAGAATGGATCGTATGAATGCATTAGAATGGATCGTGCGAATGAATTAGAATAGATCGTGCGAATGAATTAGAATGGATCTTACGAATGAATTAGAATGGATCGTACGAATGAATGGATCGTTCGAATGAATTAGAATGTTAGAATGGATACTACAAATGAATTAGAATGGATCGTACGAATGAATTAGAATAGATCTTGCGAATGAATTAGAATGGATCTTACGAATGAATTAGAATGGATAGTACGAATGAATTAGAATGGATCGTACGAATGAATTAGAATGGATCGTGCGAATGAATTAGAATGGATAGTACGATTGAATTAGAATAGATCGTACGAATAAATTAGAATGGATCGTACGAATGAATTAGAATGGATCGTCTGAATAAATTAGAATGAATCATACGAATGAATTAGAATTGATCGAACGAATGAATTAGAACGGATCGTTCGAATGAATCAGAATGGATCGTATGAATGAATTAGAATGGATCGTACGAATGAATTAGAATGGATCGTACGAATGCATTAGAATGGATCATCTGAATGAATTAGAATGAATCATACGAATGAATAAGAATGGATCGTACGAATGAATTAGAATGGATCGAACGAATGAATTAGAATGGATACATGAATTAGAATGGTTAAATTCGTGCGAATGATTTGGAATGGATCGTACGAATGAATTAGAATGGATCGTACGAATAAATTTGAATGGACCGTGCGAATGAATTAGAATGGATCCTACGAATGAATTAGAATGGAACGTTCGAATGACTTAGAATGGATAGTACAAATGAATTAGAATGGATCGTGCGAATGAATTAGAATGGATCATGCAAATGAATTAGAATGGATCGTACTAATGAATTAGAATGGATCATGCGAATGAATTAGAATGGATCGTACGAATGAATTAGAAAGGATCGTGCGAATGAGTTAGAATGGATAGTACAAATGAATTAGAATGGATACATTCGTGCGAATGAATTAGAATGGATCGTACGAATGAATTAGAATTGATCATATGAATAAATTTGAATGGATCATGCGAATGAATCAGAATGGATCGTACGAATGAATTAGAATGGATACATTCGTATGAATAAATTGGAATGGATCTTGCGAATGAATTAGAATGGATAGTATGAATGAATTAGAAAGGATCGTTCGAATGAATTAGAATGGATCGTACAAAAGAATTAGAATGGATCGTACAAATGAATTAGAATGAATCATACGAATGAATTAGAATAGATCGAACGAATGAACTAGAGTGGATACATTCGTATGAATTAGAATGGATTGTACGAATGAATTGGAATAAATCATACGAATGAATTAGAATGGATCGTGTGAATGAATTAGAATGGATCATGCGAATGAATTAGAAAGGATCGTACGAATGAATTAGAATGGAATGTGCGAATGAATTAGAATGGATCGTATGAATGAATTAGAATGAATCATACGAATGAATTAGAATGGATAGTACATATGAAATAGAATGGAATGTGCAAATGAATTAGAATGGATCGTACGAATGAATTAGAATGGATAGTACGAATGAATTAGAATGGATCGTACGAATGAATTAGAATGGATCGTTCGAATGAATTAGAATGGATCGTTCGAATGAATTAGAATGGATCGTACGAATGAATTAGAATGGATCGTTCAAATGAATTAGAATGGATCGTGCGAATGAATTAGAATGGATCGTATGAATGAATTAGAATGGATCGTACGAATGAATTATAATGGATCGTAAGAATGTATTTGAATGGATCGTAGGAATGAATTAGAATGGATCGTGCGAATGAATTAGAATGGATCGTACGAATGAATTAGAATGGATCGTGCGAATGAATTAGAATGGATCGTACGAATGAATTTGAATGGATCATCCGAGTGAATTAGAATGGATCGTACGAATGAATTAGAATGGATCGTACGAATGAATTAGAATGATTGTACGAATGAATTAGAATAAATGCATTCGTATGAATTAGAATGGATCGCATGAATGAATTAAAATAGATCGTCCGAGTGAATTAGAATGGATCGTGTGAATGAATAAGAATGGATCGTAGGGATGAATTACAATGGATCGTGCGAATGAATTAGAATGGATCGTACGAATGAATTAGAATGGATCTTACGAATGAACTAGAATGGATCATCTGAATGAATTAGAATGGATCGTACGAATGAATTAGAATGGATCGTGCGAATGAATTAGAATGGATCGTGCGAATGAATTAGAATGGATCTTACGAATGAATTAGAATGGATCGTATGAATGAATTAGAATGAATCGAATGAATGAATTAGAATGGATCGTGCGAATGAATTAGAATAGATCTTATGAATGAATTAGAATGGATCGTGCGAATGAATTAGAATGGATCGTACGAATGAAATTAGATTGGATCGAACGAATGAATTAAAAGGATACATTCGTGCGAATGAATTAGAATGGATCGTACGAATGAATTAGAATAAATCATACGAATGAATTAGAATGGATGTCCGAATGAATTAGAACGGATCGTGAATGAATTAGAATGGATCGAGCGAATGAATTAGAATGGATCGTCTGAATGAATTAGAATGGGTCGTATGAATGAATTAGAATGGATCAGGAATGAATTAGAATGGACTGAGCGAATGAATTAGAATGGACCGTACGAATGAATTAGAACGGATCGTTCGAATGAATTAGAATGGATCGTACGAATGAATTAGAATGGATCGTGAATTAATTAGAATGGATCGTTCGAACGAATTAGAATGTTAGAATGGATAGTACAAATGCATTAGAATGGATACATTCGTATGAATTAGAATGGATCATATGGAATGAATTAGAATGGATACATTCGAATGAATTAGAATGGATCGTACGAATAAATTAGAATGAATTATATGAATGAATTAGAATGGATCGTGTGAATGCATTAGAATGGATCGTGCGAATGAATTAGAATGGATCGTACGAATGAATTATAATGGATCGTACGAATAAATTAGAATGGATCGTGCGAATGAATTAGAATGGATCGTGCAAATGAATTAGAGTGGATCATGCGAATGAATTAGAATGGATCATACATATGAATTAGAATAGATCGTGTGAATGAATTAGAAAGGATCGTACGAATGAATTAAATGGTTCATGC
The DNA here is from genome assembly GCA_947650365.1 of Chamaelirium japonicum. Lineage (NCBI taxonomy): Eukaryota > Viridiplantae > Streptophyta > Magnoliopsida > Liliales > Melanthiaceae > Chamaelirium > Chamaelirium japonicum. The sequence goes on from CANTAL010000119.1 coordinate 320,527, forward strand.
GAATGAATTTGAATGGATCTTACGAATGAATTTGAATGGATCGTCTGAGTCAATTAGAATGGATCATACGAATGAATTAGAATGGACCGTACGAATGAATTAGAAAGGATCGTACGAATGAAATAGAATGGATCATACGAATGAATTAGAATCGAATGTGCGAATGAATTAGAATAGGTCGTACGAATGAATTAGAATGGATCATTCGAATGAATTAGTATGAATCGTATGAATGAATTAGAATGGATCGTCTGAATGAATTAGAATGGATCGTACGAATGAATTAGAATGGATCGTATGAATGCATTAGAATGAATCATACGAATGAATTAGAAATATTCATACGAATAAATTAGAATGGATCGTACGAATGAATTAGAATGAATCATACTAATGAATTAGAATGGATCATGCGAATGAATTAGAATGGATCGTACAAATATATTAGAATGGATACATTCGTACGAATGAATTAGAATGGATCATACGAATGAATTAGAATAGATCGTATGAATGCATTAGAATGGATCGTGCGAATGAATTAGACTGGATCATACGAATGAATTAGAATGGATCGTACGAATGAATTAGAATGGATTGTGTGAATGAATTAGAATGGATCGTACGAATGAATTAGAATGGATCGTGTGAATGAATTAGAATGGATCTTCTGTGTGAATTAGAATGGATCATACGAATGAATTAGAATGGATCGTACGAATGAATTAGAATAGATCTTACGAATGAATTAGAATGGATCGTTTGAATGAATTAGAATGGATCATACGAATGAATTAGAATGGGTCGTACGAATGAATTAGAATGGATCGTACGAATGAATTAGATTGAATCATACGAATGAATTAGAATGGATCGTACAAATGAATTAGAATGGATACATTTGTATGAATTAGAATGGATCGTCTGAATGAATTAGAATGAATCATACGAATGAATTAGAATGGATCGAACAAATGAATTTGAATGGATCGCCTGAATGAATTAGAAAGAATCATACGAATGAATTAGAATGGATCAAACGAATGAATTAGAATGGATTGTTTGAATGAATTAGAATGGATACATTCGTATGAATTAGAATGGATCGTATGAATGAATTAGAATTGATCGAACGAATGAATTAGAATGGATCGTACGAATGAATTAGAATGGATACATTCGTGCGAATGAATTAGAATGGATCGTACGAATGAATTAGAATGGATACATTCGTATGAATTAGAATGGATCGTACGAATGAATTAGAATGAATCATACGAATGAATTAGAATGGATCATGTGAATGAATTAGAATGGATTGTACAAATATATTAGAATGGATACATTCATACGAATGAATTAGAATGGATCATACGAATGAATTAAAATAGATCGGATGAATGTATTAGAATGGATCGTGCGAATGAATTAGAATGGATCGTACAAATGAATTAGAATGGATCGTGTGAATGAATTAGAATGGATCGTGCGAATGAATTAGAATGGATCGTGTGAATGAATTAGAATGGATCGTCTGAGTGAATTAGAATGGATCGTACAAATGAATTAGAATGGATCATACGAATGAATTAGAATGGATCGTACGAATGAATTAGAATGGATCGAACGAATGAATTAGAATGGATACATTCGTATGAATTAGAATGGATCGTACGGAATGAATTAGAATGGATACATTCGAATGAATTAGAATGGATCGTGCGAATGAATTAGAATGGATCGTGCGAATGAATTAGACTGGATCTTACAAATGAATAAGTATGGATAGTACAAATGAATTAGAATGGATCGTGCGAATGAATTAGAATGGATCGTAGGAATGAATTAGCTAGAATGGATCGTGCAAATGAATTAGAATGGATCGTACGAATGAAATAGAATAGATCATACGAATGAATTAGAATGGATCGTGTGAATGAATTAGAATGGATCGTGCGAATGAATTAGAATGGATCGTATGAATGAATTAGAATGAATCGAACGAAAAAATTAGAATGAATCGTACGAATGAATTAGAATGAATCAAACGAATGAATTAGAATGGATCATGCGAATGAATTAGAATGGATCGTACAAATATATTAGAATGGATACATTCGTACGAATGAATTAGAATGGATCATATGAATAAATTAGAATAGGTCATACGAATAAATTAGAATGGATCGTGCGAATGAATTAGAATGGATCGTACGAATGAATTAGTATGGATCGTACGAATGAATTAGAATGGATCGTGTGAATGAATTAGAATGGATCGTACGAATGAATTAGAATGGATTGTGTGAATGAATTAGAATGGATCGTCTGAGTGAATTAGAATGGATCATACGAATGAATTAGAATGGATTGTATGAATGAATTAGAATGGATCGTACGAATGAATTAGAATGGATCGAACGAATGAATAAGAATGGATACATTCGTATGAATTAGAATGGATCGTACAGAATGAATTAGAATGGATCGTACGAATGAATTAGAATGGATTGTGCTGATTAATTAGAATGGATCTGACGAATGAATTAGAATGGATCGTACGAATGAATTTGAATGGATTGTGCGAATGAATTAGAATGGATCGTACGAATGAATTAGAATGGAATAGGCGAATGAATTAGAATGGATCGTACGAATGAATTAGAATAGATCGTATGAATGAATTAGAGTGGATTATGCGAATTAATTACAATGGATCATATGAATGAATTAGAATGGATCGTGCGAATAAATTAGAATGGATCGTCTGAATGAATTAGAATAGATCGTACGAATGAATTAGAATGGATCATACGAATGAATTAGAATGGATCGTTTGAATGAATTAGAATGGATCGTTCGAATGAAATAGAATGGATTGTACGAATGAATTAGAATCGATCTTACGAATCAATTAGAATGGATCGTATGAATGAATTAGAGTGGAACATGCGAATTAATTACAATGGATCATATGAATGAATTAGAATGGATCATGTGAATGAATTAGAATGGATCGTACGAATGAATTAGAATGGCTACATTCGTACGAATAAATCAGAATGGATCATACGAATGAATTTGAATGGATCGTACGAATGAATTAGAATGGATCATGCGAATGAATTAGAATGGATCGTATAAATATAATAGAATAGATACATTTGTACGAATGAATTAGAATGGATCGTACGAATGAATTTGAATGGATCATACGAATGAATTAGAATGAATCATACGTATGAATGAGAATGGATCGTTCGAATGAATTAGAATGGATCGTACGAACAAATTAGAATGGATCGTACGAATGAATTAGAATGGATCGTACGAATGAATTAGAATGGATCATGTGAATGAATTAGAATGGATTGTACTAATAAATTAGAATGGATCGTATGAATAAAATAGAATAGATCATACGAATGAATTAGAATGGTTCGTACGAATGAATTAGAATAGATCATACAAATGAATTAGAATGGATCATGCGAATGAATTAGAATGGATCGTACGAATTAATTAGAGTGGATCATGCAAATTAATTACAATAGATCACATGAATGAATTATAATGGATCGTGCGAATAAATTAGAATGGATCGTCTGAATAAATTAGAATGGATCATACAAATGAATTAGAATGGATCGTATTAATGAATTAGAATGGATCGTACGAATGAATTAGAATGGATCGTTTGAATGAAATAGAATGGATTGTACAAATGAATTTGAATGGATCGTACGAATAAATTATAATGGATCGTATGAATGAATTAGAGTGGATCATGCGAATTAATTACAATGGATCATATGAATGAATTAGAATGGATCGTGTGAATGAATTAGAATGGATCGTACGAATGAATTAGAATGGATATATTAGTACGAATAAATTAGAATGGATCGTACGAATGAATTAGAATGGATCGTACTAATGAATTAGAATGGATCATACGAATGAATTAGAATGGATTGTACAAATATATTAGAATGGATACAGAATGGATTGTACGAATAAATTAGAATGAATCATACGAATGAATAAGAATGGATCGTACGAATAGATCATGCGAATGAATTAGAATGGATCTTACGAATGAATTAGAATAGATAGAACGAATGAATGGATCGTTTGAATGAATTAGAATGGATCGTGCGAATGAATTAGAATGGACTGTGCGAATGAATTTGAATGGATCGTATGAATGAAATAGAATGGATCATACGAATGAATTAGACTGGATCATGTGAATGAATTAGAACGGATCGTACGAATGAATTAGAATAGATTGTGCGAATGAATTAGAATGGATCTAGCGAATGAATTAGAATGGATCTTACGAATGAATTAAAATGGATAGTAAGAATGAATTAGAATAGATCGTTTGAATGAATTCGAATGTATCATACGAATGAATTAGAATGGATCGTTCATATTAATTAGAATGGATCATACAAATGAATTAGAATGGATACATTCGTACGAATGAATTAGAATGGATCATACGACTGAATTAGAATGGATCATACGAATGAATTAGAATGGATCTTGTGAATGAATTAGAATGGATCGTACGAATGAATTAGAATGGATTGTACGAATGAATTAGAATGGATCGTATGAATGAATTAGAATGGATACATTCGTGCGAATGAATTAGAATGGATCGTCTGAATGAATTAGAATGGATCGAACGATCCATTCTAATTCATTCGTACGTTCTATTCTAATTCATTCGCACATTCCATTCTAATTCATTCATACTATCTATTCTAATTCAATCATATGATTCATTCTAATTCATTCTTATGATTCATTCTAATTCATTTAGACAATCCATTCTAATTCATTCGCATATTTCATTCTAATTTATTCGTATGATCCATTCTAATTCATTTGCACGATCCATTCTAATTCATTCGTACGATCCATTCTAATTCATTCGTATGATTCATTCTAATTCATTCGTACAATCCATTCTAATTCATTCGCATGATCCACTCTAATTCATTCACACGATCCATTATAATTCATTCATTTGATTCATTCTAATTTATTCGTACGATCCATTCTAATTCTTTCGTACGATCCATTCTAATTCATTCGTACGATCCATTCTAATTCACTCGGACGATCCATTCTAATTCATTCATACGATCCATTCTAATTTATTCGCACGATCCATTCTAATTCATTCGTACTTTCCATTCTAATTCATTCGCATATTCCATTATAATTCATTCGTACTATCCATTCTAATTCATTCGTATGATCCATTCTAATTCATTCGTACGATCCATTCTAGTTCATTCGTACGATCCATTCTAATTTATTCATACGAATGTATGCATTCTAATTCATTCGTACGATCCATTCTAATTCATTCATATGATCCATTGTAACTAATTTGAATGAATTAGAATGGATCATACAAATGAATTAGAATGGATACATTCGTACGAATGAATTAGAATGGATCGTACGAATGAATTAGATTGGATCATGCGAATAAATTAGAATGGATCGTATGAATGAATTAGAATGGATCGTGCGAATGAATTAGAATGGATCGTACGAATGAATTAGAATGGATCGTGTGAATGAATTAGAATGAATAGAATGAATAAATTAGAATGGATACATTCATATGAATTAGAATGGATCTTACTAATGAAATCGAATGGATCGTACGAATGAATTAGAATGGATCATGTGAATGAATTAGAATGGATCGTGCGAATAAATTACAATGGATCATATGAATGAATTAGAATGGATCGTGTGAATGAATTAGAATGGATCCTATGAATGAATTAGAATAAATGGTATGAATGAATTAGAATGGATCGTAGGAATGAATTAGAATGGATACATTCGTGCGAATGAATTAGAATGGATCGTGCGAATAAATTAGAATGGATCATCTGAATGAATTAGAATGGATCGTACGAATGAATTAGAATGGATCGTACAAATGAAATTGAATGGATTATACGAATGAATTAGAATGGATCGTACGAATGAATTAGAATAGAATGTGCGAATGAATTAGAATGGATTATGCGAATGAATTAGAATGGATCATACGAATGAATTGGAATGGATCGTCTGAGTGAATTAGAATGGATCGAACGAATAAATTAGAATGGATCGTATGAAAGAATTAGAATGGATCGTCTGAGTGAATTAGAATAAATCGAACGAATGAATTAGAATAGATACATTCGTATGAATTAGAATGGATCGTCTGAATGAATTAGAATGGATCGTACAAATGAATTAGAATGATTCGTACGAATGAATTAGAATGGATCGTACGAATGAATTAGAATGGATCGTACAAATGAATTAGAATGGGTCGTACGAATGAATTAGAATGAATCGTACGAATAAATTAGAATGGATCGTGAATGAATTAGAATGGATAGTACGAATGAATTAGAATGGATAGTACGAATGAATTAGAATGGATCGTACGAATGAATTAGAATGGATCGTATGAATGAATTAGAATGGATTGTATGAATGAATTAGAATGGATCATATGAATGAATTAGAATGGATCGAACAAATGAATTAGAATGAATCGTTCGAATGAATTAGAATGGATCGTACGAATGAATTAGAATAGATCGTACGAATGAATTAGAATGGATCGTCTGAGTGAATTAGAATGGATCGTACGAATGAATTAGAATGGATCATACGAATGAATTAGAATAGATCGTACGAATGAATTAGAATGGATCGTATAAATGAATTAGAATGGATCATATGAATGATTTAGAATGGATCGTACGAATAAATTAGAGTGGATCATGCGAATGAATTAGAATGGATCGTACGAATGAATTAGAATGGATCGTTCGAATGAATTAGAATAGATCATACAAATGAATCAGAATGGATCGTGCGAATGAATTAGAATGGATCGAACGAATGAATTAGAATGGATCATATGAATGCATTAGAATGGATCGTTCGAATGAATTAGAATGTCAGAATGGATAGTACGAATGAATTAGAATGGATCGTTCGAATGAATTTGAATAGATCGTACAAATGAATTAGAATGGAATGTGCAAATGAATTAGAATGGATCATACGAATGAATTAGAATGGATCATACGAATGAATTAGAATGGATCGTGCGAATGAATTAGAATGGATCGTACGAATTAATAAGAATGGATCGTACGAATGAATTAAAATTGATCGTGCGAATAAATTAGAATGGATCATGCGAATGAATTAGAATGGATCGTACAAATATATTAGAATGGATACATTCGTACGAATGAATTAGAATGGATCGTACGAATGAATTAGAATGGATCGTATGAATGAATTAGAATGGATCGTATGAATGAATTAGAGTGGTTCATGTGAATTAATTACATTGAATCATATGAATGAATTAGAATGGATCGTGTGAATGAATTAGAATAGATCGTACGAATGAATTAGAATGGATAAATTCGTACGAATAAATTAGAATAGATTGTACGAATGAATTGGAATAGATCGTACGAATGAATTAGAATGGATCATGCGAATGAATTAGAATGGATTGTACAAATATATTAGAATGGATACATTCGTACGAATGAATTTGAATGGATCGTATGAATGAATTAGAATGGATCGTACGAATGAATTAGAATGGATCGTACGAATGAATTAGAATGGATCATACGAATGTATTTTAATGGATCGTACGAATGAATTAGAATGGATCGTACGAATGAATTAGAATAGATCGTGCGAATGAATTACAATGGATCGTATGAATGCATTAGAATGGATCGAATGAATGAATTAGAATGGATACATTCGAATGAATTAGAATGGATCGTGCGAATGAATTAGAATAAATCGTGCGAATGAATTAGAATCGATCGTATGAATGCATTAGAATGGATCGTGCGAATGAAATAGAATGGACTGTACGAATTAATTAGAATGGATCGTACGAATGAAATAGAATGGATCGTACGAAAGAATTAGAATGGATCGTGCGAATGAATTAGAATGGATCATACGAATGAATTAGAATGGATCGTATGAATGCATTAGAATGGATCATGCTAATGAAATAGAATGGATTGTACGAATGAATTAGAATGGATCGTACGAATGAAATAGAATGGATCGTACGAATGAATTAGAATGGATCGTGCGAATGAATTAGAATCGATCGTATGAAAGCATTAGAATGGATCGTGCGAATGAAATAGAATGGACTGTACGAATTAATTAGAATGGATCGTACGAATGAAATAGAATGGATCGTACGAAAGAATTAGAATGGATCATGCGGATGAATTAGAATGGATCATACGAATGAATTAGATTGGATCGTATGAATGCATTAGAATGGATCATGCGAATGAAATAGAATGGATTGTACGAATGAATTAGAATGGATCGTACGAATGAAATAGAATGGATCGTACGAATGAATTAGAATGGATCGTGCGAATGAAATAGAATAGATCGTACGAATGAATTAGAATGGAATGTGCGAATGAATTGGAATGGATTGTATGAATGAGTTAGAATGGATGGTACGAATGAATTAGAATTGATCGTACGAATGAATTAGAATGTATCGTACGAATGCATTAGAATGGATCGTTCGAATGAATTAGAATGGATCGTACGAATGAATTAGAATGGTTCATACGAATGAATTAGAATGGATCGTTCGAATGAATTAGAATGGATCGTACGAATGAATTAGAATGGATCATACGAATGAATTAGCATGGATCATACGAATGAAATAGAATGGATCATACGAATGGATTAGAATGAATCGTGTGAATTAGAATGGATCGTACGAATAAATTAGAATGAGTCATACGAATGAATTAGAAACATTCGTACGAATAAATTAGAATAGATCGTACGAATAAATTAGAATGGATCATACGAATGAATTAGAATGGATCATGCGAATGAGTTAGAATGGATCGTACGAATGAATTAGAATGAATCATAGGAATGAATTAGAATGGATCGTCCGCATGAATTAGAATGAATCATACGTATAAATTAGAATGGATCGTGCGAGTGAATTAGAATGGATCGTACGAATGAACTAGAATGGATCGTACGAATGAATTAGAATAGATCGTGTGAATGAATTAGAATGGATCTTACGAATGAATTAGAATGGATAGTACGAATGAATGGATCGTTCGAATGAATTAGAATGGATCGTGCGAATGAATTAGAATGGATTGTGCGAATGAATTAGAATGGATCGTACGAATGAAATAGAATGGGTCATACGAATGAATTAGAATGGATCGTGTGAATAAATTAGAATGGATCGTGCGAATGAATTAGAATGGATTGTCTGAATGAATTAGAATGAATCATACGAATGAATTAGAATGGATAGTACGAATGAATTAGAATGGAATGTGCGAATGAATTAGAATGGATCGTGCGAATGAATTAGAATGGATCATACGAATGAATTAGAATGGATCGTGTGAATGAATTAGAATGGATCGTGCGAACGAATTAGAATGGATCTTCTGAATGAATTAGAATGAATCATACGAATGAATTAGAATGGATAGTACGAATGAATTAGAATGGATCGTTCGAATGAATTAGAATGGATCTTCTGAATGAATTAGAATGAATCATACGAATGAATTAGAATGGATAGTACGAATGAATTAGAATGGAATGTGCGAATAAATTAGAATGGATCGTGCGAATGAATTAGAATGGATCGTACGAATGAATTCGAATGGATCGTCCGAGTGAATAAGAATGGATCGTATGAATGAATTAAAGTGGATCATGCAAATGAATTAGAATGGATCGTGCAAATGAAATAGAATGGATTGTACGAATAAATTAGAATAGATTGTACGAATGAATTAGAATGGATCATACGAATGCATTAGAATGGATCGTGCGAATGAAATAGAATGGATTGTACGAATGAATTAGAATGGATCGTACGAATAAATTAGAATGGATCGTATGAATGAATTAGAGTGGATCATGCGAATGAAATAGAATGGATCATACGAATGAATTAGAATGGATCATGTAAATGAATTAGAATGGATCGTGTGAATGAATTAGAGTGGATCATGCGAATGAATTAGAATAGATCATACGTATGAATTAGAATGGATCGTGTGAAAGAATTAGAGTAGATCATGCGAATTAATTAGAATGGATCGTATGAATGAATTAGAATGAATCGTGCGAATGAATCAGAATGGATCATACAAATGAATTAGACTGGATCGTACGAATGAATTAGAATGGATACATTCGTACGAATGAATTAGAAAGGATCATATGAATGAATTTGAATGGATCGTGCGAATAAATTAGAATGGATCGTTCGAATGAATTAGAATGGATCGTGCGAATGAATTAGAATGGATAGTACGAATGAATTAGAATAGATCATACGAATGAATTAGAATGGATCGTACGAATGAATTAGAATGGATCCTACGTATTCATTAGAATGGATCGTTCGAATGAATTAGAATGATAGAATGTATAGTACAAATGAATTAGAATGGATCGTTCGAATGAATTAGAATAGATCGTACAAATGAATTAGAATGGAATGTGCGAATGAATTAGAATGGATCATACGAATGAATTAGAATGGATCGTGCGAATGAATTACAATGGATCGTACGAATTAATAAGAATGGATCGTACGAATGAATTAGAACTGATCGTGCGAATGAATTAGAATGGATCTTGCGAATGAATTAGAATGGATCATACAAATATATTAGAATGGATACATTCGTACGAATGAGTTAGAATGGATCATACGAATGAATTAGAATGGATCGTACGAATGAATTAGAATGGATCGTACGGATGAATTAGAGTGGATCATACGAGTTAATTACATTGAATCATATGAATGAATTAGAATGGATCGTGTGAATGAATTAGAATAGATCGTACGAATGAATTAGAATGGATACATTCGTACGAATAAATTAGAATAGATTGTACGAATGAATTAGAATTGATCGTACGAATGAATAAGAATGGATCATGCGAATAAATTAGAATGGATCGTACAAATATATTAGAATGGATACATTCGTACGAATGAATTAGAATGGATCGTACGAATGAATTAGAATGGATCGTACGAATGAATTAGAATGGATCGTGCGAATGAATTATAATGGATTGTCTGAATGAATTAGAATGGATTGTACGAAAAAATTAGAATGGATCGTACGAATGAATTAGAATGGATCGTACGAATGAATTAGAATAGATCGTGTGAATGAATTACAATGGATCGTATGAATGCATTAGAATGGATCGAACAAATGAATTAGAATGGATACATTCGTATGAATTCGAATGGATCGTGCGAATGAATTAGAATGGATCATGCGAATGAATTAGAATCTATCGTATGAATGCATTACAATGGATCGTGCGAATGAAATAGAATGGATTGTACGAATTAATTAGAATGGATCGTACGAATAAAATAAAATGGATTGTACGAAAGAATTAGAATGGATCGTGCGAATGAATTAGAATGGATCATACGAATGAATTAGAATGGATCGTATGAATGCATTAGAATGGATCATGCGAATGAAATAGAATGGATTATAATGGATCGTACGAATGAATTAGAATGGATCGCACGAATGAATTAGAATGGATCATGTGAATGAATTAGAATGGATCGTGCGAATGAAATAGAATAGATCGTACTAATGAATTAGAATGGAATGTGCGAATGAATTAGAATGGATTGTACGAATGAATTAGAATAGATGGTACGAATGAATCAGAATGGATCGTACGAATGAATTAGAATGGATCGTACGAATGCATTAGAATGGATCGTACGAATGAATTAGAATGGATCGTACGAATGAATTAGAATGGATCGTTCGAATGAATTAGAATGGATCGTACGAATGAATTAGAATGGATCATACGAATGAATTTGAATGGATCGTACGAATGAATTAGAATGGATCGTGTGAATGAATTAGAATTTATCGTACGAATGAATTAGAATGAGTCATACGAATGAATCAGAAACATTCGTACGAATAAATTAGAATAGATCGTACGAATGAATTAGAATGGACCATACGAATGAATCAGAATGGATCATGCGAATGAGTTAGAATGGATCGTACGAATGAATTAGAATGAATCATAGGAATGAATTAGAATAGATCGTCCGAATGAATTAAAATGGATCATACGTATGAATTAGAATGGATCGTGCGAGTGAATTAGAATGGATCGTACAAATGAATTAGAATGGATCGTACGAATAAATTAGAATGAATCATACAAATGAATATGAATGGATCGTACGAATAAATTAGAATAGATCGTGTGAATGAATTAGAATGGATCTTACGAATGAATTAGAATGGATAGTATGAATGAATGGATCGTTCGAATGAATTAGAATGGATCGTGCGAATGAATTAGAATGGATTGTGCGAATGAATTAGAATGGATCGTACGAATGAAATAGAATTGGTCATATGAATGAATTAGATTGGATCGTGTGAATGAATTAGAATGGATCGTGTGAATGAATTAGAATGGATTATCTGAATGAATTAGAATGAATCATACGAATGAATTAGAATGGATAGTACGAATGAATTAGAATGGAATGTGCGAATGAATTAGAATGGATCGTGCGAATGAATTAGAATGGATCATACGAATGAATTAGAATGGATCGTGTGAATGAATTAGAATGGATCGTGCGAATGAATTAGAATGGATCGTCTGAATGAATTAGAATGATTCATACGAATGAATTAGATTGGATAGTACGAATGAATTAGAATGGATCGTGCGAATGAATTAGAATGGATCGTCTGAATGAATTAGAATGAATCATACGAATGAAATAGAATGGATAGTACGAATGAATTAGAAAGGAATGTGCGAATGAATTAGAATGGATCGTGCGAATGAATTAGAATGGATCGTACGAATGAATTAGAATGGATCGTCCGAGTGAATAAGAATGGATCGTATGAATGAATTAGAGTGGATCATGCAAATGAATTAGAATGGATCGTGCAAATGAAATAGAATGGATTGTACGAATGAATTAGAATAGATTGTACGAATGAATTAGAACGGATCATACGAATTCATTAGAATGGATCGTGCAAATGAAATAGAATGGATTGTACGAATGAATTAGAATAGATCGTACGAATGAATTAGAATGGATCGTATGAATGAATTAGAGTGGATCATACGAATGAAATAGAATGGATCATACGAATGAATTAGAATGGATATTTTGAATGAATTAGAATGGATCATGTGAATGAATTAGAGTGGATCATGCGAATGAATTAGAATGGATCATACGTATGAATTAGAATGGATCGTATGAATGAATTACAGTGGATCATGCGAATTAATTAGAATGGATCGTATGAATGAATTAGAATGAATCGTGCGAATGAATCAGAATGGATCATACAAATGAATTAGACTGGATCGTACGAATGAATTAGAATGGATAAATTCGTAGGAATGAATTAGAAAGGATCATATGAATGAATTTGAATGGATCGTGTGAATAAATTAGAATGGATCGTTCGAATGAATTTGAATGGATCGTGCGAATGAATTAGAATGGATAGTACGAATGAATTAGAATAGATCATACCAATGAATTGGAATGGATCGTACGAATGAATTAGAATGGATCGTACGAATGTATTAGAACGGATCGTTCGAATGAATTAGAATGTTAGAATTTATAGTACAAATGAATTAGAATGGATCGTTCGAATGAATTAGAATAGATCGTACAAATGAATTAGAATGGAATATGCGAATGAATTAGAATGGATCATACGAATGAATTAGAATGGATCATACGAATGAAATAGAATGGATCTTGCGAATGAATTAGAATGGATCGTACGAATTAATAAGAATGGATCGTACGAATGAATTAGAATTGATCATGCGAATGAATTAGAATGGATCATGCGAATGAATTAGAATGGATCGTACAAATATATTAGAATGGATACATTCGTACGAATGAATTAGAATGGATCATACGAATAAATTAGAATGGATCATACGAATGAATTAGAATGAATCGTACGAATGAATTAGAGTGGATCATGCGAATTAATTACATTGAATCATATGAATGAATTAGAATGGATCGTGTGAATGAATTAGAATAGATCGTACAAATGAATTAGAATGGATACATTCGTACGAATAAATTAGAATAGATTGTACGAATGAATTAGAATGGATCGTACGAATGAATTAGAATGGATCATGCGAATGAATTAGAATGGATCGTACAAATATATTAGAATGGATACATTCGTACGAATGAATTAGAATGGATCGTACGAATGAATTGGAATGGATCGTACGAATGAATTAGAATGGATCGTTCAAATGAATTAGAATGGATCGTACGAATGAATTATAATGGATCGTACGAATGAATTAGAATGGATCGTTCGAATGAATTAGAATGGATCGTACGAATGAATTAGAATAGATCGTGCGAATTAATTACAATGGATCGTATGAATGCATTAGAATGGATCAAACGAATGAATTAGGATGGATACATTCATATGAATTAGAATGGATCGTGCGAATGAATTAGAATGGATCGTGCGAATGAATTAGAATCGATCGTATGAATGTATTAGAATGGATCGTGCGAATGAAATAGAATGGACTGTACGAATTAATTAGAATGGATCATATGAATGAAATAGAATGGATCGTACGAAAGAATTAAAATGGATTATGCGAATGAATTAGAATGGATCATATGAATGAATTAGAATGGATCGTATGAATGCATTAGAATGGATCATGCGAATGAAATAGAATGGATTGTACGAATGAATTAGAATGGATCGTACGAATGAAATAGAATAGATCGTACGAATGAATTAGAATGGATCATGTGAATGAATTAGAATGGATCGTGCGAATGAAATAGAATAGATCGTACGAATGAATTAGAATGGAATGTGCGAATGAATTAGAATGGATTGTATGAATGAATTAGAATGGATCGTACGAATGAATTAGAATAGATCGTACGAATGCATTAGAATGGATCAATCGAATGAATTAGAATGGGTCGTACGAATGAATTAGAATGGATCGTACGAATTAATTAGAATGGATCGTTCGAATGAATTAGAATGGATCGTACGAATGAATTAGAATGGATCATACGAAGGAATTAGAATGGATCATACGAATGAAATAGAATGGATCATACGAATGAATTAGAATAGATCGTGTGAATGAATTAGAATAGATCGTACGAATGAATTAGAAATGAGTCATACGAATGAATTAGAAACATTCGTACGAATAAATTAGAATAGATCATACGAATGAATTAGAATGGATCTTGCGAATGAGTTAGAATGGATCATACGAATGAATTAGAATGAATCATAGGAATGAATTAGAATGGATCGTCCGAATGAATTAGAATGGATCATACGTATGAATTAGAATGGATCGTGCGAGTGAATTTGAATGGTTCGTACGAATGAATTAGAATGGATCGTACGAATGAATTAGAATGGATCGTACGAATGAATTAAAATGAATCATACGAATGAATACGAATGGATCGTACGAATGAATTAGAATAGATCGTGTGAATGAATTAGAATGGATCTTATGAATGAATTAGAATGGATAGTACGAATGAATGGATCGTTCGAATGAATTAGAATGGATCATGCGAATGAATTAGAATGGATTATGCGAATGAATTAGAATGGATCGTACGAATGAAATAGAATGGGTCATACGAATGAATTAGAATGGATCGTGTGAATGAATTAGAATGGATCGTGCGAATGAATTAGAATGGATTGTCTGAATGAATTAGAATGAATCATACGAATGAATTAGAAAGGATAGTACGAATGAATTAGAATGGAATGTGCGAATGAATTAGAATGGATCGTGCGAATGAATTAAAATGGATCATACGAATGAATTAGAATGGATCGTGTGAATGAATTAGAATGGATCGTGCGAATGAATTAGAATGGATCGTATGAATGAATTAGAATGAATCGTATGAATGAATTAGAATGGATAGTACGAATGAATTATAATTGATCGTACGAATGAATTAGAATGGATCGTCTGAATGAATTAGAATGAATCATACGAATGAATTAGAATGGATAGTACAAATGAATTAGAATGAAATGTGCGAATGAATTAGAATGGATTGTGCGAATGAATTAGAATGGATCGTACGAATGAATTAGAATGGATCGTCAGATTGAATAAGAATGGATCGTATGAATGAATTAGAGTGGATCGTGCAAATGAATTAGAATGGATCGTACAAATGAAATAGAATGGATTGTACGAATGAATTAGAATAGATTGTACGAATGAATTAGAATGGATCATACGAATGTATTAGAATGGATCGTGCGAATGAAATAGAATGGATTGTATGAATTAGAATGGATCGTATGAATGAATTAGAGTGGATCATGCGAATTAATTTGAATGGATCGTATGATCGAATTATAATGAATCATGCGAATGAATCAGAATGGATCATACGAATGAATTAGACTGGATCGTACGAATGAATTAGAATGGATACATTCGTACGAATGAATTAGAAAGGATCATATGAATGAATTTGAATGGATCGTGCGAATAAATTAGAATGGATCGTTCGAATGAATTAGAATGGATCGTGCGAATGAATTAGAATGGATAGTACGAATGAATTAGAATAGGTCATACGAATGAATCAGAATGGATCGTACGAATGAATTAGAATGGGTCGTACGAATGAATTAGAATGAATTGTACGAATGAATTAGAATGGATCGAATGAATAAATTAGAGTGGATCATGCGAATGAATTAGAATGGATCGTATGAATGAATTAGAATGGATTGTACGAATGAATTAGAATGGATCGCGAATGAATTAGAATGGATCGTTCGAATGAATTAGAATGGATCGTACGAATGAATTAGAATGGATCGTTCGAATGAATTATAATGGATCGTAAGAATGAATTAGAATGGATTGTGCGAATGAATTAGAATGGATCGTACGAATGAATTAGATTGGATCATTCGAATGAATTAGAATGGATCGTACAAATGAATTAGAATGGATCGTTCGAATGAATTAGAATGGATCGTAGGAATGAATTAGAATGGATCGTACGAATGAATTAGAATGGATCGTACGAATGAATTAGAATGGATCGTACGAATGAATTAGAATGGATCGTACGAATGAATTAGAGTGGATCATGCGAATTAATTACAATGGGTCATATGAATGAATTAGAATGGATCGTGCAAATGAATTAGAATGGATCGTCTGAGTGAATTAGAATGGATCGCACAAATAAATTAGAATGGATCACATGAATGAATTAGAATGGATTGTCTGAGTGAATTAGAATAGATCATACGAATGAATTAGAGTGGATCATATGAATGAATTAGAATGGATCGTGCGAATGAATTAGAATGGATCGTCTAAGTGAATTAGAATGGATCGTACGAATGAAATAGAATGGATACATTCGAATAAATTAGAATGGATCGTACGAATGAATTAGAATGAATCGTGCGAATGAATTAGAATGTGTAGTACGAATGAATTATAATAGTTCGTACGAATGAATTAGAATGGATCATTCGAATGAATTAGAATGGATCGTATGAATGAATTAGAATGGATCGTTCGAATGAATTAGAATGGATCATTCGAATAAATTAGAATGGATCCTACGAATGAATTAGAATGGATACATCCGTGCGAATGAATTAGAGTGGATAGTACAAATGAATTAGAATAGATCGTTTGAATGAATTAGAATGGATCGTACGAATAAATTAGAATGGATCGTACGAATGAATTAGAATGAATCATACGAATGAATTAGAATGGATCGAACGAATGAACTAGAATGGTTACATTCGTATGAATTAGAATGTTTCGTATGAATGAATTAGAGTGGATCATGCGAATGAATTAGAATGTATCGTTCGAATAAATTAGAATGGATCGTACGAATGAATTAATGGAATGTGCGAATGAATTAGAATGGATCGTACGAATGAATTAGAATGGATCTTACGAATGAATTAGAATGGAGAGTACGAATGAATTAGAATGGATCGTACGAATGAATTAGAATGGATACATTCGTACGAATGAATTAGAATGGATTGTACGAATGAATTAGAATGAATCATACGAATAAATTAGAATGGATCGTCCAAATGAATTAGAATGGATCATGCAAATGAATTAGAATAGATCGTACGAATGAATTAGAATAGATCGTGCGATTGAATTAGAATGGATCGTATGAATGCATTAGAATGGATCGAACGAATGAATTAGAATGGATACATTCGTATGAATTAGAATGGATCATATCGTGCGAATGAAATAGAATGGATCGTACGAATGAATTAGAATGAATCATACGAAAGAATTAGAATGGATGGTATGGATGAATTAGAATGGATCATGCGAGTGAATTAGAATGGATCGTTCGAATGAATTAGAATGGATACATTCATATGAATTAGAATGAATTGAACGAATAAATTATAATGGATCATGCGAATGAAATCGAATGGATCATGCGAATGAATTAGAATGGATAGTACGAATGAATTAGAATGGATCGTGCAAATGAATTAGAATAGATCGTATGAATGAATTCGAATGAATCATATGAATGAATTAGAATGGATCATGCGAATGAATTACAATGGATCGTACGAATGAATTAGAATGGATCGTAAGAATGAATTAGAATGGGTCATATGAATGAATTAGAATGGATACATTCGTGCGAATGAATTAGAATGGCTCATATGAATGAATTAGAATGGATCGTACGAATAAACTAGAATGGATCGTACGAATGAATTAGAATGGATCGTATGAATGAATTAGAGTGGATCATGCAAATTAATTACAATGGATCATATGAATGAATTAGAATGGATCGTGCGAATAAGTTAGAATGGATCGTCTGAATGAATTAGAATGAATCATACGAATGAATTAGAATGGATCATGCGAATGAATTAGAATGGAATGTACGAATGAATTAGAATGGATCATATGAATGAATTAGAATGGATCGTACGAATGAATTAGAATAGATTGAACGAATAAATTTAAAGAATACATTCGTGCAATTGAATTAGAATGGATCATACGAATGAATTAGAATGAATCATACGAATGAATTAGAATGGATCGTCCGAATATATTAGAATGGATCATGAATGAATTAGAATGGATCGAGCGAATGAATTAGAATGGATCGTCTGAATGAATTAGAATGGGTCGTATGAATGAATTAGAATGGATCGAGAATGAATTAGAATGGATCGAGCGAATGAATTAGATTGGATCGTATGAATGAATTAGAATGGATCGTTCGAATGAATTAGAATGGTTCGTACGAATGAATTAGACTGGATCGTGAATGAATTAGAATGGATCGTTTGAATGAATTAGAATGTTAGAATGGATAGTACAAATGAATTAGAATGGATCGTTCGAATGTATTAGAATGGATCGTATGAATGAATTAGAATGGAATATGCGAATGAATTAGAATGGATCAGACGAATGAATTAGAATGGATCATACGAATGAATTAGAATGGATCGTGCGAATGAATTAGAATGGATCATACGAATGAATAAGAATGGATCGTACGAATGAATTAGAATGAACTGTGCGAATGAATTAGAATGGATCGTACGAATGCATTAGAATGGAACGTGCAAATGAATTAGAATAGATCGTACGAATGAATTAGAATGGATCGTATGAATGAATTAGAATGGATCGTACGAATGAATTAGAATGGATCGTACGAATGAATTAGAATGGATCGTATGAATGAATTGGAATGGATCGTGAATGAATTAGAATGGATACATTTTTGCGAATGAATTAGAATGTATTATGCGAATGAATTAGAATGGATCGTACAAATGAATTAGAACGGATCGTACGAATGAATTAGAATGGATCGTTCGAATGAATTAGAATAGATCATGTGAATGAATTAGAATGGATCGTACGAATGAATTAGAATGGATCATACGATTGAATGAGAATAGATACATTCGTGCAAATAAATTAGAATGGATCGTATGAAAGAATTAGGATGGATACATTTGTACAAATTAGAATGGATTGTACGAATGAATTAGAATGGTTTGTGCGAATGACTTAGAATGGATTGTACGAATGCATTAGAATGGATCGTACGAATGAATTAGAATGGATCGTGAATGAATTAGAATGGATCGTTCGAATGAATTAGAATGTTAGAATGGACAGTACAAATGAATTAGAATTGATCGTACGAATGAATTAGAATGGATCATACGAATAAATTAGAATGGATACATTTGTGCGAATGAATTAGAATGGATCGTATGAATGAATTAGCATGGATATATTCGTGCGAATGAATTAGAATGGATCTTACGAATGCATTAGAATGGATCGTATTAATGAATTAGAATGGATCGTGCGTATGAATTAGAATGGATCATACGAATAAAATAGAATATTCTAATTCATTCGTACGATCCATTCTAATTCATTCACACGATCTATTCTAATTCATTCTTATGATCCATTCTACTTCATTTGTATGATCCATTCTAATTTATTCGCATGAATGTATCCAATCTAATTCATTCGTACGATCCATTTTAATTCATTCGTATGATCCATTCTAATTCACTCAGATGATCCATTTTAATTCATTCGTACAATCCATTCTAATTCATTTGCACGATCCATTGTAATTCATTCAGACGATCCATTCTAATTCATTCACACAATCCATTCTAATTCATTCGCACGAATGATCCATTCTAATTCATTCATACGATCCATTTTAATTCATACGTACGATCCATTCTAATTCACTCGGACGATCCATTCTAATTCATTTGTACGATCCATTCTAATCCATTTGCACGATCCAATCTAATTTATTCAGACGATCCATTCTAATTCATCCGCACAATCCATTCTAATTCCATTCTAATTCATTCGCACGATCCATTCTAATTCATTCGTACGATCCATTCTAAGTCATTCGTACGATTCATTCTAATTCATTCGCATGATCCAGTCTAATTCATTCATACGATCCATTCTAATTCATACGAATGTATCCATTCTAATTCATTCGTTTGATCCATTCTCATTTATTCGTATGATTCATTCTAATTTATTCGAATGATCCATTCTAATTAATTCGCACGATCCATTCTAATTCATTCGCACGAATGTATCCATTCTAATTTATTCGAATATATCCATTCTAATTCATTTGCATGGATAGATCTATTCTAATTCATTCGCATGAATGTATCCATTCTAATTCATTCGTAAAATCAATTCTAATTAATTTGTATGATCCATTCTAATTCATTCGCACAATCTATTCTAATTCATTCGTACGATCCATTCTAATTCATACGAATGTATCCATTCTAATTCATTCGCAGAAATGTATTCATTCTAATTCATTGGCACGATCCATTCTAATTCATTCGAACGATCCATTCTAATTCATTCACCCGATCCATTCTAATTCATTCGCACGAATGTATCCATTCTAATTCATTCGAGTGTACCCATTCTAATTCATTCCGTACGATCCATTCTAATTCATTCGAACAATTCATTCTAATCCATTCGTACAATCTATTCTAATTCATTCGTACGATCCATTCTAATTCATTCGCATGATCCATTCTAATTCATTCGTACGATCCATTCTAATTCATTCGTACAATCTATTCTAATTCATTCGTATGATCCATTCTAATTCATTTGCACGATCCATTCTAATTCGTTCGTATGATCCATTCTAATTATTCTAATTCATTCGAACGATCCATTCTAATTCATTCGTACGATCCATTCTAATTCATTAGTACGATCCATTCTAATTCATTCGAACGATCCATTCTAATTCATTCGTACGATCCATTCTAATTCATTCGCACATTCCATTCTAATTCATTCGTAAGATCTATTATAATTCATTCATACAATCCATTCTAATTAATTCCCACGATCCATTCTAATTCATTTGCACGAATGTATCCATTCTAATTCATTCGTATGATTCATTCTAATTCATTCATACGATCCATTCTAATTCATTCGCATGATCCATTCTAATTCATTCGCACGATCCATTCTAATTTATTCGAACGATCCATTCTAATTCATTCGTACGATCCATTATAATTCATTCGTACAATCCATTCAATTTCATTCATACGATCCATTCTAATTCATTTGCACGATCCATTCTAATTCATTAATGTGATCCATTCTAATTCATTCGCACGATCCATTCTAATTCATTCGTACGATCCATTCTAATTAATTCGCACGATCCATTCTAATTCATTCGCACGAATGTATTCATTTTAATTCATTCGAATGAATCCATTCTAATTCATTTGCATGGATGGATCCATTCTAATTCATTCGCACGAATGTATCCATTCTAATTCATTCGTACGGTCCATTCAAATTCACTCGGACGATCCATTCTAGTTCATTCGTAAGATCCAGTCTAATTAATTCGTACGATCTATTGTAATTCTTTCCTACTATCCATTCTAATTCATTCGCACGAATGTATCCATTCTAATTCATTCAGATGATCCATTCTAATTCATTCGAACGATCCATACGAATGAATTAGAATGGATCGTTTGAATGAATTAGAATAGATCGTGCGAATGAATTAGAATGGATCGTACGAATGAATTAGAATGGATACATTCGTGCGAATGAATTAGAATGGAACGTACGAATGAATTAGAATGGATACATTCGTATGAACTTGAATGGATCATACGAATGAATTAGAATGGATCGTACGAATGAATTAGAATGGATCGTTAGAAAGAATTAGAATAGATCGTACGAATGAATTAGAATGGATCGTACGAATGAATTAGAATGGATTGTTCGAATGAATTAGAACGGATCGTGCAAATGAATTAGAATGATCGTACAAATGAATTAGAATGGATCGTACGAATGAATTAGAATGGATACATTCGTGCGAATGAATTAGAATGGATACATTCTTATGAATTAGAATGGATCGTACGAATGAATTAGAATGGTTCGTGCGAATGAATTAGAATGGATCGTCCGAGTGAATTAGAATGGATCATTCGAATGAATTAGAATGGGTCGTATGAAAGAATTAGAATGGATCGTACGAATTAATTAGAATGGATCGTTCTAATGAATTAGAATGGATCGTACGAATGAATTAGAATGGATCATACGAAGGAATTAGAATGGATCGTACGAATGAAATAGAATGGATCATACGAATGAATTAGAATGGACCGTGTGAATGAATTAGAATAGATCGTACGAATGAATGAGAAATGAGTCATACGAATGAATTAGAAACATTCGTACGAATAAATTAGAATAGATCATACGAATGAATTAGAATGGATCATACGAATGAGTTAGAATGGATCGTACGAATGAATTAGAATGAATCATAGGAATGAATTAGAATGGATCGTCCGAATGAATTAGAATGGATCATACGTATGAATTAGAATGGATCGTGCGAGTGAATTAGAATGGATCGTACGAATGAATTAGAATGGATCGTACGAATGAATTAAAATGAATCATACGAATGAATAAGAATGGATCGTACGAATGAATTAGAATAGATCGTGTGAATGAATTAGAATGGATCTTATGAATGAATTAGAATGGATAGTACGAATGAATGTAGCATTCGAATGAATTAGAATGGATCGTGCGAATGAATTAGAATGGGTTATGCGAATGAATTAAAATGGATCGTACGAATGAAATAGAATGGGTCATACGAATGAATTAGAATGGATCGTGTGAATGAATTAGAATGGATCGTGCAAATGAATTAGAATGGATTGTCTGAATGAATTAGAATGAATCATACGAATGAATTAGAAAGGATAGTACGAATGAATTAGAATGGAATGTGCGAATGAATTAGAATGGATCGTGCGAATGAATTAGAATGGATCATACGAATGAATTAGAATGGATCGTGTGAATGAATTAGAATGGATCGTGCGAATGAATTAGAATGGATCGTATGAATGAATTAGAATGAATCATACAAATGAATTAGAATGGATAGTACGAATGAATTAGAATGGATCGTGCGAATCAATTAGAATGGATCATCTGAATGAATTAGAATGAATCATACGAATAAATTAGAATGGATAGTACGAATGAATTAGAATGGAATGTGCGAATGAATTAGAATGGATCGTGCGAATGAATTAGAATGGATCATCAGAGTGAATAAGAATAGATCATATGAATAAATTAGAGTGGATCGTGCAAATGAATTAGAATGGATCGTACAAATGAAATAGAATGGATTGTACGAATGAATTAGAATATATTGTACGAATGAATTAGAATGGATCATACGACTGCATTAGAATGGATCGTGTGAATAAAATAGAATGGATTGTACGAATGAATTAGAATTGATCGTACGAATGAATTAGAATGGATCGTATGAATGAATTAGAGTGGATTATGCGAATGAAATAGAATTGATCATATGAATGAATTAGAATGGATCATGTGAATGAATTAGAATGGATCGTGTGAATGAATTAGAGTGGATAATGTGAATGAATTAGAATGGATCATACGTATGAATTAGAATGGATCGTATGAATGAATTAGTGAGGATCATGCGAATTAATAAGAATGGATCGTATGAATGAATTAGAATGAATCATGCGAATGAATCAGACTGGATCATACGAATGAATTAGACTGGATCGTACGAATGAATTAGAATGGATACATTCGTACGAATGAATTAGAAAGGATCATATGAATGAATTTGAATGGATCGTGCGAATAAATTAGAATGGATCGTTCGAATGAATTAGAATGGATCGTGCGAATGAATTAAAATGGATAGTACGAATGAATTAGAATAGATCATACGAATGAATCAGAATGGATCGTACGAATGAATTAGAATGGGTCGTACGAATGAATTAGAATGAATTGTACGAATGAATTAGAATGGATCGTATGAATGAATTAGAGTGGATCATGCGAATGAATTAGAATGGATCGTTTGAATGAATTAGAATGGATTGTACGAATGAATTAGAATGGATCGCGAATGAATTAGAATGGATCGTGCGAATGAATTAGAATGGATCGTACGAATGAATTAGAATGGATCGTTCGAATGAATTAGAATGGATCATAAGAATGAATTAGAATGAATAATGCGAATGAATTAGAATGGATCATACGAATGAATTAGATTGGATAGTTCGAATGAATTAGAATGGATTGTACGAATGAATTAGAATGGATCTTTCGAATGAATTAGAATGGATCGTATGAATGAATTAGAATGGATCGTACGAATGAATTAGAATGGATCATACGAATGAATTAGAATGGGTACGAATGAATTAGAATGGATCGTATGAATGAATTAGAGTGGATCATACGAATTAATTACAATGGATCATATAAATGAATTAGAATGGATCGTGCGAATGAATTAGAATGGATCGTCTGAGTGAATTAGAATGGATCGTACGAATAAATTAGAATGGATCACATGAATGAATTAGAATGGATTGTCTGAGTGAATTAGAATGGATCATATGAATGAATTAGAGTGGATCATATTAATGAATTAGAATGGATCGTGCGAATGAATTAGAATGGATCGTCTGAGTGAATTAGAATGGATCGTACGAATGAATTAGAATGGATACATTCGAATGAATTAGAATGGATCGTACAAATGAATTAGAATGAATCGTGCGAATGAATTAGAATGTGTAGTACGAATGAATTATAATAGTTCGTACGAATGAATTAGAATGGATCATTCGAATGAATTAGAATGGATCGTATGAATGAATTAGAATGGATCGTTCGAATGAATTAGAATGGATCATTCGAATAAATTAGAATGGATCGTACGAATTAATTAGAATGGATACATCCGTGCGAATGAATTAGAGTGGATAGTACAAATGAATTAGAATAGATCGTTTGAATGAATTATAATGGATCGTACGAATGAATTAGAATGGATCGTACGAATGAATTAGAATAAAGCATACGAATGAATTAGAATGGATCGAACGGATGAACTAGAATGGTTACATTCGTATGAATTAGAATGTATCGTATGAATGAATTAGAGTGGATCATGCGAATGAATTAGAATGTATCGTTCGAATGAATTAGAATGGATCGTGCGAATGAATTAATAGAATGTGCGAATGAATTAGAATGGATCGTACAAATGAATTAGAATGGATCGTGCGAATGAATTAGAATGGATCTTACGAATGAATTAGAATGGAGAGTACGAATGAATTAGAATGGATCGTACGAATGAATTAGAATGGATACATTCGTACGAATGAATTAGAATGGATTGTACGAATGAATTAGAATGAATCATACGAATAAATTAGAATGGATCGTCCAAATGAATTAGAATGGATCATGCAAATGAATTAGAATAGATCGTACGAATTAATTAGAATAGATCGTGCGAATGAATTAGAATGGATTGTATGAATGCATTAGAATTGATCGAACGAATGAATTAGAATGGATACATTCGTATGAATTAGAATGGATCATGCGAATGAATTAGAATGGATCATATCGTGCGAATGAAATAGAATGGATCGTACGAATGAGTTAGAATGAATCATACGAATGAATTAGAATGGATGGTATGGATGAATTAGAATGGATCATGCGAGTGAATTAGAATGGATCGTTCGAATGAATTAGAATGGATACATTCGTATGAATTAGAATGAATTGAACGAATAAATTATAATGGATCATGCGAATGAATTAGAATGGATCATGCGAATGAATTAGAATGGATATAACGAATGAATTAGAATGGATCGTGCGAATGAATTAGAATAGATCGTACGAATGAATTAGAATGAATCATATGAATGAATTAGAATGGATCATGCGAATGAATTACAATGGATCGTACGAATGAATTAGAATGGATCGTAAGAATGAATTAGAATGGATCATATGAATGAATTAGAATGGATACATTCGTGCGAATGAATTAGAATGGATCATATGAATGAATTAGAATGGATCGTACGAATAAATTAGAATGGATCGTACGAATGAATTAGAATGGATCGTATGAATGAATTAGAGTGGATCATGCAAATTAATTACAATGGATCATATGAATGAATTAGAATGGATCGTGCGAATAAGTTAGAATGGATTGTCTGAATGAATTAGAATGAATCATACGAATGAATTAGAATGGATCATGCGAATGAATTAGAATGGAATGTGCGAATGAAATAGAATGGATCATACGAATGAATTAGAATGGATCGTACGAATGAATTAGGATGGATCATACGAATGAATTAGAATAGATTGAACGAATGAATTTAAAGGATACATTCGTGTAATTGAATTAGAATGGATCGTACGAATGAATTAGAATGAATCATACGAATGAATTAGAATGGATTGTCCAAATATATTAGAATGGATCGTGAATGAATTAGAATGGATCAAGCGAATGAATTAGAATGGATCGTCTGAATGAATTAGAATGGGTCGTATGAATGAATTAGAATGGATCGAGAATGAATTTGAATGGATCGAGCGAATGAATTAGATTGGATCGTATGAATGAATTAGAATGGATCGTTCGAATGAATTAGAATGGATCGTACGAATGAATTAGAATGGATCGTGAATGAATTAGAATGGATCGTTTGAATGAATTAGAATGTTAGAATGGATAGTACAAATGAATTAGAATGGATCGTTCGAATGTATTAGAATGGATTGTATGAATGAATTAGAATGGAATATGCAAATGAATTAGAATGGATCAGACGAATGAATTAGAATGGATCATACGAATGAATTAGAATGGATCGTGCGAATGAATTAGAATGGATCGTACGAATGAATAAGAATGGATCGTACGAATGAATTAGAATGGATCGTGCGAATGAATTAGAACGGATCGTACGAATGCATTAGAATGGATCGTGTAAATGAATTAGAATAGATCGTACGAATGAATTAGAATGGATCGTAAGAATGAATTAGAATGGATTGTATGAATGAATTAGAATGGATCGTACGAATGAATTAGAATGGATCGTACGAATGAATTAGAATGGATCGTACGAATGAATTAGAATGGATCGTGAATGAATTAGAATGGATACATTTTTGCGAATGAATTAGAATGGATCATGCGAATGAATTAGAATGGATCGTACAAATGAATTAGAATAGATCGTACGAATGAATTAGAATGAATCATTGGAATGAATTAGAATGGATTCTGTGAATGAATTAGAATGGATCGTATGAAAGAATTAGAATGGATACATTTGTATGAATTATAATGGATTGTATGAATGAATTAGAATGGTTTGAGCGAATGACTTAGAATGGATCGTACGAATGCATTAGAATGGATCGTACGAATGAATTAGAATGGATCGTGCATGAATTAGAATGGATCGTTCGAATGAATTAGAATATTTGAATGGATAGTACAAATGAATTAGAATGGATCGTACGAATGAATTAGAATGGATCATACGAA
The DNA here is from genome assembly GCA_947650365.1 of Chamaelirium japonicum. NCBI lineage: Eukaryota > Viridiplantae > Streptophyta > Magnoliopsida > Liliales > Melanthiaceae > Chamaelirium > Chamaelirium japonicum. Next base: position 349,337 of record CANTAL010000119.1, read on the forward strand.
TAAATTAGAATGGATACATTCGTGCGAATGAATTAGAATGGATCGTATGAATGAATTAGCATGGATACATTCGTGCGAATGAATTAGAATGGATCGTACGAATGCATTAGAATGGATCGTATGAATAAATTAGAATGGATCGTGCGTATGAATTAGAATGGATCATACGAATGAAATAGAATATTCTAATTCATTCGTACGATCCATTCTAATTCATTCACACGATCTATTCTAATTCATTCGTATGATCCATTCTACTTCATGTGTACGATCCATTCGAATTTATTCGTATGAATGTATCCAATCTAATTCATTCGTACGATCCATTTTAATTCATTCGTATGATCCATTCTAATTCACTCAGATGATCCATTTTAATTCATTCGTACAATCCATTCTAATTCATTCGCACGATCCATTGTAATTCATTCAGACGATCCATTCTAATTCATTCACACAATCCATTCTAATTCATTCGTACGAATGATCCATTCTAATTCATTCATATGATCCATTTTAATTCATTCGTATGATCCATTCTAATTCACTCGGACGATCCATTCTAATTCATTTGTATGATCCATTCTAATTCATTTGCACGATCCAATCTAATTCATTCAGACGATCCATTCTAATTCATCCGCACAATCCATTCTAATTCCATTCCAATTTATTCGCACGATCCATTCTAATTCATTCGTACGATCCATTCTAAGTCATTCGTATGATCCATTCTAATTCATTCATATGATCCACTCTAATTCATTCATACGATCCATTCTAATTCATACGAATGTATCCATTCTAATTCATTCGTTCGATCCATTCTAATTTATTCGTATGATTCATTCTAATTTATTCGAACGATCCATTCTAATTAATTCGCACGATCCATTCTAATTCATTCGCACGAATGTATCCATTCTAATTCATTCGAATATATCCATTCTAATTCATTTGCATGGATAGATCTATTCTAATTCATTCGCATGAATGTATCCATTCTAATTCATTCGTACGATCCATTCTAATTCATTTGTATGATCCATTCTAATTCATTCGCACAATCTATTCTAATTCATTCGTACCATCTATTCTAATTCATACGAATGTATCCATTCTAATTCATTCGCACGAATGTATTCATTCTAATTCATTGGCACGATCCATTCTAATTCATTCGAACGATCCATTCTAATTCATTCACCCGATCCATTCTAATTCATTCGTACGAATGTATCCATTCTAATTTATTCGAGTGTACCCATTCTAATTCATTCCGTACGACCCATTCTAATTCATTCGAACAATTCATTCTAATACATTCGTACAATGTATTCTAATTCATTCGTACGATCCATTCTAATTCATTCGCACAATCCATTCTAATTCATTCGTACGATCCATTCTAATTCATTCGTACAATCTATTCTAATTCATTCCTATGATCCATTCTAATTCATTTGCACGATCCATTCTAATTCATTCGTACGATCTATTCTAATTATTCTAATTCATTCGAACGATCCATTCTAATTCATTCATACGATCCATTCTAATTCATTAGTACGATCCATTCTAATTCATTCGAACGATCCATTCTAATTCATTCGTACGATCCATTCTAATTCATTCACACATTCTATTCTAATTCATTCGTAAGATCTATTATAATTCATTCATACGATCCATTCTAATTCATTCGTATGATCCATTCTAATTCATTCCCACAATCCGTTCTAATTCATTCGCACGAATGTATCCATTCTAATTCATTCGTATGATTCATTCTAATTCATTCATATGATTCATTCTAATTCATTCGCACGATCCATTCTAATTCATTCGCACGATCCATTCTAATTTATTCGAACGATCCATTCTAATTCATTCGTACGATCCATTATAATTCATTCGTCAATCCATTCTATTTCATTCATACGATCCATTCTAATTCATTCGCACGATCTATTCTAATTTATTAATGCGATCCATTCTAATTCATTCGCACGATCCATTCTAATTCATTCGTACGATCCATTCGAATTAATTCGCACGATCCATTCTAATTCATTCGCACGAATGTATCCATTCTCATTCATTTGAATGAATCCATTCTAATTCATTTGCATGGATGGATCCATTCTAATTCATTCGCACGAATGTATCCATTCTAATTCATTCGTACGGTCCATTCTAATTCACTCAGACGATCCATTCTAGTTCATTCGTACGATCCAGTCTAATTAATTCGTACGATCTATTGTAATTCATTCCTACTATCCATTCTAATTCATTCGCACGAATGTATCCATTCTAATTCATTCAGATGATCTATTTTAATTCATTCGAACGATCCATACGAATGAATTAGAATGGATCGTTTGAATGAATTAGAATAGATCGTGCGAATGAATTAGAATGGATCGTACGAATGAATTAGAATGGATCGTACGAATGAATTAGAATGGATACATTCGTGCGAATGAATTAGAATGGATCGTACGAATAAATTAGAATGGATACATTCGTATGAACTTGAATGGATCATACGAATGAATTAGAATGGATCGTACGAATGAATTAGAATGGATCGTTAGAAAGAATTAGAATAGATCGTACGAATGAATTAGAATGGATCATATAAATGAATTAGAATGGATCGTACGAATGAATTAGAACGGATCGTGCAAATGAATTAGAATGATCGTACGAATGAATTAGAATGGATCGTACGAATGAATTAGAATGGATACATTCGTGCGAATGAATTAGAATGGATCGTACGAATAAATTAGAATGGATACATTCTCATGAATTAGAATGGATCGTACGAATGAATTAGAATGGTTCGTGCGAATGAATTAGAATGGATCGTCCGAGTGAATTAGAATGGATCATGCGAATGAATTAGAATGGATTATACGAATGAATTAGAATGGATCGTACGAATGAATTAGAATGGATTGTTCGAATGAATTAGAATGGATCGTGCAAATGAATTAGAATGGATCGTACGAATGAATTAGAATGGATCGTACGAATGAATTAGAATGGATACATTCGTGCGAATGAATTAGAATGGATCGTACGAATGAATTAGAATGGATACATTCGTATGAATTAGAATGGATCGTAAGAATGAATTAGAATGGTTCGTGCAAATGAATTAGAATAGATCGTACGAATGCATTAGAATGGATTGTTCGAATGAATTAGAATGTTAGAATGGATAGTACAAATGAATTAGAATGGATCGTACGAATAAATTAGAATGGATCATATGAATGAATTAGAATGGATACATTCATGCGAATGAATTAGAATGGATCGTACGAATGAATTAGATAGGATACATTCATGCAAATGAATTAGAATGGATCGTACGAATGAATTAGAATGGATCGTACGAATGCATTAGAATAGATCATGCGATTGAATTAGAATGGATCATACGAATGAATTAGAATGTTCTAATTCATTCACACGATCCGTTCTAATTCATTCGTATGATCCTTTCGGACGATCCATTCTAATTCACTCAATGGATCCATTCTAATTTATTCGTACGATCCATTCTAATTCATTCGTATGATCCATTCTAATTTATTCATACGATCCATTCTAATTCATTCGTCTGATCCATTCCAATTCATTCGCACGAATGTATCCATTCTAATTCAATCGCATGATCCATTCTAATTCATTCGAACGATCCATTCAAATTCATTCGTACGATCCATTCTAATTCATTTGTACGATCCATTCTAATTCATTTGCATGATCCATTCTAATTCATTCATACGATCCATTCTAATTCATTCATAGAATCCATTCTATTTCATTTGTACGATCCATTCTAATTCATTCGTATGATCCATTCTAATTCATTCGTACGATCCATTCTAACTCATTTGCACAAATGTATCCATTCTAATTCAATCAGATGATCCATTCTAATTTATTCGAACAATCCATTCGAATGCATTTGTACGATCCATTCTAATTCATTCACACGATCCATTCTAATTCATTCACATTACCCATTCTAACATTCTAATTCATTTGAACGATCCATTCTAATTCATTCATGATCCATTCTAATTCATTCTTACGATTCATTCTAATGCATTCGTATGATCCATTATAATACATTCGCAAGATCCATTCTAATTCATTCGCACGATCCATTCTAATTCATTCGCACGATCCATTCTAATTCATACGAATGTATCCATTCTAATTCATTTGTACGATCCATTCAAATTCATTCGCACGAATGTATCCATTCAAATTCATAAGCACAATCCATTCTAATTCATTCAAATGATGCATTCTAATTCATTCGCATGATCCATTCTAATTCATTCGAATGATCGATTCTAATTCATTCGTACGATCCATTCTAATTCATTCGTATGATCCATTCTAATTCATTCGCACGATCTATTCTAATTCATTTGAACGATCCATTCTAATTTATTCGTACGATCCATTCTAATTCATTCGTACGATCCATTCTAATTCATTCGAACGATTCATTCTAATTTATTCGTACTATCCATTCTAATTCATTTGTACAATCTATTCTAATTCATTCGTACGATCCATTCTAATTCATTTGTACTATCCATTCTAATTCACTCAGATGATCCATTCTAATTCATTCGTTCGATCCATTCTAATTCATTCGAACGATCCATTCTAATTTATTCATATGATCCATTCAAATTCATTCGTACGATCCATTCTAATTCATTCGTATGATCCATTCTAATTCATTCGAATGATCCATTCCAATTTATTCGTACAATCCATTCTAATTCATTCGGACGATCCATTCTAATTCATTTGTACGATCCATTCTAATTCATTCGTATGATCCATTCTAATTCATTGGAATGATCCATTCTAATTTATTCGTACGATCCATACTAATTCATTCGTACAATCTATTATAATTCATTCCTACGATCCATTCTAATTCATTTGTAATATCCATTCTAATTCATTCGCACGATCCATTCTAATGCATTCGTACGATCCATTCTAATTCATTCGCACGATCCATTCTAATTCATTCATACGATCCATTCTAGTTCATTCGCATGATCCATTCTAATTCATTCGTATGATCCATTCTAATTCATTCGTACGATCCATTCTAATTCATTCGTACGATCTATTCTAATTCACTTGTAGTATCCATTCTAATTCATTCGTACGATCCATTCTAATTCATTCGTACGATCCATTCTAATTCATTCGCACGATCCATTATAATTCATTCGCATGATCCACTCTAATTCATTCATACGATCCATTCTAATTCATACGAATGTATCCATTCTAATTCATTCGTTCGATCCATTCTAATTCATTCATATGATTCATTCTAATTCATTCAGATGATCCATTCTAATTCATTCGAACGATCCATTCTAATTCATTCGCACGATCCATTCTAATTCATTCATGTGATCCATTCTAATTCATTCGTACGATCCATTCTAATTAATTCGCACGATCCATTCTGATTCATTCGTACGATCCATTCTAATTCATTCGAACGATCCATTCTAATTCTTTCGGACGATCCATTCTAATTCATTCGTACGATCCAGTCTAATTAATTCGTACGATCCATTCTAATTCATTCGTACGACCCATTCTATTTCATTTGCATGGATGTATCTATTCTAATTCATTCGTACGATCCATTCTAATTCATTCGTACGATCGTATTCTAATTAATTCGTACAATCCATTCTAATTCATTCGGACGATCCATTCTAATTTATTTGCTCGATCCATTCTAATTCATTCGTATGATCCATTCTAATTCATTCGCACGATCCATTCTAATTCATTCATGCGATCCATTCTAATTCATTCGTACGATCCATTCTAATTCATTCGTATGATCTATTTTAATTCATTTGCACAATCCATTCTAATTCATTCGTACGATCCATTCTAATTCATTCGTACGATCCATTCTAATTCATTCGCACTAATGTATCCATTGTAATTCATTCGCACTAATGTATCCATTATAATTCATTCGCACGATCCATTCTAATTAATTCGTATTATTCATTCTAATTCATTCAGACGATCCATTCTAATTCATTCGCATGATCCATTCAAATTCATTCGCACGATCCATTCTGATTCATTCGTACGATCCATTCTAATTCATTCGAACGATCCATTCTAATTCATTCGGACGATCCATTCTAATTCATTCGTACGATCCAGTCTAATTAATTCGTACGATCCATTCTAATTCATTCGTACGACCCATTCTAATTCATTTGCATGGATGTATCTATTCTAATTCATTCGTATGATCCATTCCAATTCATTTGGACGATCCATTCTAATTCATTCGAACGATCTATTCTAATCCATTCGTATGATCCATTCTAATTCATTCGGACGATCCATTCTATTTCATTCGTACGATCTATTCTAATTCTTTCGGACGATCCATTCTAATTCATTCATACGATCCATTCTAATTCTTTCGGACGATCCATTCTAATTTATTCGGACGATCTATTCTAATTCATTCGTACGATCCATTCTAATTCATTCGAACGATCCATTCTAATTCATTCGCTCGATCCATTCTAATTCATTCGTATGATCCATTCTAATTCATTCGTACAATCCATTCTAATTTATTCACACGATCCATTCTAAATCATTCGTATGATTCATTCTAATTCATTCGTACGATCCATTCAAATTCATTCGTATGATCCACTCTTATTCATTTGTACGATCCACTCTAATTCATTCGTACGATCCACTCTAATTCATTCGTACGATCCATTCAAATTCACTCGGACGATCCATTCTAATTCATTCGCATGATCCATTCTAATTTATTCGTACGATCCAATCTAATTTATTCGTACGATCCATTCTAATTCATTCGTACGATCCATTCTAATTTATTCGCACGAATGTATCCATTCTAATTCATTCGTATGATCCATTCTAATTCATTCGCATGATCCATTCTAATTCACTCAGACGATCCATTCTAATTCATTCGTACGATCCATTCTAATTCATTCGAACGATCCATTCTAATTCATTCGTACGATCCATTCTAATTCATTCGCACATTCCATTCTAATTCATTCGTATGATCCATTCTAATTCATTCGTACGATCCACTCTAATTCATTCATACGATCCATTCTAATTCATTCGTACGATCTATTCTTATTCATTCGTACGATCTATTCTTATTCATTCGTAAGATCCATTCTAATTCATTTGCACGATCTATTCTAATTCATTCGTATGATCCATTCTAATTCATTAATACGATTCATTCTAATTCATTCGTACGACCCATTGTAATTCATTCGTACGATCCATTCTAATTCATTCGTACGATCCATTCTAATTCATTCGCACGATCCATTCTAATTCATTTGCATGATCCATTCTAATTCATTCGTACGATCCATTCTAATTCATTCGAACGATCCATTCTAATTTATTCATACGATCCATTCTAATTTATTCGTACGATCCATTATAATTCATTCGGACGATCCATTCTAAATCATTCATACGAATGTATCCATTCTAATTCATTTGTACGATTAATTCTAATTCATTCGAACGATCCATTCTAATTCTTTCGTACAATCTATTCTAATTCATTCGTACGATCCATTCTAATTCATTTGTAATATCCATTCTAACATTTTAATTCATTCTAATTCATTCGCACGATCCATTCTAATTCATTCGCACGATCCATTCTAATTCATTCGGACGATCAATTCTTATTCATTCGTACGATCCAATCTAATTAATTCGTACGATCCATTCAAATTCATTCGTACAATCTATTCTAATTCATTCGTACAATCCATTCTAATTCATTCGTATTATCCATTCTAATTCATTCGTACGATCCATTCTAATTCATTCGTATGATCCATTCTAATTCATTCGTACGATCCATTCAAATTTATTCGTATGATCCATTCTTATTCATTCGTATGATGCATTCTAATTCATTCATAAGATCTATTCTAATTCATTCGTACGATCGTTTCTAATTCATTCATACGATCCATTCTAATTCATTCGTAAGATCCATTCTAATTCATTCGCACGATACATTCTAATTCATTCATAAGATCCATTCTAATTTTTTCATAATATTCATTCTAATTCATTCAGACGATCCATTCTAATTCATTCGCACGATCTATTCTAATTCATTCATATGATCCACTCTAATTCATTCGCACGAATGTATCCATTCTAATTCATTTGTACGATCCTTTCTAATTCATTCGCAAGAATGTATCGATTCTAATTCATTCGCACGATCCATTCTAATTCATTCGTATGATCCAGTCTAATTCATTCATTTGATCCATTCTAATTCATTTGCACGACCCATTCTAATTCATTCGCTTGGATGTATCCATTCAAATTCAATCGTACGATCCATTCTAATTCATTCGCACGAATGTATACATTCTAACTCATTCGTACAGTCCATTCTAATTCATTCACACGATCCATTCTAATTCATTCGTATGATCCATTCTAATTCAATCGCACGATTCATTCTAATTCATTCACACGATCCATTCTAATTCAATCGCACGATTCATTCGTATGATCCATTCTAATTCATTTGTACAATCCATTCTTATTCATTCGTACGATCCATTCTAATTCATTTGGACGATCCTTTCTAATTCATTCGGACGATCCAGTCTAATTCATTCGTACGATCCAGTCTAATTCATTCATAGGATCCATTCTAATTCATTTGTATGATCCATTCTAATTCATTCGTACGATCCATTCTAACTCATTCGCACAAATGTATCCATTCTAATTCATTCGTACGATCCATTCTAATTCATTCGTATGATCCATTCTAATTCATTGGTACGATCGATTCTACTCATTCGCACAAATGTATCCATTCTAATTCATTTGTACGATCCATTCTAATTCATTCATATGATCCATTCTAATTCATTCGCATGATCCATTCTAATTCATTCATACGATCCATTCTAATTCATTCGTACGATCTATTCTAATTCATTCATACGATCAATTCTAATTCAATCGTATGATCCATTCTAATTCATTCGTACAATCCATTCTAATCCATTCTAATTCTTTCATACGATGCATTCTAATTCATTCATATGATCTATTCCAATTCATTCCGTACGATCCATTCTAATTCATTCGTATGATTCATTCTAATTCATTCATACGATCCATTCTAATTCATTCGTATGATTCATTCTAATTTATCCATACAATCCATTCTAATTCATTTTTATGATCCATTCTAACTCATTCGCATGATCCATTCTAATTCATTCATACGATCTATTCTAATTCATTTGTATGATCCATTCTAATTCATTCGCACGAATGTATCCATTCTAATTCATTCGCACGATCCATTCTAATTCATTCGAATGATCCATTCTAAATCATTCGTACGATCCATTCTAATTCATTCGCATGAATGTATCCATTCTAATTCAATCGTACTGTCCATTCTATTTCATTCGTACGATCCATTCTAACTCATTCGCACAAATGTATCGATTCTAATTTATTCATACGATCCATTCTAATTCATTCGTACGATCCATTCTAATTCATTCGTACGATCCATTCTAATTCACTCACATGATCCATTCTAATTCATTCGTACGATCCATTCTAATTCATTCGCACGAATGTATCCATTCTAATTCATTCGCTTGATCCATTCTAATTTAGTCGTACGATCTATTCTAGTTCATTCGTACGATCCATTCTAATTCACTCGGACGATCCATTCTAATTAATTCGTACAATCCATTCTAATTCATTCGCACGGTCCATTCTAATTCATTCATACTATCCATTCTAATTCATTCGCATGATCCATTCTAATTCATTCATACGAATGTATCCATTCTAATTCATTCGTACAATCCATTCGAATTCTTTCCGTACTATCCATTCTAATTCATTCGTACGATCCATTCTAATTCATTCGCACATTCTATTCTAATTCAATCACACGATCCATTCTAATTCATTCGTTCGACCCATTCTAATTCATTCGCAAGGATGTATCCATTTTAATTCATTCGCACGATCTATAATAATTCAATTGCACGATCAATTCTAATTTATTCATAAAATCCATTCTAATTCATTCGTATGATTCATTCTAATTCATGCAGACGATCCAATTTAATTCATTCATACGATCCATTCAAGTTCATTCGTACGATCCATTCTAATTCACTCGGATGATCCATTCTAATTCATTCATACGATCCAGTCTAATTCATTCGTACGATCTATTCTAATTCATTCGTACGATCCATTCTAATTCATTCGTATGATCCATTCTAATTCATTCGCACGAATGTATCTATTCTAATTCATTCCTATGATCCATTCTAATTCATTCACACGATCCATTCTAATTCATTCGTATGATCCATTCTAATTCAATCGCACGATCCATTCTAATTCATTTGTACGATCCATTCTAATTCATTCGCACGAATGTATCCATTCTAATTCATTCATACGATCCATTCTAATTCATTCGCACGAATCATTCGCACGAATGTATCCATTCTAATTCATTCGCATGATCCTCTCTAATTCATTCATACGATCCATTCTAATTCATTCGCACGAATGTATCCATTCTAATTCATTCGCACGATCCATTCTAATTCATTCGAACGATCCATTCCAATTCATTCGTATGATCCATTCTAATTCATTCCTCGATCCATTCTAATTCATACGATCCATTCTAATTCGTACGAATGTATCCATTCTTATTCATTCGTTCGATCCATTCTAATTCATTCGTATGATCCATTCTAATTCATTCGTACGATCATATTCTTATACATTCGCACGATCCATTCTAATTCATTCGTATGATCCATTCTAATTTATTTGCACGAATGTATCAATTCTAATTCATTCGTACGATCCATTCTAATTCATTCACACGATCCATTCTAATTCATTCATATGATCCATTCTAATTTCATATAATCCATTCTAATTCATTCGCACAATCAATTCTAATTCATTCGAATGATCCTTTATAATTCATTCGTACGATCCATTCTATTTCATTCGTACGATCTAGTCTAATTCATTCGTATGATACATTCTAATTCATTCGCATGATCCATTCTAATTCATTCATACAATCTATTCCAATTCATTCGTACGATCTATTCTAATTCATTCATACGATCCATTCTAATTCATTCGTAAGATCCATTCTAATTCATTCGCACGATCCATTCTAATTCATTCATACGATCCATTCTAATTCATTCGTATGATTCATTCTAATTCATTCAGACGATCCATTCTAATTAATTCGCATGATCTATTCTAATTCATTCGTATGATCCACTCTAATTCATTTATATGATCCATTCTAATTCATTCGTATGATCCATTCTAATTCATTCGTATGATCCTTTCTAATTCATTCAAACGATTCATTCTTATTCATTCGTACGATCCATTCTAATTCATTCTCACATTCCATTCTAATTCATTCGTACGATCCATTCTAATTCATTCGAATGATCCATTCTAATTCATTCGAACGATCCATTCTAATTCATTCACACGAATGTATCCATTCTAGTTCATTCGTACGATCCATTCTAATTCATTCGTACAATCCATTCTAATTCATTCGAACGATCCATTCTTATTCATTCGTACGATCCATTCTAATTCATTCGCATATTCCATTCTAATTCATTCATACGATCCATTCTAATTCATTCGAATGATCCATTCTAATTTATTCGCACGAATGTATCCATTCTAGTTCATTCGTATGATCCATTCTAATTCATTCGCACGAATGTATCCATTCTAATTCATTCGCACGATCCATTCTAATTCATTCGTGCGACCTATTCTAATTCAGTCGCACGAATGTATCCATTCTAATTCATTCGTACGATCCATTCTAATTCATTCGTACGATCCATTCTAATTCATTAGCACGATCCATTCTAATTCATTCGTATGATCCATTCTAATTTATTTGTACGATCCATTCTAATTCATTCGTACGATCCATTCTAATTCATTCGCACGAATGTATCCATTCTAATTCATTCGCACGATCCATTCTAATTCATTTGTATGATCCATTCAAATTCATTTGCATGGATGTATCGATTCTAATTCATTCATATAATCCATTCTATTTAATTCGTACGATCCATTCTAATTCATTCATACGAATGAATTAGAATGGATACATTCGTGCGAATGAATTAGAATAGATCGTACGAATGAATTTGAATGGATCGTTCGAATGAATTAGAATGGATCGTGCGAATTAATTAGAATGGATCGTTCGAATGAATTAGAATGGATCGTACAAATGAATTAGAATTGAATGTACGAATGAATTAGAATGGATCTACGAATGCATTAGAATGGATCGTACGAATGAATTAGAATGGATACATTTGTGCGAATGAATGAGAATAGATTTTACGAGTGAATTAGAATGGATCGTATGAATGAATTAGAATGGATCGAACGGATGAATTAGAATGGATCGTACGAATGAAATAGAATGGATTGTACGGATGAATTAGAATGGATCCTGTGAATGCATTAGAATGGATCGTACGAATTAACTTGAATGGATACATTTGTGCGACTGAATTAGAATAGATCGTACGAATGAATTAGAATGGATCGTGCGAATGAATTAGAATGGATCATATGAATGAATTAGAACGGATCATGTGAATGAATTAGAATAGATCGTGCGAATTAATTACAATCGATCGTATGAATGAATTAGAATGGATCATGTGAATAAATTAGAATGGATCGTACGAATGAATTAGAATTCATTCGCACGATCCATTCTAATTCATTTGTACGATCCATTCTAATTCATTCGTACAATACATTCTAATTCATTCGTACAATCCATTCTAATTCATTCGTACGATCCATTCTAATTCATTCACACGATCCATTCTAATTCATTCGTATGATCCATTCTAATTCATTTGCACGAATGTAACCATTCTAATTTATTCGTACAATCTATTCTAATTCATTCGCATGGATGTATCCATTCTAATTCATTTGTACGATCCACTCTAATTCATTCGTATGATCCATTCTAATTCATTCGCGCGAATGTATCAATTCTATTTCATTCGTACCATCCATTCTAATTCATTCGCATGGATGTATCCATTCTAATTCATTCATATGATCCATTCTAATTCATTCGCATGAATGTATCCATTCTAATTCATTCGCATGATCCATTCTAATTCATTCGTATGATCCATTCTAATTCAATCATATGATCCATTCTAATTCAATCATATGATCCATTCTAATTCATTCGTCTGATCCATTCTAATTCATTCGTACGATCCATTCTAATTCATTCACACGATCAATTCTAATTTAATCGAACGATCCATTCTAATTCATTCGTACGATCCATTCTAATACATTCGCACGAATGTATCCATTCTAATTTATTCGTACGAATGAATTAGAATGGATCGTACGAATGAAATAGAATGGATTGTACGAAAGTATTAGAATGGATACATCCATGCAAATGAATTTGAATGGATCATACGAATGAATTAGAATGGATCGTGCGAATGAATTAGAATGGATACATTCATACGAATGAATTAGAATGGATCGTACGAATGAATTAGAACATTCTAATTCATTCGTATGATCCATTCTAATACAATCGCACGATCCATTCTAATTCATTCGTACGATCCATTCTAATTTATTCGTATGAATGTATCCATTCTAATTCATTCGTACGATTCATTCTAATTTATTCACACGATCCATTCTAATTCATTCGTACGATCCATTCAAATTCATTCGTATGATCCATTCTAATTCATTCGCACGAATGTATCCATTCTAGTTCATTCGTATGATCCATTCTATTTCATTCGCATGGATATATCTATTCTAATTCATTCGTACGATCCATTCTAATTCATTCACACGAATATATCCATTCTAATTCATTCGCACGATCCATTCTAATTCATTCATATGATCCATTCTAATTCATTCGCAGGATCCATTCTAATTCATTCGTACGATCCATTCTAATTCATTTGCACGATCCATACTAAGTCATTCGAACGATCCATTCTAATTCATTCGTACGATCCATTCTAATTCATTCGCACGAATGTATCCATTCTAATTCATTCGCATGAATGTATCCATTCTAATTCATTCGTACGAATGAATTTGAATGGATCGTACGAAGGAAATAGAATGGATTATACGAATTAATTAGAATGGATACATCCATGCAAATGAATTTGAATGGATCGTACGAATGAATTAGAATAGATCATGTTAATGAATTAGAATGGATACATTCGTGCAAATGAATTAGATTGGATTGTACGAATGAATTAGAATGGATCATACGAATGAATTAGAATGGATAGAACGAATGAATTAGAATGGATCGTACGAATGAATTAGAATGGATCGTATGAATGAATTAGAATGTATCGTACAAATGAATAAGAATGGATCATGCGAATGAATTAGAACATTCTAATTCATTCGTATAATCCATTCTAATTCAATCACATGATCCATTCTAAATCATTCGTACGATCCATTCTTATTTATTCGTATGATCCATTCTAATTCACTCGCACGATCCATTCTAATTCATTCGAACGATCCATTCTAATTCATTCGCATGATCCATTCTGATTCATTCATACGATCTATTCTAATTCATTCGAACGATCCATTCTAATTCATTCGTACGATCCATTCTAATTCATTCGCACGATCCATTCTAATTCATTCGAACGATCCATTCTAATTCATTCAGAGGATCCATTCTAATTCAATCGTATGATTCATTCTAATTCATTCAGACGATCCATTCTAATTCATTTGCATAAATGTATCCATTCTAATTCATTCGTACGATCCATTCTAAATTATTCGTACGATCCATTCTAATTTATTCATACGAATGTATCCATTCTAATTCATTCGTACGATCCATTCTAATTCATTCACACGATCCATTCTAATTCATTCGTATTATCTATTCTAATTCAGTCGCACGATCCATTCTAATTGATTCGTACAATCCATTCTATTTCATTCGTACGATCATTCTAATTCATTCGTTTGATCCATTCTAATTCATTCGTATGATCCATTCTAATTCATTCGTACGATCCATTCTAATTCATTCGCACAAATGTATCCATTCTAATTCATTCGCACGATCCATTTTTATTCATTTTTATCCATTCTAATTTCTACGAATGAACTTGATTGGATACATTCGTGCGACTGAATTAGAATAGATCGTACGAATGAATTAGAATGGATCGTACGAATCAATTAGAATGGATCATACGAATGAATTAGAATGGATCATGTGAATGAATTAGAATGGATAGTTTGAATGAATTAGAATGGACTGTACGAATGAATTAGAATGGATACATTCGTGCGAATGAATTAGAATGGATCATACAAATGGAATGAGCGAATGAATTAGAATGGATCGTACGAATGAATTAGAATGGATCGTTCGAATGAATTAGAATGGATCGTTCGAATGAATTAGAATGGATCGTACGAATGAATTAGAATGGAATGTGCGAATGAATTAGAATGGATCGTACGAATGAATTAGAATGGATCATTCGAATGAATTAGAATGGATTCGAATGAATTAGACTGGATCGTACGAATGAATTAGAATGGAATATGCGAATGAATTAGAATGGATCGTACGAATGAATTAGAATGGATCATTCAAATGAATTAGAATGGATCGTAAGAATGAATTAGAATGGAATGTGTGAATGAGTTAGAATGGATCGTACGAATGAATTAAAGTGGATCATTCGAATGAATTAGAATGGATCGTTCGAATGAATTAGAATGGATCGTACGAATGAATTAGAATGGAATGTACGAATGAATTAGAATGGATCATACGAATGAATTAGAATGGATCGTTCGAATGAATTAGAATAGATCGTCCGAATGAATTGGAATAGATCATACGAATGAATTAGAATGGAATGTGCAAATGAATTAGAATGGATCGTCTGAATGAATTAGAATGAATCATACGAATGAATTAGAATGGATCGTATGAATGAATTAAAATGGTTTATCCGAGTGAATTAGAATGGATCGTACGAATGAATTAGAATGGATACATTTGTTCAAATGAATTAGAATGGATCGTACGAATGAATTAGAATGGATACATTTGTGTGAATGAATTAGAATAGATTGTGCGAATGAATTAGAATGGATACATCCATGTGAATGAATTAGAATGGATCGTACGAATGAATTAGAATGAATCGCACGAATGAATTAGAATGGATCGTGTGAATGAATTAGAATGGATCGTACAAATGAATTAGAATGGATCGTATGAATGAATTAGAATGGATCGTACGAATAAATTAGAATGGATCGTGCGAATGAATTGGAATGGATCGTACGAATGAATTAGAGTAGATCGTACGAATGTATCCATTCTAATTTATTCGTACGAATGTATCCATTCTAATTCATTCGTATGATCCATTCTAATTCATTCACATGATCCATTCTAATTCATTCGTATGATCCATTCTAATTCAATCGCATGATCCATTCTAAATCATTCATTCGATCCATTCTAATTCATTCGCATGGATGTATCCATTCTAATTCATTCGCATGATCTATTCTAATTCATTCGTACGATCCATTCTAATTCATTCGTACGATCCATTCTAATTCATTCGCACGAATGTATCCATTCTAATTCATTCGTATGATGCACTTTAATTCATTCATACGATCCATTCTAATTCATTCGTACGATCCATTCTAATTCATTTGTACGATCCATTCTAATTCATTCACACGAATATATCCATTCTAATTCATTCGCACGATCCATTCTAATTCATTCGAACGATCCATTCTAATTCATTCGTATGATCCATTCTAATTCATTCGTACGATCCATTCTAATTTTTTTACACGAATGTATCCATTCTAATTTATTCGTATGATCCATTCTAATTCATTCGCACGATCCATTCTTATTCATTTATACGATCCATTCTAATTCATTCTAATTCATTCAGACGATCCATTCTAATTCATTCACACGATCTATTCTAATTCATTCGTATGATCCATTCTAATTCATTCGCATGAATCTATCCATTCTAATTCATTCGTATGATCCATTCTAATTCATTCGTACGAACCATTTTAATTCATTCATACGATCCATTTTAATTCATTCGTATGATTCATTCTAAATCATTCAGACGATCTATTCTAATTCTTTCGTACGATCTATTCTAATTCATTTGTACGATCCATTCTAATTCATTCGCATGAATGTATCCATTCTAATTCATTCGTACGATCCATTCTAATTTATTCGTACGAATGTATCCATTCTAATTCGTTCGTACGATTCATTCTAATTCATTCACACGATCCATTCTAATTCATTCGTATGATCCATTCTAATTCAATCGCACGATCCATTCTAATTCATTCGTACGATCCATTCTAATTCATTTGTACGATCCATTCTAATTCATTCGAACGATCCATTCTAATTCATTCAGACGATCCATTCTAATTCATTCGCACGAATGTATCCATTCTAATTCATTCGTACTATCCATTCTAATTCATTCGTACGATCTATTCTAATTCATTCATACGATCCATTCTAATTCATTCGTAAGATCCATTCTAATTCATTCGCACGATCAATTCTAATTCATTCATACGATCCATTCTAATTCATTCGTATGATTTATTCTAATTCATTCAGATGATCCATTCTAATTCATTCGTATGATCCATTCTAATTCATTCGTAAGATCCATTCTAATTCATTCGTATAATCCATTCTAGTTCATTCGTACGATCCATTCTAATTCATTCGTATGATCTATTCTATTTCATTCGTACAAATGTATCCATTCTAATTCATTCGTACGATCCATTCTAATTCATTCGTATGAACCATTCTAATTCATTCGGACGATCCATTCTAATTCATTCTTACGATCCATTCTAATTCATTCGTATGATCTATTCTAATTCATTCATACGATCCATTCTAATTCATTCGTATGATTCATTCTAATTCATTCGTATGATCCATTCTAATTTATTCGTACGAATGTATCCATTCTAATTCATTCGTATGATCCATTCTAATTCATTCGTACGATCCATTCTAATTCATTCGTACGATCCATTCTAATTCATTCGTATTATCCATTCTAATTCATTCGTAAGATCCATTCTAATCCATTCGCACGATCTACTCTAATTCATTCGTACGAACCATTCTAATTCATTCACACAAATGTATGCATTCTAAATCATTCGTATGATCCATTCTAATTCATTCCCATGATCCATTCTAATTCATTCGTACGATCCATTCTAGTTCATTCGTATGATCCTCTCTAATTCATTCGTATGATCCATTCTAATTCATTCACATGATCCATTCTAATTCATTCATACGATCCATTCTAATTCATTCGTACGATCCATTCTAATTCATTCGTACGATCCATTCTAATTCATTCGTATGATCCAATCTAATTCATTCATACGATCCATTCTTATTCATTCGTACGATATTCTAATTCATTCGCACAATCCATTCTAATTCATTCGAATGGATCGTACGAATGCATTAGAATGGATCATACGAATGAATTAGAATAGATCGTACGAATGAACTTGAATGGATACATTCGTGCGACTGAATTAGAATAGATCATACGAATGAATTAGAATGGATCGTGCGAATGATTTAGAACGGATCGTACAAATGAATTAGAATAGATCATGTGATTGAATTAGAATAGATCATGCGAATAAATTACAATGGATCATATGAATGAATTAGAATGGATCGTGTGAATGAATTAGAATGGATAGTACGAATGAATTATAATTCATTCGCACGATCCATAATAATTCATTCGTACAATCCATTCTAAGTCATTCGTACAATCCATTCTAATTCATTCGTACAATCCATTATAATTTATTCGAATGATCCATTCTAATTCATTCGTACAATACATTCTAATTCATTCGTACGATCTTTTCTAATTCATTCGTACGATCCATTCTAATTCATTCGTACGATCCATTCTAATTTATTCGCACGAATGAACCCATTCTAATTTATTCGTACGATCCATTCTATTTCATTCGCATGGATGTATCCATTCTAATTCATTCATACGATCCACTCTAATTAATTCGTATGATCCGTTCTAATTTATTCACACAAATTTATCCATTCTAGTTCATTCGTACGATCCATTCTAATTCATTCGCATGGATGTATCCATTCTAATTCATTCGTACGATCAATTCTAATTCATTCGCACGAATGTATCCATTCTAATTCATTCGCATGATCCATTCTAATTCATTCGTATGATCCATTCTAATTCATTCGCTTGATCCATTCTAATTCATTCGTACGATCCATTCTAATTCATTCGCACGATCAATTCTAATTTATTCGAACGATCCATTCTAATTCATTCGTACGATCCATTCTAATATATTCGCACGAATGTATCCATTCTAATTTATTCGTACGAATGAATTAGAATGGATCGTACGATCGAAATAGAATGGATTGTACGAATGAATTAGAATGGATACATCCATGCAAATGAATTTGAATGGATCATACGAATGAATTATAATGGATCGTGCGAATGAATTAGAATGGATACATTCATGCGAATGAATTAGAATGGATCGTACGAATGAATTTGAATGGATCGTACGAATGAATTAAAATGGATCGTACGAATGAATTAGAATGGATCGTACAAATGAATTAGAATGGATCGTGCGAATGAATTAGAACATTCTAATTCATTCATATGATCCATTCTAATTCAATCGCACGATGCATTCTAATTCATTCGTACGATCCATTCTAATTTATTCGTACAAATGTATCCATTCTAATTCATTCGTACGATCCATTCTAATTCATTCACACGATCCATTCTAATTCATTCGTACGATCCATTTAAAGTCATTCGTATGATCCATTCTAATTCATTCGCACGAATGTATCCATTCTAGTTCATTCGTACGATCCCTTCTAATTCATTCGCATGGATGTGTCCATTCTAATTCATTCGTACGATCAATTCTAATTCATTCGCACGAACGTATCCATTCTAATTCATTCGCACGATCCATTCTAATTCATTCGTACGATCCATTCTAATTCATTCGCACGATCCATTCTAATTCATTCGTATGATCCATTCGTATGATCCATTCTAATTCATTCGCACGATCGATTCTAATTCATTCGAACGATCCATTCTAATTCTTTCGTACGATCCCTTCTAATTTATTCGCACGAATGTATCCATTCTAATTCATTCGTACGAATAAATTTGATTGGATCGTACGAATGAAATAGAATGGATTGTACGAATGAATTAGAATGGATACATCCATGCAAATGAATTTGAATGGATTATACGAATGAATTAGAATGGATCCTGCGAATGAATTAGAATGGATACATTCGTGCAAATGAATTAGAATGGATCGTACAAATGAATTAGAATGGATCGTACAAATGAAATAGAATGTATCGTGCGAATAAATTAGAAAGTTCTAATTCATTCGTATGATCCATTCTAATTCAATCGCACGATCCTTTCTAAATCATTCGTACGATCCATTCTTATTCATTCGTATGATCCATTCTAATTCACTCGCACGATCCATTCTAATTCATTCGAATAATCCATTCTAATTCATTCGCACGATCCATTCTAATTCATTTGAACGATCCATTCTAATTTATTCATACGATCCATTCTAATTAATTCGTACGATCCATTCTAATTCATTCGAATGATCCATTCTGATTCATTCGTACGATCCATTCTAAATCATTCGCACGATCCATTCTAATTCATTCGAATGATCCATTCTAATTCATTCAGACGATCCATTCCAATTCATTCGTAGGATTCATTCTAATTCATTCAGACGATCCATTCTAATTCATTCGCATGAATGTATCCATTCTAATTTATTCGTATGATCCACTCTAAATTATTCGTACGATCCATTCTAATTTATTCGTACGAATGTATCCATTCTAATTCATTCGTACGATCCCTTCTAATTCATTCACACGGTCCATTCTAATTCATTCGTATGATCCATTCTAATTCAATCGCACGATCCATTCTAATTCATTCGTACAATCCGTTCTATTTCATTCGTACGATCTATTCTAATTCATTCGTATGATCCATTCTAATTCATTCATATGATCCATTCTAATTCATTCGTACGATCCATTCTAATTCATTCGCACAAATGTATCCATTCTAATTCATTCGCACAATCCATTCTAATTGATTCGTTTGATCTATTCTAAGTCAGTCGCACGAATGTATCCATTCAAGTTCGTTTGTATGATCCATTCTAATGCATTCGCATGATCCATTCTAATTCATTCGTACGATCCATTCTAATTCATTCGTACGATCCATTCTAATTCATTCGCACGATCCATTCTAATTCATTCGCATAATCCATTCTAATTCATTCGTACGATCCATTTTAATTAAGTCGCACAAATGTATCCATTCTAATTCAATCGTATGAATGAATTAGAATGGATCGTTCGAATGAAATAGAATGGATTGTACGAATGAATTAGAATAGATCATGCGAATGCATTAGAATGGATCGTACGAATGAACTTGAATGGATACATTCGTGCGACTGAATTAGAATAGATCGTACGAATGAATTAGAATGGATCGTGCGAATGATTTAGAACGGATCGTACGAATGAATTAGAATAGATCATGTGAATGAATTAGAATAGATCATGCGAATAAATTACAATGGATCATATGAATGAATTAGAATGGATCGTGTGAATGAATTAGAATGGATAGTACGAATGAATTAGAATTCATTCGCACGATCCATTCTAATTCATTCGTACAATCCATTCTAATTCATTCGTACAATCCATTCTAATTTATTCGAACGATCTATTCTAATTCATTCGTACAATCCATTCTAATTCATTCGTATGATCTATTCTAATTCATTCGTACAAACCATTCTAATTCATTCGTACGATCCATTCTAATTCATTCGCACGAATGAACCCACTCTAATTCATTCGTACGATCCATTCTAATTTATTCGCATGGATGTATCCATTCTAATTCATTCATACGATCCACTCTAATTAATTCGTATGATCCGTTCTAATTTATTCACACGAATGTATCCATTCTAGTTCATTCGTACGATCCATTCTAATTCATTCGCATGGATGTATCCATTCTAATTCATTCGTACGATCAATTCTAATTCATTCGCACGAATGTATCCATTCTAATTCATTCGCATGATCCATTCTAATTCATTCGTATGATCCATTCTAATTCATTCGCATGATCCATTCTAATTCATTCGTACGATCCATTCTAATTCATTCGCACGATCAATTCTAATTTATTCGAACGATCCATTCTAATTCATTCGTACGATCCATTCTAATACATTCGCACGAATGTATCCATTCTAATTTATTCGTACGAATGAATTAGAATGGATCATACGAATGAAATAGAATGGATTGTACGAATGAATTAGAATGGATACATCCATGCAAATGAATTTGAATGGATCATATGAATGAATTATAATGGATCGTGCGAAAGAATTAGAATGGATACATTCATGTGAATGAATTAGAATGGATCGTACGAATGAATTAGAATGGATCGTACGAATGAATTAGAATGGATCGTACAAATGAATTAGAATGGATCGTGCGAATGAATTAGAACATTCTAATTCATTCGTATGATCCATTCTAATTCAATCGCACGATGCATTCTAATTCATTCGTACGATCCATTCTAATTTATTCGTACAAATGTATCCATTCTAATTCATTCGTACGATCCATTCTAATTCATTCACACGATCCATTCTAATTCATTCGTACGATCCATTTAAAGTCATTCGTATGATCCATTCTAATTCATTCGCACGAATGTATCCATTCTAGTTCATTCGTACGATCCCTTCTAATTCATTCGCATGGATGTGTCCATTCTAATTCATTCGTACGATCAATTCTAATTCATTCACACGAATGTATCCATTCTAATTCATTCGCACGATCCATTCTAATTCATTCGTATGATCCATTCAAATTCAATCGCATGATCCATTCTAATTCATTCGTATGATCCATCCTAATTCATTCGCACGATCGATTCTAATTCATTCGAACGATCCATTCTAATTCATTCGTACGATCCCTTCTAATTCATTCGCACGAATGTATCCATTCTAATTCATTCGTACGAATTAATTTGATTGGATCGTACGAATGAAATAGAATGGATTGTACGAATGAATTAGAATGGATACATCCATGCAAATGAATTTGAATGGATCATACGAATGAATTAGAATGGATCCTGTGAATGAATTAGAATGGATATATTCGTGCAAATGAATTAGAATGGATCGTACTAATGAATTAGAATGGATCGTACAAATGAATTAGAATGTATCGTGCGAATAAATTAGAACATTCTAATTCATTCTTATGATCCATTCTAATTCAATCGTACGATCCTTTCTAAATCATTCGTACGATCCATTCTTATTCATTCGTATGATCCATTCTAATTCACTCGCACGATCCATTCTAATTCATTCGAATGATCCATTCTAATTCATTCGCACGATCCATTCTAATTCATTTGTACGATCCATTCTAATTCATTCGTACGATCCATTCTAATTCATTCGAACGATCCATTCTGATTCATTCGTACGATCCATTCTAAATCATTCGCACGATCCATTCTAATTCATTCGAACGATCCATTCTAATTCATTCAGACGATCCATTCTAATTCATTCGTAGGATTCATTCTAATTCATTCAGACGATCCATTCTAATTCATTCGTATGATCCACTCTAAATTATTCGTACGATCCATTCTAATTTATTCGTACGAATGTATCCATTCTAATTCATTCGTACAATCCCTTCTAATTCATTCACACGATCCATTCTAATTCATTCGTATGATCCATTCTAATTCAATCACACGATCCATTCTAATTCATTCGTACAATCCATTCTATTTCATTCGTACGATCCATTCTTATTCATTCGCACGAATGTATCCATTCTAATTCATTCGTACAATCTATTCTAATTCATTCGTATGATCCATTCTAATTCGTTCATATGATCCATTCTAATTCATTCGTACGATCCATTCTAATTCATTCGCACAAATGTATCCATTCTAATTCATTCGCACGATCCATTCTAATTGATTCGTACGATCTATTCTAAGTCAGTCGCACAAATGTATCCATTCAAGTTCATTTGTATGATCCATTCTAATGCATTCGCATGATCCATTCTAATTCATTCGTACGATCCATTCTAATTCATTCGTACGATCCATTCTAATTCATTCGCACGATCCATTCTAATTCATTCGCATAATCCATTCTAATTCATTCGTACGATCCATTCTAATTCAGTCGCACAAATGTATCCATTCTAATTCAATCGTACGAATGAATTAGAATGGATCATTCGAATGAAATAGAATGGATTGTACGAATGAATTAGAATGGATCATGCGAATGCAATAGAATGGATCATACGAATGAACTTGAATGGATACATTCGTGCGACTGAATTAGAATAGATCGTACGAATGAATTAGAATGGATCGTGTGAATGAATTAGAATGGATCGTACGAATGAATTAGAATGGATCATGTGAATGAATTATAATGGATCGTGTGAATGAATTAGAATGGATCGTACGAATGAATTAGAATGGATCGTACGAATGGATCGTACGAATGAATTAGAATGGATCATTCGAATGAATTAGAATGGATTGTTCGAATGAATTAAAATGGATCGTTCAAATGAATTAGAATGGATCGTACGAATGAATTAAAATGGAATGTGCGAATAAATTAGAATGGATCGTACGAATGAATTAGAATGGATCGTTCGAATGAATTAGAATGGATCGTACGAATGAATTAGAATGGAATGTGCTAATGAATTAGAATGGATCGTACGAATGAATTAGAATGGATCGTTCGAAAGAATTAGAATGGATTGTTCGAATGAATTAGAACTGATCGTACGAATGAATTAGAATGGAATGTACGAATGATTTAGAATGGATACATTCGTGCGAATGAATTAGAATGGATCGTATGAATGAATTAGAATGGATCGTATGAATGCGTTAGAATGGATACATCCATGCAAATGAATTTAAATGGATCATACGAATGAATTAGAATGGATCGTACGAATGAATTAGAATAGATCGTCCGAATGAATTAGAATGAATCATACGAATGAATTAGAATGGATCGTGTGAATGAATTAGAATAGATCGTACGAATGAATTAGAATAGATCGTGCGAATGAACTAGAATGGGTCGTGCAAATGAATTAGAATGGATCGTACGAATGAATTAGAATAGATCGTGCAAATGAATTAGTATGGATCGTACGAATGAATTAGAATAGATCGTGCGAATGAATTAGAATGGATCCTATGAATGATTTAGAATGGATAGTACGAATGAATTAGAATGGATCGTGCGAATGAATTACATCGGATCATACAAATGAATTAGAATGGATACAATCATGCGAATGAATTAGAATGGATCGTGAATGAATTAGAATGGATCGTACAAATGAATTAGAATGGATCGTGAATGAATTAGAATGAATCATTCGAATGAATTAGAATGGATCGTACGAATGAATTAGAATGGATCGTACGAATGAATTAGAATGGATCAAGAATGAATTAGAATGGATCGAGCGAATGAATTAAATGGATCGTACGAATGAATTAGAATGGATACATTCGTGCGAATGAATTAGAATGGATCGTACGAATGAATTAGAATGGATACATCCATTCGAATGAATTAGAATGGATCGTACGAATGAATTAGAATGGATCGTACGAACGAATTAGACTGGATCATACGAATGAATTAGAATGGATCGTACGAATGAATTAGAATGGATCGTCCAAATGAATTAGAATGGATCGTGGGAATGAATTTGATAGATCGTGCGAATGAATTAGAATGGATCGTGCGAATGAATTAGAAAGGATCATACGAATGAATCAGAAAGGATCATACGAATAATGGATACATTAGTACGAATGAATTAGAATAGAACGTACGAATGAATTAGAATGGATCGTATGAATGAATTAGAATGGATAATACGAATGAATTAGAATAGATCATCCGAATGAATTAGAATGAATCATACGAATGAATTGGAATGGATCGTATGAATGAATTAGAATGGATCGTCTGAATGAATTAGAAAGGATCATACGAATGAATCAGAATGGATCATACGAATGAATTAGACTTGATCGTACGAATGAATTAGAATGGATCGTCCGAGTGAATTAGAATGGATCGTACGAATTAATTAGAAATGATACATCCATGCAAATGAATTTGAATAAATCATACGAATGAATTAGAAAGGATCATACGAATAAATTAGAATGGATCGTACGAATGAATTAGAATGGATAGTATGAATGAAGTAGAATAGATCATCCGAATGAATTAGAATGAATCATACGAATAAATTAGAATGGATCGTGTGAATGAATTAGAATGGATCGTACGAATGAATTAGAATGGATCGTGCGAATGAATTATAATGGATCATACGAATGAATTAGAATAGATCGTCCGAATGAATTAGAATGGATCGTACGAATAAATTAGAATGGATCATATGAATGAATTAGAATGGATAATGCGAATGAATTAGAATGGATCGTATGAATGAATTAGAATAGATCGTGCGAATGAATTAGAATGGATCTTACGAATGAATTAGAATGGATAATACGAATTAATTAGAATGGATCATGCGAATGAATTACATTGGATCGTACGAATGAATTAGAATGGATACAATCATGCGAATGAATTAGAATGGACCGTGAATGAATTAGAATAGATCGTACGAATGAATTAGAATGGATCATACGAATGAATTAGAATGGATCGTATGAATGAATTAGAATAGATCGTACGAATGAGTTAGACTGGATCATACGAATGAATTAGAATGGATTGTACGAATGAATTAGAATGGATCGTCCAAATGAATTAGAATGGATCGTACGAGTGAATTAGAATGGATCGTACGAATAAATTAGAATGGATCATTCGAATAAATTAGAATGGATCATATGAATGAATTAGAATGGATCGTACGAATGAATTAGAATGGATACATTTGTGCGAATGAATTAGAATGGATCGTCCGAGGGAATTAGAATAGATCGTACGAATGAATTAGAATTGATCGTGCGAATCAATTAGAATGGATCATCTGAAAGAATTAGAATGGATCATTTGAATGAATTTGAAAGGATCATACAAATGAATCAGAATGGATCATACAAATAATGCATACATTCGTACGAATGAATTAGAATGGAACGTACGAATGAATTAGAATGGATCGTACGAATGAATTAGAATGGATAGTACGAATGAATTAGAATAGATCGTCCGAATGAATTAGAATGAATCATACGAATGAATTAGAATGGATCGTACGAATGAATTAGAATGGATAGTACGAATGAATTAGAATAGATCATCCGAATGAATTAGAATGAATCATACGAATGAATTAGAATGGTTCGTGTGAATGAATTAGAATGGATCGTACGAATGAATTAGAATGGATCGTGCGAATGAATTAGAATGGATCGTGCGAATGAATTAGAATGGATCATCCGAATGAATTAGAATGGATCGTACGAATGAATTAGAATGGATCGTATGAATGAATTAGAATCGATCATGTGAATGAATTAGAATGGATCGTACGAATGAATTAGAATAGATCGTGCGAGTGAATTAGAATGAATCATACGAATGAATTAGAATGGATACATCAATGCAAATGAATTTGAATGGATCATATGAATGAATTAGAATGGATCGTACGAATGAATTAGAATGGATACATCAATGCAAATGAATTTGAATGGATCATATGAATGAATTAGAATGGATCGTACGAATGAATTAGAATGGATCGCACGAATGAATTAGAATGGATAGTACGAATAAATTAGAATAGATCATCCGAATGAATTAGAATGAATCATACGAATGAATTAGAATGGTTCGTGTGAATGAATTAGAATGGATCATACGAATGAATTAGAATGGATCGTGCGAATAAATTAGAATGGATCGTCCGAATGAATTAGAATGGATCGTACGAATGAATTAGAATGGATCGTATGAATGAATTAGAATGGATCATGTGAATGAATTAGAATGGATCGTACGAATGAATTAGAATAGATCTTGCGAATGAATTAGAATGGATCTTACGAATGAATTAGAATAGATAGTACGAATGAATTAGAATGGATCGTGCGAATGAATTACATTGGATCGTACGAATGAATTAGACTGGATACAATCATGCGAATGAATTAGAATGGATCATAAATAAATTAGAATGGATCGTACGAATGAATTAGAATGGATCGTATGAATGAATTAGGATGGATCATACGAATGAATTATAATGGATCGTACGAATGAATTAGAATGGATCGTCCGAATGAATTAGAATGGATCGTACGAATGAATTAGAATGGATCGTATGAATTAATTAGAATGGATCATGCGAATGAATTAGAATGAATCATACGAATGAATTAGAATAGATTGTGCAAATTAATTAGAATGGATCTTACGAATGAATTAGAATGGATAGTACGAATGAATTAGAATGGTTCGTGCGAATGAATTACATTGGATCGTATGAATGAATTAGAATGTGTACAATCATGCTATTGAATTAGAATGGATCGTACGAATGAAATAGAATGGATCATATGAATGAATTAGGATGGATCGTACGAATGAGCTTAGAATGGATCGTACGAATGAATTAGAATGGATCGTGAATGAATTAGAATGGATCGAGCGAATGAATTAGAATGGATCGTATGAATGAATTATAATGGATCGTCCGAATGAATTAGAATGGATCGTACGAATGAAGTAGAATGGAATATGCGAATGAATAAGAATAGATCATATGAATGA
This sequence comes from Chamaelirium japonicum, assembly GCA_947650365.1. Taxonomy (NCBI): domain Eukaryota; kingdom Viridiplantae; phylum Streptophyta; class Magnoliopsida; order Liliales; family Melanthiaceae; genus Chamaelirium; species Chamaelirium japonicum. The sequence continues at coordinate 378,737 of CANTAL010000119.1, forward strand.
TATAGAATGGATCGTTTGAATGAATTAGAATGGAATGTGCGAATGAATTAGAATGGAATGTGCAAACAAATTAGAATAGATCATACGAATGAATTAGAATGGATCGTTCGAATGAATTAGAATGGATCATGCGAATGAATCAGAATGGATCGTACGAATGAATTAGAATAGATTGTATGAATGAATTAGAATGGATCATATGAATGAATTAGAGTGGATCGTTCGAATGAATTAGAATGGATCATTCGAATGAATTAGAATGGATCGTACGAATGAATTAGAATGGAATGTGCGAATGAATTAACATGGATCATACGAATGAATTAGAATGGATCATTCGAATGAATTAGAATGGATCATTCGAATTAATTAGAATGGATAGCACGAATGAATTAGAATAGATCGAATGAATGGATTAGAATGGATCGTGCGAACGAATTAAAATGGATCGTACGAATAAATTAGAATGGATCGTTCGAAGGAATTAGAATTGATCGTTCGAATGAATTAGAATGGATCGTACGAATGAATTAGAATGGAATGTGCGAATGAATTAGAATGGATTGTTCGAATGAATTAGAATGGATTATACGAATGAATTAGAATGGATACATCCATGCAAATGAATTTGAATGGATCATACGAATGAATTAGAATAGATTGTCCGAATGAATTTGAATGGATCGTGCGAATGAATTAGAATGGATCGTACGAATGAATTAGAATGGATACATTCCTGCGCATTCGCATGATCCATTCTAATTCATTCGCATGAATGTATCCATTCTAATTCATTCGTACGACCCATTCTAATTCATTCGAACGATCCATTCTAATTTATTCATATGATCCATTCTAATTCATTCGCATGATCCATTCTAATTCATTCATAAGAACCATTCTAATTCATTCGTACGATCCATTCTAATTCATTCGCACGAATATATCTATTCTAGCTTATTCGTACGATCCAACCTAATTCATTCATACGATCCATTCTAATTCATTCGTACGATCCATTCTAATTCATTTGTACGATCCATTCTAATTTATTCGCATGATTGTATCTATTCTAATTCATTCGTATGATCCAATGTAATTCATTCGCACGATCCATTCTAATTCACTTGTACTATCCATTGTAATTCATTCATACGATCCATTCTAATTCACTCGCATATTCCATTCTAATTCATTCATACGATCCATTCTAATTCATTCGTATGATCCATTCTAATTCATTCGTACGATCCATTCTAATTCATTCGTATAATCCATTCTAATTCATTCGTACGATTCATTCTAACTCATTCGCATGATCCATTCTAATTCATTCATACGATCCATTCTAATTCATTTGTATGATCCATTCTATTTCATTCCTATGATCCATTCTAATTCATTCGTATGATCCATTCTAATTCATTCGCATGGATGTATCCATTCTAATTCATTCGCACGAACGATCCATTCAAATTCATTCACACGATCCATTCTAATTCATTCATATGATCCATTCTAACTCAATCGCACTATCCATTCTAATTCATTCGAACGATCCATTCTAATTCATTGGTATGATCCACTCTAATTCATTCATACGATCCATTCAAATTCGTTCACACGATCGATTCTAATTCATTCGTACGATCCATTCTAATTTATTCGCACGATCCATCCTAATTCATTTCGTACGAACCATTCTAATTCACTCGGACGATCCATTCTAATTCATTCATATGATCCATTCTAATTCATTCGTATGATTCATTCTAATTCATTCGTACGATCCATTCTAATTCACTCGCATGATCCATTCTAATTCATCCAAACGATCCATTCTAATTCATTCGAACGATTCATTCTAGTTCATTCACACGATCCATTCTAATTCATTCATATGATTCATTCTAATTCATTCGCACATTACATTCTAATTCATTCGTACGATCCATTCTAATTCATTCGAACAATCCATTCTAATTCATTCATACGATCCATTCTAATTCATTCGTACGAGCCATTCTAATTCATTCGCATGATCCATTCTAATTCATTCATATGATCCATTTTAATTAATTCGTACGATCCATTCCAATTCATTCGTACGATCCATTCTAATTCATTCGCACGATCCATTCTAATTTATTCGTACGATAAATTCTAATTCATTCGAACGATCCATTCTAATTCATTCGTACGATCCATTCTAATTCATTTGGATGATCCATTCTAATTCATTCGTACGATCCATTCTAATTCATTCGTATGATCCATTCTAATTCATTCACATGATCCATTTTAATTCATTCGAACGATCCCTTCTAATTTATTCGTACAATCCATTCTAATTTATTCGGACGATCCATTCTAATTCATTCGTACGATCCATTCTAATTCATTCGTACGATCCATTCTAATTCATTCAGATGATCCATTCTAATTCATTCGTACGATCCATTCTAATTCATTCGCACGAATGTATCCATTCTAATTCAATCGCACGATCTATTCTAATTCATTCGTATGATCCATTCTAATTCATTCACACGATCCATTCTAATTCATTCGTACAATCCATTCTATTTCATTCGGACGATCCATTCTAATTCATTCGCACGATCCATTCTAATTCATTCGTACGATCCATTCTAATTTATTCGTACGATCCATTCTAATTCATTCGCATGATCCGTTATAATTCATTCGCACGAATGTATCCAATCTAATTCATTCGTCCGGTCTATTCTAATTCATTCGTACGATTCATTCTAATTCATTTCTATGATCCATTCTAATTCATTCGCATGATCCATTCTAATTCGTTCATACGATCCACTCTAATCCATTCGTACGATCCATTCTAATTCATTCGCATGATCCATTCTAATTCATTCACACGATCCATTCTAATTCATTCGTACGATCCATTCTAATTCATTCGTAAGATCCATTCTAATTCATTCGAACGATCCATTCTAATTCATTCGCACGATCCATTCTAATTCATTCGTATGATTCATTCTAATGCATTCGCACATTCCATTCTAATTCATTCGTACGATCCATTCTAATTCATTAGAACAATCCATTCTAATTCATTCATACGATCCATTCTAATTCATTCGTACGATCCATTCTAATTCATTCGCAGGATCCATTCTAATTCATTCGTACGATCCATTTTAATTAATTCGTACATCCATGCAAATGAATTAGAATGGATCATACGAATGAATTAGAATGGATACATCCATGCAAATGAATTTGAATGGATCATACGAATGAATTAGAATAGATTGTCCGAATGAATTTGAATGGATCGTGCGAATGAATTAGAATGGATCGTACGAATAAATTAGAATGGATACATTCCTGCGCATTCTCATGATCCATTCTAATTCATTCGCATGAATGTATCCATTCTAATTCATTCGTACGACCCATTCTAATTCATTCGAACGATCCATTCTAATTTATTCATATGATCCATTCTAATTCATTCGCATGATCCATTCTAATTCATTCATAAGATCCATTCTAATTCATTCGTACGATCCATTCAAATTCATTCGGACAATCTATTCTAATGAATTAGAATGGATACATCCATGCAAATGAATTTGAATGGATCATACGAATGAATTAGAATAGATTGTCCGAATGAATTTGAATGGATCGTGCGAATGAATTAGAATGGATCGTACGAATGAATTAGAATGGATACATTCCTGCGCATTCGCATTATCCATTCTAATTCATTCGCATGAATGTATCCATTCTAATTCATTCGTACGACCCATTCTAATTCATTCGAACGATCCATTCTAATTTATTCATATGATCCATTCTAATTCATTCGCATGATCCATTCTAATTCATTCATAAGATCCATTCTAATTCATTCGTACGATCCATTCTAATTCATTCGCACGAATATATCTATTCTAGCTTATTCGTACGATCCAACCTAATTCATTCATACGATCCATTCTAATTCATTCGTACGATCCATTCTAATTCATTTGTACGATCCATTCTAATTTATTCGCATGATTGTATCTATTCTAATTCATTCGTATGATCCAATGTAATTCATTCGCACGATCCATTCTAATTCATTCGTACTATCCATTGTAATTCATTCATACGATCCATTCTAATTCACTCGCATATTCCATTCTAATTCATTCATACGATCCATTCTAATTCATTCGTATGATCCATTCTAATTCATTCGTACGATCCATTCTAATTCATTCGTATAATCCATTCTAATTCATTCGTACGATTCATTCTAACTCATTCGCATGATCCATTCTAATTCATTCATACGATCCATTCTAATTCATTCGTATGATCCATTCTAATTCATTCCTATGATCCATTCTAATTCATTCGTATGATCCATTCTAATTCATTCGCATGGATGTATCCATTCTAATTCATTCGCACGAACGATCCATTCAAATTCATTCACACGATCCATTCTAATTCATTCATATGATCCATTCTAACTCAATGGCACTATCCATTCTAATTCATTCGAACGATCCATTCTAATTCATTGGTATGATCCACTCTAATTCATTCATACGATCCATTCAAATTCGTTCACACGATCGATTCTAATTCATTCGTACGATCCATTCTAATTTATTCGCACGATCCATCCTAATTCATTTCGTACGAACCATTCTAATTCACTCGGACGATCCATTCTAATTCATTCATATGATCCATTCTAATTCATTCGTATGATTCATTCTAATTCATTCGTACGATCCATTCTAATTCACTCGCATGATCCATTCTAATTCATCCAAACGATCCATTCTAATTCATTCGAACGATTCATTCTAGTTCATTCGCACGATCCATTCTAATTCATTCGTATGATTCATTCTAATTCATTCGCACATTATATTCTAATTCATTCGTACGATCCATTCTAATTCATTCGAACAATCCATTCTAATTCATTCATACGATCCATTCTAATTCATTCGTACAAGCCATTCTAATTCATTCGCATGATCCATTCTAATTCATTCATATGATCCATTTTAATTAATTCGTACGATCCATTCCAATTCATTCGTACGATCCATTCTAATTCATTCGCACGATCCATTCTAATTTATTCGTACGATAAATTCTAATTCATTCGAACGATCCATTCTAATTCATTCGTACGATCCATTCTAATTCATTTGGATGATCCATTCTAATTCATTCGTACGATCCATTCTAATTCATTCGTATGATCCATTCTAATTCATTCACATGATCCATTCTAATTCATTCGAACGATCCCTTCTAATTTATTCGTACAATCCATTCTAATTTATTCGGACGATCCATTCTAATTCATTCGTACGATCCATTCTAATTCATTCGTACGATCCATTCTAATTCATTCAGATGATCCATTCTAATTCATTCGTACGATCCATTCTAATTCATTCGCACGAATGTATCCATTCTAATTCAATCGCACGATCTATTCTAATTCATTCGTATGATCCATTCTAATTCATTCACACGATCCATTCTAATTCATTCGTACAATCCACTCTATTTCATTCGGACGATCCATTCTAATTCATTCGCACGATCCATTCTAATTCATTCGTACGATCCATTCTAATTTATTCGTACGATCCATTCTAATTCATTCGCATGATCCATTATAATTCATTCGCACGAATGTATCCAATCTAATTCATTCGTCCGGTCTATTCTAATTCATTCGTACGATCCATTCTAATTCATTTCTATGATCCATTCTAATTCATTCGCATGATCCATTCTAATTCATTCATACGATCCACTCTAATCCATTCGTACGATCCATTCTAATTCATTCGCATGATCCATTCTAATTCATTCGCACGATCCATTCTAATTCATTCGTACGATCCATTCTAATTCATTCGTAAGATCCATTCTAATTCATTCGAACGATCCATTCTAATTCATTCGCACGATCCATTCTAATTCATTCGTATGATTCATTCTAATGCATTCGCACATTCCATTCTAATTTATTCGTACGATCCATTCTAATTCATTAGAACAATCCATTCTAATTCATTCATACGATCCATTCTAATTCATTCGTACGATCCATTCTAATTCATTCGCAGGATCCATTCTAATTCATTCGTACGATCCATTTTAATTAATTCGTACGATCCATTCTAATTCATTCGTACGATCCATTCTAATTCATTCGTACGATCCATTCTAATTTATTCGTACGATCCATTCTAATTCATTCGAACGATCCATTCGTACGATCCATTCTAATTCATTCGGACGATCCATTCTAATTTATTCGTACGATCCATTCTAATTCATTCGTACGATCCATTCTAATTCATTCACATGATCGATTCTAATTCATTCGAACGATCCCTTCTAATTTATTCGTACAATCCATTCTAATTTATTCGGACGATCCATTCTAATTCATTCGTACGATCCATTCTAATTCATTCGCACGATCCATTCTAATCCATTTGCACGATCCATTCTAATTCATTCGTACGATCCATTCTAATTCATTCGCATATTCAATTCTAATTCATTCGTACGATCCATTCTAATTCATTCGAACAATCCATTCTAATTCATTCATACGATCCATTCTAATTCATTCGTACGATCCATTCTAATTCATTCGCATGATCCATTCTAATTCATTTGTACGATCCATTTTAATTAATTCGTACGATCCATTCTAATTCATTCGTACGATCCATTCTAATTCATTCGCACGATCCATTCTAATTTATTTGTACGATCCATTCTAATTCATTCAACGATCCATTCTAATTCATTCGTACGATCCATTCTAATTCATTCGGACGATCCATTCTAATTCATTCGTACGATCCATTCTAATTCATTCGTACGATCCATTCTAATTCATTCACATGATCCATTCTAATTCATTCGAACGATCCCTTCTAATTTATTCGTACAATCCATTCTAATTTATTCGGACGATCCATTCTAATTCATTCGTACGATCCATTCTAATTCATTCGTACGATCCATTCTAATTCATTCACATGATCCATTCTAATTCATTCGCACAATCCATTCTAATTCATTTATTCGATTTGTTATAAATCATTCGTACGATCAATTCTAATTCATTCGTACAATCCATTCTATTTCATTCGGACGATCCATTCTAATTAATTCGCACATTCCATTCTAATTCATTCGCACGATCCATTCTAATTCATTCGTTCGACCCATTCTAATTCATTCGCATGGATGTATCCATTCTAATTCATTCGCACAATCTATTCTAATTCTATCGCACGATCCATTCTAATTCATTCGTACGTACGATCCATTCTAATTCATTCGCACGATCCATTCTAATTCATTCGTACGATCCATTCTAATTCATTCGGACGATCCATTCTAATTCACTCGCACGATCCATTCTAATTCATTCACACGAATGTATCCATTCTAGTTCATTTGTACTTTCTATTCTAATTCATTAGCACGATCCATTCTAATTTATTCGTACGATCCATTCTAATTCATTCGTACTATCCATTCTAATTCATTCAGATGATCCATTCTAATTCATTCGCACGAATTTATCCATTTTAGTTCATTTGTACGATCCATTCTAATTCATTCGCACGAATGTATCCATTCTAATTCATTCGTACGATCCATTCTATTTCATTCGCACGATCCATTCTAATTTATTCACACGATTCATTCTAATTCATTCGTATAATCCATTCAAATTCATTTGCATGGATGTATCCATTCTAATTCATTCACACGATCCATTCTAATTCATTCGAACGATCCATTCTAATTCATTCGTACGATCCATTCTAATTCATTCGCATGGATGTATCCATTCTAATTCATTCGTAAGATCCATTGTAATTCTTTCGCACGAATATATCCATTCTAATTCATTCGAACGATCCATCTCCAATTCATTCGTATGATCTCTTTTAATTCATTCGTACGATCCATTCTAATTCATTTGCACGATCCATTCTAATTCATTCGCATGATCCACTCTAATTCATTCATACGATCCATTCTAATTCATTCGCAGGAATGTACCCATTCTAATTCATTCGCACGATCCATTCTAATTCATTGGAACGATCCATTCTAATTCATTCGCACGATCCATTCAAATTCATTGGAACGATCCATTCTAATTCATTCGTATGATCCATTCTAATTCAATCGCACGATCCATTCTAAAACATTCATACGATCCATTCTAATTCATTCGTATGATCCATTCTAATTCATTCTCATAGATGTATCCATTCGAATTTATTCGTATGATCCATTCTAATTCATTCACACGATCCATCTCTAATTCATTCGTACGATCTCTTCTAATTCATTCGTACGATCCATTCAAATTCATTTGCATGATCTATTCTAATTCATTCGCATGATCCACTCTAATTCATTCATACGATCCATTCTAATTCATTCGCAGGAATGTATCCATTCTAATTCATTCGCACGATCCATTCTAATTCATTCGAACGATCCATTCTAATTCATTCGTATGATCCATTCTAATTCAATCGCACGATCCATTCTAATGCATTCGTACGATCCATTCTAATTTATTCGTATGATCCATTCTAATTCATTCTCATGGATGTATCCATTCGAATTCATTCGTATGATCCATTCTAATTCATTCACACGAATGTATCCATTCTAATTTATTCGCACTATCCATTCTAATTCATTCATATGATCCATTCTAATTCATTCGCCTGATCCACTCTAATTCATTCATACGATCCATTCTAATTCATTTGTACGATCCATTCTAATTCATTCGTACGATCCATTCTAATTTATTCGCACGAATGTATCCATTCTAATTCATTCGCACGATCCATTCTATTCATTCGAACGATCCATTCTAATTCATTCGCACGATCCATTCTAATTCATTCGTACGATCTATTCTAATTTATTCCTACGATCTATTCTAATGCATTCGTACGATCCATTCTAATTCATTCGTACGATCCATTCTAATTCATTCGTATGATCCATTCTAATTCATTCGTACGATCCATTCTAATTCATTCGTACGATCCATTCTAATTCATTCGCAAGAATGTATCCATTCTAATTCATTCGCACGATCCATTCTAATTCATTGGAACGATCCATTCTAATTCGTTCGTATGATCCATTCTAATTCATTCGCACGATCCATTCTAATTCATTCGTACGATCCATTCTCATTCATTCGTATGATCCATTCTAATGCATTCGTACGATCCATTCTAATTCTTTCGTATGATCTATTCAAATTCATTCGTAGGAATATATCCATTCTAATTCATTCGCACGATCCATTCTAATTCTTTCGTACGATCCATTCTAATTCATTCGTACGATCTATTCTAATTCATTCGTACTATCCATTCTAATTCATTCGTAAGATCCATTCTAATTCATTCGCACGAACGTATCCATTCTAATTCATTCTTACGATCCTTTCTAATTCATTCGCACGAATATATCCATTCTAATTCACTCGTACGATCCATTCTAATTCATTCACACGATCCATTCTAATTCATTCATATTATCCATTGTAATTAATTCGCACAATCCATTCTAATTCATTCGTAGGAATATATCCATTCTAATTCATTCGCACGATCCATTCTAATTCACTCGGACGATCCATTCCAATTCATTCGTATGATCTGTTCTAATTCATTCGTACTATCCATTCTAATTCATTCGTAAGATCCATTCTAATTCATTCGCACGAATGTATCTATTCTGCTTTATTCGTACGATCCATTCTAATTCATTCGCACGAATGTATCCATTCTAATTCATTCGTATGATCCATTCTAATCCATTCACACGATCTATTCTAATTCATTCATATGATCCATTGTAATTAATTCGCACGATCCGTTCTAATTCATTCACATGATCCATTCTAATGCATTCGCACGATCCATTCAAATTTATTCGTACGAACTATTCTTATTCATTCGTACGATCCATTCTAATTCATTCGCACGAATGTATCCATTCTAATTCATTCGTACGATCCATTCTAATTCACTCGAACGATCCATTCTAATTCATTTGTACGATCTATTCTAATTCACTCGTACTATCCATTCTAATTCATTCGCACGATCCATTCTGATTCATTCGAACGATCCATTCTAATTCATTCGTACGATCCATTCTAATTCATTCGTACGATCCATTCTAATTCATTCATATGATTCATTCTAATTCATTCAGACGATCCATTCTAATTCATTCGCACGATCTATTCTAATTCATTCGTACGATCCATTCTAATTCATTCGAACGATCCATTCTAATTCATTCGAACGATCCATTCTAATTCATTCGTACGATCCATTCTAATTCATTTGCACGATCCATTCTAATTCATTAGTACGATCCTGTCTAATTCATTCGTATGATCCATTCTAATTCATTCGCATGATCCATTCTAATTCATTCGTACGATCCATTCTAATTCATTCGTACGATCAATTCTAATTCATTCGTACAATCCATTCTATTTCATTCGTATGATCCATTCTATTTCATTCGTACGATCCATTCTAATTCATTCGTACGATCCAATCTAATTCATTCTTATGATCCATTCTAATTCATTCGCATGATCCACTCTAATTCATTCATACGATCCATTCTAATTCATTCGTATGATTCATTCTAATTCATTCATATGATCCATTGTAATTATTTCGCACGATCCATTCTAATTGATTCACATGATCCATTCTAATTCATTCGTACGATCCATTCTAATTCATTCGTACGATCCATTCGAACGATCCATTCTAATTCATTCATATGATCCATTCTAATTCATTCGCACGATCCATTCTAATTCATTCGCATGATCCACTCTAATTCATTCATACGATACATTCTAATTCATTCGCACGAATGTATCCATTCTGATTCATTGGCAGGATCCATTCTAATTCATTCGAACGATCCATTCTAATTCATTCGTATGATCCATTCTAATTCAATCACACGATCCATTCTAATTCATTCGTACGATCCATTCTAATTCATTCGTACGATCCATTCTAATTCATTCTCATGGATGTATCCATTCGAATTCATTCGTATAATCCATTCTAATTCATTCACACGAATGTATCCATTCTAATTCGTTCGCACTATCCATTCTAATTCATTCGTATGATCCATTCTAATTCATTCCCCTGATCCACTCTAATTCATTCATATGATCCATTCTATTCATTCGTACGATCCATTCTAATTCATTCGTACGATCCATTCTAATATATTCGCACGAATGTATCCATTCTAATTCATTCGCACGATCCATTCTAATCCATTCGAACGATCCATTCTAATTCATTCGCACGATCCATTCTAATTCATTCGCACGATCTATTCTAATTCATTCGTACGATCTATTCTAATGCATTCGTACGATCCATTCTAATTCATTCGTACGATCCATTCTAATTCATTCGTATGATCCATTCTAATTCATTCGTACGATCCATTCTAATTCATTCGCATGAATGTATCCATTCTAATTCATTCGCACGATCCACTCTAATTCATTCGAATGGTCCATTCTAATTCATTCGTACGATCCATTCTAATTCATTCGCACGATCCATTCTAATTCATTCGCACGATCCATTCTAATTTATTCGTACGATCCATTCTAATGCATTCGTATGATCCATTCTAATGCATTCGTACGATCCACTCTAATTCATTCGTATGATCTATTCTAATTCATTCGCAGGAATATATCCATTCTAATTCATTCGCACGATCCATTCTAATTCTTTCGTACGATCCATTCTAATTCATTCGTACGATCTATTATAATTCATTCGTACTATCCATTCTAATTTATTCGTAAGATACATTCTAATTCATTCGCACGAACGTATCCATTCTAATTCATTCACATGATCCATTCTAAGTTATTCGTATGATCCATTCTAATTCATTCGTACGATCCATTCGAATGATCCATTCTAATTCATTCGTATGATCCATTCTAATTCATTCGCACGATCCATTCTAATTCATTCGCATGATCCACTCTAATTCATTCATACGATCCATTCTAATTCATTCGCACGAATGTATCCATTCTAATTCATTCGCACGATCCATTCTAATTCATTTGAACGATCCATTCTAATTCATTCGTATGAACCATTCTAATTCAATCGCACGATCCATTCTAATGCATTCGTACGATCCATTCTAATTCATTCGTACGATCCATTCTAGTTCATTCGCATGGATGTATCCATTCGAATTCATTCGTATGATCCATTCTAATTCATTCGCACGAATGTATCCATTCTAATTCATTCGCACTATCCATTCTAATTCATTCGTATGATCCATTCTAATTCATTCGCCTGATCCACTCTAATTCATTCATACGATCCATTCTAATTCATTCGTACGATCCATTCTAATTCATTCGTACGATCCATGTTCATTCGTACAATCCATTCTAATTCATTCGAACGATCCATTCTAATTCATTCGTACGATTCATTCTAATTCATTCGTTTGATCCATTCTAGTTCATTCGCACGAATGTATCTATTCAAGGTCATTCGTACGATCCATTCTAATTCATTCGTACGATCCATTCTAATTCATTCGTACGTTCCATTCTAATTCATTCGCTTGAATTTATCCATTCTAGTTCATTCTTATGATTCATTCTAATTGATTCATATGATCCATTCTAATTCATCTGCACGATCAATTCTAATTCATTCGCACGGATGTATCGATTCTAATTCATTCGTACGATCCATTCTAATTCATTCGCACAATCCATTCTAATTCAGACGTACGATCCATTCTAATATATTCGCATGATCCATTCTCATTCATTCGTACGATCTACTCTAATTCATACATACGATCCATTCTAATTCACTCGCGCGAACCATTCTAATTCATTCGCATGAATATATCCATTCTATTTCATTCGTACGATCCATTCTAATTCATTCACACGATCCTTTCTAATTCATTCGTATGATCGATTCTAATTCTTTTGTACGATCCATTCTAATTCATTGGTATAATCCATTCTAATTCATTCGCACGAATGTATCCTTTCTAATTAATTCGTATGATCCATTCTAATTCATTCGCATGATCCATTCTAATTCATTCGTACGATCCATTCTAAATCATTCGTACGATCCATTCTAATTCATTCGTACGATTCATTCTAATTTATTCGTACGATCCATTCTAATTCATTCGCACATTCCATTCTAATTCATTCGTACGATCGATTCTAATTCATTTGTATGATCCATTCTAATTCATTCGTACGATCCATTCTAATTCATTCGTAAGATCCATTTTAATTCATTCGCACAAATGTATCCATTCTAATTCATTCATACGATCCATTCTAATTCATTCACACGATCCATCCTAATTCATTCGTATGATCCATTCTAATCCATTCGTACAATCCATTCTTATTCAGACATACGATTCATTCTAATTAATTCGTACGTTCCATTCTAATTCGTTCGCACAAATGTATCTATTCTAGTTTATTCGTACGATTCATTCTAATTATTTCGCGCGATCTATTCTAATTCATTTGTATGATCCATTCTAATTCATTCGTACGATCCATTCTAATTCATTCGCATGATTATATCCATTCTAATTTATTCGTATGATCCAATGTAATTCATTCACACGATCCATTCTAATTCATTCGTACGATCCATTCTAATTCATTCGTACGATCCATTCTAATTCATTCGTTCGATCTATCCTAATTCATTCGTAAAATCTATTCTCATTCATTCGCACAAATGTATCCATTCTTATTCATTCGTACGATCCATTCTAATGCATTCGTACGATCCATTCTAATTCATTCGTACGATCCATTATAATTCATTCACACGATCCATTATAATTCATTCGCCCGATCCATTCTAATTCATTCGTTCGACCCATTCTAATTCATTCATACAATCCATTCTAATTCATTCGCATGAATATATCCATTCTAATTCATTCGTACGATCCATTCTAATGCATTTGTACGATCCATTCTAATTCATTCATACAATCCATTCTAATTCATTCACACGAATATATCCATTCTAATTCATTCGTACGATCCATTCTAATTCATTCGCACGATCCATTCTAAATCATTCATACGATCCATTCTAATTCATTCGTACGATCTATTCGAATTCATTCACACGAATGTATCCATTCTAATTCATTCGTACGATCAATTCTAATTCATTCGCATGATCCATTCTAATTCGTTCGTATGGTCAATTCTAATTCATGCGTACGTTCTTTCTAATTCATTCGTACGATCCATTCTAATTCATTCGCACGAATGTACCCATTCTAATTCATTCGTACGATCGATTCTAATTCATTCGCACGATCTATTCTAATTCATTCGTACTATCCGTTCTAATTCATTCGCACGATCCATTCTAATTCATTCGTACAATCCATTCTAATTCATTCGCACGAATGTATCCATTATAATTTATTCGTACGATCCATTCTAATTCATTCGTATGATCCATTCTAATTTATTCGTACGATCCATTCTACTTCATTCGCATAGATGTATCCATTCTAATTCATTCGTACAATCCATTCTAATTCATTCGAACGATCCATTCTAATTCATTCGTACGATTTATTCAAATTCATTCGTATGATCCATTCTAATTTATTCACACGAATATATCCATTCAAGTTCATTCGTACGAACCATTCTAATTCATTCGTACGATCCATTCTAATTCATTCGTATGTTCCATTCTAATTCATTCGCATGAATGTATCCATTCTAGTTCATTCTTACTATCCATTCTAATTGATTCGTATGATCCATTCTAATTCATCTGCATGATCAATTCTAATTCATTCGCACGGATGTATCGATTCTAATTCATTCGTACGATCCATTCTAATTCATTCGCCCAATCCATTCTAATTCAGACGTAAGATCCATTCTAATATATTCGTATGATCCATTCTTATTCATTCGTACGATCCACTCTAATTCATTCATATGATCCATTCTAATTCATTCACATGAACCATTTCTTTTTCATTTGCACGAATGTATCCATTCTAATTAATTCATACAATCCATTCTAATTCATTCGCACAATCAATTCTAATTCATTCATACGATCCATTCTAAATCATTCGTATGATCCATTCTAACTCATTCGCATGAATGTATCCATTCTAATTCATTCGTACGATCTATTCTAATTCATTTGCACGATCCATTCTAATTCAATCGCACGATCCATTCAAATTCATTCGTACGATGCTTTCTAATTCATTCGTACGATCCTTTCTAGGTCATTCATATGATCCATTCTAATTCATTCGCATGAACCATTTTTATTCATTCGCACGAATGTATCCATTCTAATTAATTCGTACAATCCATTCTAATTCATTCGTACTATCCATTCTAATTCACTCGGACGATCCATTCTAATTCATTCGTACGATCCATTCTAATTCATTCGCACGAATGTATCCGTTTTAATTCATTCGTACGATCCATTCTAATTCATTCGCACGATCCAATCTAATTCATTCCTACGATCCATTCTAATTCATTCGTACGATCCATTCTAATTCATTCGCACGATCCAATCTAATTCATTCGTACGATACACTCTAATTCATTCATATGATCCATTATAATTCATTCTCACGAATGTAGCCAATATAATTCTTTTGTACGATCCATTCTAATTCATTCGCACGATCCATTCTAATTCATATGTACCATCCATTCTAATTTATTCATACGATCCATTCTAATTCATTCGCAAGAATGTATCCATTCTAATTCATTCTTATGATGCATTCTAATTCATTCGCACGATCCATTTGAATTCATTCGTACGATCTATTCAAATTCATTCGTACGATCCATTCTAATTCATTCATACGATCCATTCTAATTCATTCGTACGATCCATTCTAATTCATTCGCACGAATGTATCCAATCTAATTCATTCGTACGATCCATTCTAATTCATTTGCACAAATCTATCCATTCTAATTCATTCGTATGATCCATTCTAATTCATTCGCACGATCCAATCAAATTCATTCGTACGATCCATTCTAATTCAATCGTACGATCCATTCTAATTCATTCGCACGAATGTATCCATTCAAGTTCATTCGTACGATCCATTCTAATTCATTCGCACGATCTATTCTAATTCGTTCGTACAATCTATTCTAATTCATTCGTACGATCCATTCTAATTTATTCGTACGATCCATTCTAATTCATTCGCACGAATGTATCCATTCTAGTTCATTCGGATGATCCATTCTAATTCATTCGAACGATCCATTCTAATTCATTCATACGATCCATTCTTATTCATTCGTATGATCCATTCTAATTCATTCACACGAATGTATCCATTCAAGTTCATTCGTATGATCCATTCTAATTCATTCGTACAATCCATTCTAATTCATTCGTACGTTCCATTCTAATTCATTCGCACGAATGTATTCATTCTAATTAATTCGTACGATCCATTCTAATTCATTCGCAGGATCCATTCTAATTCATTCGTATGATCCATTCTAAATCATTCGTACGATCCATTCTAATTAATTTGCACGAATGTATCCATTCTAATTCATTCGTATGATACATTCTAATTCATTCGCACGATCCATTCTAATTCATTCGCACGATCTATTCTAATTCATTCGTACGATCCATTCTGATTCATTCACATGAATGTATCCATTCTACTTCATTCATATGATCCATTCTAATTCATTCGCTCGATCCATTCTAATTCATGCGTATGATCCTTTTTAATTCATTCGTACTATCCATTCTAATTCATTCGCATGAATTTATCCATTCTAATTCATTCACATGATCCATTCTAATTCATTCGCACGATCCATTCTATTTCATTCGTACGATCCATTTTAATGCATTCGTACGATCCATTCTAATTCATTTGTACGATCCATTCTAACTCATTCGCACGAATGTGTCCATTCTAATTCATTTGTACAATCCATTCTAATTCAATTGCACGATGCAATCTAATTCATTCGTACGATCCATTCTAATTCATTCGTGCGATCCAGTCTAATTCATTCGCACGAATGTATCCATTCTAATTCATTCGTATGATCCATTCTAATTCATTCGTACGATCCATTCGTATTCATTCGTATGATCCATTCTAATTCTTTCGCAAGAATATATCCATTCTAATTCATTTGTACGATCCATTCTAATTCACTCGCATGATCCATTCTAATTCATTCGTACGATCCATTCTAATTCATTCGTACAATCCATTCTAATCCATTCGCACGAATGTATCCATTCTAGTTCATTCGTACGATCCATTCTATATCATTAGCATGGATGTATCCATTCTAATTTATTCGTACAATCCAGTCTAATTTATTCGAACGATCCATTTTAATTCATTCGTACGATCCATTCTAATTCACTCGAACGATTCATTCTAATTCATTCGTACGATCCATTCGAATTCATTCGGACGATCCATTCTAATTCATTCGTACGATCGATTCTAATTCTTTCACAAGAATGTATCCATTCTAATTCATTCGTATGATCCATTCTAATTCATTCGTACGATCCATTCTAATTTATTCGTACGATTCATTCTAACTCATTCGCACGAATGTATCGATTCTAATTCATTTGTACGATCCATTCTAATTCATTGGCACGAAGCATTCTAATTCATTCATATGATCCATTCTAATTCATTTGTATGATCCATTCTAATTCATTCGCACGAATGTATCCATTCTAGTACATTCGTATGATCCATACTAATTCAATCGCACGATCCATTCTAATTCATTCGTAGCATCCATTCTAATTCATTCGTACAATCCATTCTAATTCATTCGCACGAATTTATCCATTCTAATTCATTCGCAGGATCCATTCTAATTCATTCGCACGATCCATTCAATTTCATTCGTACGATCCATTCTAATGCATTCATACGATCCATTTTAATTCATTTGTACGATCCATTCTAATTCATTTGTACGATCCATTCTAATTTAATCGCACGATGCATTCTAATTCATTCGTACGATTCATTCTAATTCATTCTTACGAGTCAGTCTAATTCATTCGCACGAATGAATCCATTCTAATTCATTTGTACGATCCATTCTAATTCATTCGCACGAAGCATTCTAATTCATTCGTATGATCGATTCTAATTCATTCACAAGAATGTATCCATTCTATTTCATTCATACGATCCATTCTAATTCATTCGCACGATCCATTCTAATTCATTCGTACGATCGATTCTAATTCTTTCGTACGATTCATTCTAATTCATTGGTACGATCCATTATAATTCATTCGCATGATCCACTCTAATTCATTCATACGATCCATTCTAATTCATTCACACGATCCATTCTAATTCATTCTTATGATTTATTCTAATTCATTCATACAATCCATTCTAATTCATTCGCACGATCCATTCTAATTCATTCGCATGATCCACTCTAATTCCTTCATACGATCCATTCTAATTCATTCACACGATCCATTCTAATTCATTCTTATGATTTATTCAAATTCATTCATACAATCCATTCTAATTCATTCGTACGATCCATTCTTGTTCATTCGTACAATCCATTCTAATTCAGATATAAGATTCATTCTAATTCATTCGTACGTTCCATTCTAATTCATTCGCACAAATGTATCCATTCTAGTTAATTCGTACGATTCATTCTAATTATTTCGCACGATCTATTCTAATTCAATCGCACGATCCATTCTAATTCATTCGTAAGATCCATTCTAATTCATTCGCATGATTGTATCCATTCTAATTCATTCGTATGATCCAATGTAATTCATTCGCACGATCCAGTCTAATTCATTCGTAGGATCCATTCTAATTCATTCGTACGATCCATTCTAATTCATTCTTTCGATCCATTCTAATTCATTCATACGATCCATTCTAATTCATTCGTAAAATCTATGCTCATTCATTCACACAAATGTATCCATTCTAATTCATTCGTACGATCCATTCTAATGCATTCGTACGATCCATTCTAATTCATTCGTACGATCCATATCCATTCTAATTCATTCACACGATCCATTCTAATTTATTCGCACGATCCATTCTAAATCATTCGTTCGACCCATTCTAATTCATTCGTACGATCCATTCTAATTCATTCGTTAGATCCATTCTAATTCATTCGCACGAATGTATCCATTCTATTTCGTTCGTATGATCCATTCTAATGCATTCGTACGATCCATTCTAATTCATTCGTATGATCCATTCTAATTCATTCACACGAATGTATCCATTCTAATTCATTCGTACGATCCATTCTAATTCATTTGCACGATCCATTCTAAATCATTCGTACGATCCATTCTAATTCATTCGCACGAATGTATCCATTCTAATTCATTCGTACGATCAATTCTAATTCATTTGCATGATCCATTCTAATTCATTCGTACGATCCATTCTAATTCATTCATACGTTCTTTCTAATTCATTCGTACAATCCATTCTAATTCATTCGCACGAATGTACCAATTCTAATTCATTCATACGATCGATTATAATTCATTCGCACGATTTATTCTAATTCATTCATACTATCCGTTCTAATTCATTGGCACGATCCATTCTAATTCATTCGTACGATCCATTCTAATTCATTCGCACGAATGTATCCATTATAGTTTATTCGTACGATCCATTCTAATTCATTCGTACGATCCATTCTAATTCATTCGTATGATCCATTCTAATTCATTCGTACGATCCATTCTAATTCATTCGCACGAATGTATCCATTCAAGTTCATTAGTATGAACCATTCTAATTAATTCGTAGGATCCATTCTAATTCATTCGTACGTTCCATTCTATTTCATTCGCATGAATGTATCCATTCTGATTCATTCGTACAATCCATTCTTATTCATTCGAACGATCCATTCTTATTCATTCGTAGGATTCATTCTAATTCATTCGTACGATCCATTCTAATTTATTCCCACGAATGTATCCATTCAAGTTCATTCGTACGATCCATTCTAATTCATTCGTACGATCCATTCTAATTCATTCGTACGTTCAATTCTAATTCATTCGCTTGAATGTATCCATTCTAGTTCATTCTTACGATCTATTCTAATTGATTCGTATGATCCATTCTAATTCATCTGCATGATCAATTCTAATTCATTCGCACGGATGTATCGATTCTAATTCATTCGTATGATCCATTCTAATTCATTCGCACAATCCATTCTAATTAAGACATACGATCCATTCTAATATATTTGCATGATCCATTCTCATTCTTTCGTACGATCCATTCTAATTCATTGGTTTGATCCATTCTAATTCATTCGCACGAATGTATCCATTCTAATTAATTCGTACGATCCATTCTAATTCCTTCGCACGATCCATTCTAATTCATTCGTACGATCCATTCTAAATCATTCGTACGATCCATTCTAATTCATTCGCATGAATGTATCCATTCTAATTCATTCGCACGATCCATTCTAATTGATTCGCACGATCTATTTTAATTCATTCGTACGATCCATTCTAATTCATTCGCACGAATGTATCCATTCTAATTCATTCGCACGATCCATTCTAATTCATTCGCCTGATCCATTCTAATTCATTCGTACGATCCATTCTAATTCATTCATACTATCCATTCTAATTCATTCGCACGAATTTATCCATTCTAATTCAATCGCATGATCCATTCTAATTCATTCGCACGATCCATTCTATTTCATTCGTATAATCCATTCTAATGCATTCGTACGATCCATTCTAATTCATTTGTACGATCCATTCTAATTTATTCGCACGAATGTATCCATTTTAATTCATTTGTATGATCCATTCTAATTCAATCGCACGATGCATTCTAATTCATTCGTACGATCCATTCTAATTCATTCGTACGATCCAGTCTAATTCATTCGCACGAATGTATCCATTCTAATTCATTCATATGATCCATTCTAATTCATTCGTACGATCCATTCTAATTTATTCGTAAGATCCAATCTTATTCATTCGTAAGATCCATTCTAATTCTTTCGCAAGAATGTATCCATTCTAATTCATTCGTACGATCCATTCTAATTCTTTCGCAAGAATGTATCCATTCTAATTCATTCGTACGATCCATTCTAATTCACTCGCACGATCCATTCTAATTCATTCGTACGATCCATTCTAATTCATTCGTACGATCCATTCTAATTCACTCGCACGATCCATTCTAATTCATTCGTACGATCCATTCTAATTCATTCGCACGAATGTATCCATTCTAATTCATTTGTATGATCCATTCTAATTCATTCGCACGAAGCATTCTAATTCATTCGTATGATCCATTCTAATTCATTCATATGATCCATTCTAATTCATTCGCACGAATGTATCCATTCTAATTCATTCGTATGATCCATTCTAATTCAATCGCATGATCCATTCTAAATCATTCGTACGATCCATTCTAATTCATTCATGCGATCCATTCTAATTCATTCGCACGAATGTATCCATTCTAATTCTTTCGTATGATCCATTCTAATTCATTCGCACGATCCATTCTAATTCATTCGTACGATCCATTCTAATTCACTCGCACCATCCATTCTAATTCATTCATACGATCCATTCTAATTCATTAAAATGATCCATTCTATTTCATTCGTACCATCCATTCTAATTCATTCGCACGAATGTATCCATTCTAATTGATTTGTATGATCCATTCTAATTCATTCGCTCGATCCATTCGAATTCATTCGTACGATCTATTCTAATTCATTCATACGATCCATTCTAATTCATTCGTACGATCCATTCTAATTCATTCGTACGATACTTTCTAATTCATTTACATGAATGGATCATTTCTAATTCAATCGTACGATCCATTCTAATTCATTTGCACGATCCATTCTCATTCATTCGTACGATCCATTCTAATTCATTCGTACGATCCATTCAAATTCATTTGCATGAATGTATCCATTCTAATTCATTCATACGATCCATTCTAATTCATTCGCACAATCCATTCTAATTCATTCATAAGATCAATTCTAATTCGTTCGCATGAATATGTCCATTCTAATTCAATCATACGATCCATTCTAATTCATTCGCACGATCCATTCTAATTCATTCGTACGATCCATTCTAATTCATTCGTACGATCTATTCTAATTCATTCGCACGAATGTATGTAGTCTAATTCATTCATACGATCCATTCTAATTCATTCGCACGATCCATTCTAATTCATTCGTATGATCCATTCTAATTCATTCGTACAATCTATTCTAATTCAGACGTACGATTCATTCTAGTTCATTCGTACGGTCCATTCTAATTCATTCGCACGAATATATCCATTCTAATTCATTCGTATGATCCATTCTAATTCATTCGTACGATTTATTCTAGTTCATTCGCACGATCCATTCTAATTCATTCGTACGATCCATTCTAATTTATTCGCACGAATGTGTCCATTCTAATTTATTCATACGATCCATTCTAATTCATTCATACGATCCATTCTAATTCATTTGTACGATTCATTCTAATTCATTCGCACGAATGTATCCTTTCTAATTCATTTGTATGATCCATTCTAATTCAATCGCACGATGCATTCTAATTCATTTGCATGAATGTATCCATTCTAATTCATTCGTATGGTCCATTCAAATTCATTCGTACGGTCTATTCTAATTCATTCATACGATCCATTCTTATTCATTCGTACGATCCATTCTAACTCTTTTGCAAGAATGAATACATTCTAATTCATTCGTATGATCCATTCTAATTCACTCGCACAATCCATTCTAATTCATTCGCACAAATGTATCCATTCTAATTCATTTGTACGATCCATTATAATTTAATCGCACGATGCATTCTAATTCATTCATATGATCCATTCTAATTCTTTCGTACGATCCAGTCTAATTCATTCGCACGAATGTATCCATTCTAATTCATTCGTATGATCCATTCTAATTCGTACGATCCATTCTAATTCATTCGTACGATCCATTATTATTCATTCATACGATCCATTCTAATTCTTTCGCAAGAATGTATACATTCTATTTGATTCATACGATCCATTCTAATTCATTCACATGATCCATTCTAATTCATACGAATGATCGATTCTTATTCTTTCGTACGATTCATTCTAATTCATTGGTACGATCCTTTCTAATTCATTCGCACATTCCATTCTAATTCTTTCGCACGATCCATTCTAATTCATTTGTACGATCCATTCTAATTCATTCGTACGATCCATTCTAATTCATTCGTACGATCCATTCTAATTCATTCGCACGAATGTATCCATTCTAGTTCATTCGTACGATCCATTCTTATTCATTCGCATGGATATATCCATTCTAATTCATTCGTACGATCCATTCTAATTCATTCGCATGAATGTATCTATTCTAATTCATTCGTACGATCCATTCTAATTCATTCACACGATCCATTTAATTCATTCGTATGATCCATTCAAATTAATTCATATAATCCACTCTAATTCATTCATACGATCCATTCTAATTCATTCGTACGATCCATTCTAATTCATTCGTACGATCCATTCTAATTCATTCGCACGAATGTATCCATTCTAGTTCATTCGTACGATCCATTCTAATTCATTCGCATGGATGTATCCATTCTAATTCATTCGTACGATCCATTCTAATTCATTCGCACGAATGTATCTATTCTAATTCATTCATATGATCCATTCTAATTCATTCGTATGATCCATTCAAATTCATTCGTATGATCCACACTAATTCATTCATACGATCCATTCTAATTCATTCATACGGTCCATTCTAATTCATTCGTATGATCCATTCTAATTGATTTGTACGATCCATTCTAATTCACTCAGACGATCCATTCTAATTCATCCATACGATCCATTCTAATTCATTCGCACGAATAAATCCATTCTAATTCATTCGCACGAATGTATCCATTCTAATTCATTTGTATGATTCATTCTAATTCAATCGCACGATGCATTCTAATTCATTCGTATGATCCATTCTAATTCATTCGTACGATCCAGTCTAATTCATTCGCACGAATATATCCATTCTGATTCATTTGTACGATCCATTATAATTCATTCGCACGAAGCATTCTAATTCATTTGTATGATTCATTCTAATTCATTCGTACGATCCATTATAATTCATTCGCACGAATGTATCCATTCTATTTCATTCGTACGATCCATTCTAATTCATTCGCACGATCCATTCTAATTCATTCGTACGATCGATTCTAATTCTTTTGTACGATTCATTCTAATTCATTGGTACGATCCATTCTAATTCATTCATACGAATTTATCCATTCTAATTCATTCGCATGATCCATTCTAATTCATTCGTACGATCCATTCTATTTCTTTCATACGATCCATTCTAATGCATTCGTACAATCTATTCTAATTCATACGATCCATTCTAATGCATTCCATTTCTTTCATACGATCCATTCTAATGAATTAGAATGGATCGTGCGAATGAATTAGAATGGATCGTACGAATGAATTAGAATGGATACATTCGTGCGAATGAATTAGAATGGATCGTACGAATAAATTAGAATGGTTCGTACGAATGAATACGAATGGATCGTACGAATGAATTAGAATAGATCGTCCGAATGAATTAGAATGGATCATACGAATGAATTAGAATGGATCATACGAATGAATTAGAATGGATACATTTGTGCGAATGAATTAGAATGGATCATACGAATGAATAAGAATGGATCGTACGAATAAATTAGAATGGATCGAACGAAGGAATTAGAATGGATCATGCGAATGAAATAGAATGGATACATTCGTGCGAATGAATTAGACTGGATCGTACGAATGAATTAGAATGGATCGTACGAATGAATTAGAATGCATCGTGCGATTGAATTAGAATGGATCGTATAAATGAATTAGAATGGATACATTCGTGCGGATGAATTAGAATGGATCGTACAAATGAATTAGAATGGATCGTACAAATGCATTAGAATGGATCCAACGAATGAAATAGAATGGATCGTGCGAATGAATTAGAATGGATCATGCGAATGAATTAGAATGGATAAATTCGTGTGAATGAATTAGAATGGATAGTACGAATGAATTAGAATGGATCGTACGAATGAATTAGAATAGATCGTGCGAATGAATTAGAATGGATCGTGCGAATAAATTAGAATGGTTACATTCTTGTGAATGAATTAGAATGGATCATACGAATGAATAAGAATGGATCGTACGAATAAATTAGAATGGATCGTACGAAGGAATTAGAATGGATCATACGAATGAAATAGAATGGATACATTCGTGCGAATGAATTAGACGGGATCGTACGAATGAATTAGAATGGATCGTACGAATGAATTAGAATGCATCGTGCGATTGAATTAGAATGGATCGTACAAATGAATTAGAATGGATACATTCGTGCAGATGAATTAGAATGGATCATACAAATGAATTAGAATGGATCGTACAAATGCATTAGAATGGATCCAACGAATGAAATAGAATGGATCGTGCGAATGAATTAGAATGGATCATGCGAATGAATTAGAATGGATAAATTCGTGTGAATGAATTAGAATGGATCGTACGAATGAATTAGAATGGATCGTACGAATGAATTAGAATAGATCGTGCGAATGAATTAGAATGGATCGTGCGAATAAATTAGAATGGTTACATTCTTGCGAATGAATTTGAATGGATCGTACGAATGAATTAGAATGGATCGTACGAACTAATTAGAATGGATCGTTCGAGTGAATTAGAATGGATCGTACGAATGAACCTGAATGGATACATTCGTGCGAATGAATTAGACTGGATCGTACGAATGAATTAGAATGGATCGTACAAATGAATTTGATTGGATCATACGAATGAATTAGAATGGATTATACGAATGAATTAGAATGGATACATTCGTGCGAATGAATTAGAATGGATCGTACGAATGAATTAGATTGGATACATTCGTGCGAATGAATTACAATGGATCGTACCAATGAATTAGAATGGATCGTATGAATGAATTAGAATAAATCGTACGAATGAATTTGAATAGATCGTACGAATGAATTCTAATGGATCAGGCGAATAAATTAGAATAGATACATTTGTGCGAATGAATTAGAATGGATCGTACGAATGAATTAGAATCGATCGTACGAATGAATTTGATAAGATCGTACGAATGAATTAGAAGGGATCGTTCGAATGAATTAGAATGGATTGTACGAATGAATTAGAATGGATACATCCATGCGAATGAATTAGAATGGATCGTACGAATGAACTAGAATGGATACATTCGTGCGAATGAATTAGAATAGATCAACCGAATGAATTAGAATGGATCGTACGAATGAATTAGAATGGATCGTACGAATGAATTAAAATGGATCGTACGAATGAATTAGAATGGATCGTACAAATGAATTAGAATGGATCGTGCGAATGAATTAGAATAGATCGTACTAATAAATTAGAATGGATCGTATGAATGAATTTGAATGGAAACATTCGTGCGAATGAATTTGAATGGATCGTACGAATGAATTAGAAAGGATCGTACGAATGAATTAGAATGGATCGTGCGATTGAATTAGAATGGATCATACAAATGAATTAGAATGGATACATTCGTGCGAATGAATTAGAATGGATCATACGAATGAATGAGAATGGATCATACGAATAAATTTGAATGCTTCGTGCGAATTAATCAGAATGGATAGATTCGTGCGAATGAATTAGAATGGATCATACGAATGAATTAGAATGGATCATATGAATGAATTAGAATTGATCATACGAATGAATTAGATTGGATACATTCATGCGAATGAATTAGAATGGATCGTACGAATGAATTAGAATGGATCGTATGAATGAATTAGAGTGGATCATATGAATGAATTTGAATGGATCATACGAATGAATTAGAATGGATCGTGTGAATGAATTAGAATAGATCGTACGAATGAATTAGAATGGATGCATTCGTGCGAATGAATTATAATGGATCGTACGAATGAATTAGAATGGATCGTACAAATATATTAGAATGGATCATACGAATGAATTAGAATGGATCATGCGAATGAATTAGAATGGATCGAATGAATGAATTAGAATGAATCGTGCGAATGAATTATAATCTTGCGAATGAATTAGAATGGATCGAACGAATGAATTAGAATGGATCATACGAATGAATTAGAATGGATCGTGGGAATGAATTAGAATGGATGCGAATGAATTAGAATGGATCGTACGAGTGAATTCGAATGGATCGTACGAATGAATTAGAAGGGATCGTGTGAATGAAAAAGAATGGATCGTGTGAATGAATTGGAATGGATACATTTGTGCGAATGAATTAGAATGGATCGTATGATTGAATTAGAATGGATCGTACGAATGAATTAGAATGGATCGTGCGAATGAATTAGAATGGATCGTAGGAATGAATTAGAATGGATACATTCGTGCAAATGAATTAGAATGGATCATTCGAATGAATTAGAACGGATCGTATAAATGAATTAGAATAGATCGTACGAATGAATTTGAATAGATCGTACGAATGAATTCGAATGCATCGTGCAAATGAATTAGAATGGATCATAAGAATGAATTAAAATGGATACATTCGTGCGAATGAATTAGAATGGATCATTTGAATGAATTAGAATGGATCATACATATGAATTAGAATAGATCGTGCGAATGAATTAGAATGGATCGTACAAAAGAATTGGAATGGTTACATTCTTGCGAATGAATTAGAATGCATCGTACGAATGAATTAGAATGGATCGTACGAATGAATTAGAATGGATCCTCCAAATGAATTATAATGAATCGTACGAATGAATTAGAATGGATCCATTCATGGGAATTAATTAGAATGGATCGTACGATTGAACTAGAATGGATACATTTGTTCGAATGAATTAGAATGGATCGTACGAATAGAAAAGATTGTGCGAATGAATTAGAATGGATCGTCTGAATGAATTAGAATGAATAATGCGAATAAATTTGAATGGATCGTATGAATCAATTAGAATGGATCATGCGAATGAATTAGAATGGATCGTACGAATAAATTAGAATGGATACATTCGTGTGAATGATGTAGAATAGATCATACGAATGAATAAAAATGGATTGTAAATGGATCGTACGAATGAATTAGAATGGATCGTACGAATGAATTAGAATGGATTGTGCGAGTGAATTAGAATGGATAGTACGAATTAATTAGAATGGATCATACGAATGAATTAGAATGGATCGTACGAATGAATTAGAATGGATCGTTCGAATGAATTAGAATGGAATGTGCAAATGAGTTAGAATGGATAGTACAAATGAATTAGAATGGATCGAGCGAATGAATTAGAATGGATCGTACGAATGAATTAGAATAGATTATATGAATAAATTAGAATAGATCGTATGAATGAATTAGAATGGATCATACTAATTCATTCGCACGAATGTATCCATTCTAATTCATTCCTATGATCCATTCTAATTTATTCGTACGATCCATTCTAATTCATTCACATGAATGTATCCATTCAAGTTCATTCATACGATCCATTCTAATTCATTCGTACGATCCATTCTAATTCATTCGTATGATCCATTCTAATTCATTCGCATGAATGTATCCATTCAAGTTCATTCATAAGATCCATTCTAATTCATTCGTACGATCCATTCTAATTCATTCACACGAATGTTTCCATTCTAATTCATTCGTACGATCTATTCTAATTTATTCTCACGATCCATTCAAATTCATTCATACGATCCATTTTAATTCATTCGTATGATTCATTCTAATTTATTCAGACGATCCATTCTAATTCATTCGCATGAATGTACCCATTCTAATTCATTCGTACGATCCATTCTAAATCATTCGTACAACCCATTCTAATTCATTCGCACGAATGTATCCCTTCTAATTCATTCGTACGATCTATTCGAACTCATTCGCACGATCCATTCTAATTCATTCGCACGATCTATTCTAATTTATTCGTACGATCCATTCTAATTTATATTTACGATCCATTCTAATTTATTCATACGATCTATTCTATTTCATTCAAGTTCATTCGTACGATCCATTCTATATCACTCGGACGATCCATTCTAATTCATTCGTACGATCCATTCTAATTCATTCGCACGAATGTATCCATTCTAATTCATTCATACGATCCATTCTAATTCATTCGCACGATCCAATCTAATTCATTCGTACGATCCATTCTAATTCATTCGTACGATCTATTCTAATTCATTCGCACGATCCATTCTAATTCTTTCATACAATCCATTCTAATTCATTCTAATTCATTTAGATGATTCATTCTAATTCATTCGCACGATCTATTCTAATTCATTCATACGATTCATTCTAATTCATTCGTACAATCCATTCTAATTCATTCGAACGATCCATTCTAATGCATTTGTATGATCTATTCTAATTCATTCGTACGATCCATTCTAATTTATTCGCACGAATGTATCCATTCTAATTCATTTGTATGATCCACTCTAATTCATTCATACGATCAATTCTAATTCATTCGTACGATCCATTCTAATTCACTCGGACGATCCATTCTAATTCGTTCTCACGAATCAATCTAATTCATTCGCACGAATGTATCCATTCTAATTCATTCGTTCGATCCATTCTAATTCACTCAGACGATCCATTTAATTCATTCGTACGATCCAGTCTAATTCATTCTCGCGAATGTATCCATTCTAATTCATTCGTAAGATCCACTCTAATTCATTCATACAATCCACTCTAATTCATTCGTACGATCCATTCTAATTCATTCGTACGATCCATTCTAATTCATTCGCACGAATGTATCCATTCTAATATATTTGTACGATCCATTCTAATTCATTCGCATGATCCATTCTAATTCATTCGAATAAATTAGAATGGATCGTACGAATTAATTAGAATAGATTGTACGAATTAATTAGAATGGATCGTTCGAATGAATTAGAATGGATCGTATGAATGAATTATAATGGAATGTGCGAATGAATTAGAATGGATCATACGAATGAATTAGAATGGATCGTTCGAATGAATTACAATGGATCACTCGAATGAATTAGAATGGATCATACTAATGAATTAGAATGGATCGTACGAATAAATTAGAAAGGATCATGCGAATGAATTAGAATGGATCGAATGAATAAATTAGAATGGATACATTCATGCGAATGAATTAGAATGGATCGTCTGAATGAATTAGAATGAATCATACGAATGAATTATGATGGATCGTACGAATGAATTAGAATGGATCGTTCGAATGAATTAGAATGGAATGTGCGAATGAATTAGAATGGATCGTAGGAATGAATTAGAATGGATCGTACGAATGAATTAGAATGGATCGTTCGAATGAATTAGAATGGATCGTACAAATTAATTAGAATGGAATGTGCGAATAAATTAGAATGGATCGTACGAATTAATTAGAATAGATTGTACGAATGAATTAGAATGGATCGTTGGAATGAATTAGAATAGATCGTACGAATGAATTATAATGGAAGGTGCGAATGAATTAGAATGGATCGTACGAATGAATTAGAATGGATCGATCGAATGAATTAGAATGGATCATTCGAATGAATTAGAATGGATCGTACGAATAAATTAGAAAGGATCATGCGAATGAATTAGAATGGATCGTATGAATAAATTAGAATGGATACATTTATGCGAAATAATTAAAATGGATCATCTGAATGAATTAGAATGAATCATACGAATTAATTATGATGGATCGTACGAATGAACTAGAATGGATCGTTCGAATGAATTAGAATGGAATGTGCGAATGAATTAGAATGGATCGTACGAATGAATTAGAATGGATCGTTTGAGTGAATTAGAATGGATCGTACAAATTAATTAGAATGGAATGTGCGAATGAATTAGAATGGATCGTGCGAATGCATTAGAATGGATCGTACGAATGAATTAGAATGGATCGTGCGTATGAATTAGAATGGATTCATTCGTGCAAATGAATTAGATTGATTCGTGAGAATGATTTAGAATGGATCGTACGAATGAATTAGAATAGATCGTACGAATGAATTAGAATGGATCGTATGAATGAATTAGAATGGATCGTGCGAATGAATTAGAATGGATCATGCGAATGAGTTATTATGGATAGTACAAATGAATTAGAATGGATTGTGTGAATGAATTAGAATGGATTGTACGAATGAATTAGAATGGATCATACGAATGAATTAGAATGGATCGTACGAATGAATTAGAATGGATACATTCGTGCGAATGAATTAGAATGGATTATACGAATGAATTACAATGGATCATATGAATGAATTTGAATGGATCATGCGAATGAATTAGAATGGATCGTACGAATAAATTAGAATGGATCATATGAATGAATTTGAATGGATCATGCGAAAGGATTAGAATGGATCGTATGAATGAATTAGAATAGATTGTACGAATGAATTAGAATGGATCGTACGAATGAATTAGAATGGATCATGCGAATGAATTAGAATGGATCGTACAAATATATTAGAATGGATACATTCGTGCGAATTAATTAGAATGGATCGTACGAATGAATTAGAATAGATCGTACGAATGAATTAGAATGGATCGTGCGAATGAAATAGAATGGATATATTCCTACGAATGAATTAGAATAGATCATACGACCGAATTAGAATGGATCGTACGAATGAGCTAGAAAGGATATATTCATGTGAATGAATAACAATGAATCATACGAATGAATTAGACGGGATTGTATGAATGAATTAGAATGGATCGTACGATCGTACGAATGAATTAGAATGGATCCACTCGTGCGAATGAATTACAATGGATCGTACGAATGAATTAAAATGGATCGTACGAATGAATTAGAATGGATTATGTGAATGCACTAGAATGGATCGTATGAATAAACTTGAATGGATACATTCGTGCGACTGAATTAGAATAGATCGTACGAATGAATTAGAATGGATCTTGCGAATGAATTAGAATGGATTCATTCGTGCGAATGAATTAGAATGGATCATACGAATGAAATAGAATGGATCATACGAATGAATTAGAATAGATGGTAAAAATGAATTAGAAGGGATACATTCGTGCGAATGAATTAGAATGGATCGTACGAATGAAATAGAATGGATTGTACGAATGAATTAGAACGGATCGTGCGATTGAATTAGAATGGATCATACGAATGAATTAGAATGGATCGTACGAATGAATAAGAATGGATCGTACGAATGAATTAGAATGGATCGTCTGAATGAATTAGAATGAATCATACGAATGAATTAGAATGGATCATATGAATGTATTAGAATGGATCGTACGAATAAATTAGAATGGATCATACGAATAAATTAGAATGGATCGTTCAAATAAATTAGAATAGATCGTGCGAATGAATTAGAATGGATACATTCGTGCGAAAGAATTAGAATGGATCGAACGAATGAATTAGAATGGATCGTACGAATGAATTAAAATGGATCGTGTGAATGAATTAGAATGGATCGTACGAATGAATTAGAATGGATCGTGCAATTGAATTAGAATGGATACATTCGTGCGAATAAATTAGAATGGATCGTACGAATGAATTAGAATGGATCGTACGAATGAATTAGATTATATCGTGCGAATAAATTAGAATGGATCGTTCGAATGAATTAGAATGGATTGTACGAATAAACTAGAATGGATCGTACGAATGAAATAGAATGGATTGTATGAATGAATTAGAATGAATCGTTCGAAAGAATTAGAATGGATTGTATAAATGAATTAGAATGGATCGTACGAATAAATTAGAATGGATACATCCATGTGAATGAATTAGAATGGATCGTACGAATAAATTAGAATGGATACATCCATGTGAATGAATTAGAATGGATCGTACGAATAAATTAGAATGGATACATTCGTGCGAATGAATTAGAATGGATCGTTCGAATGAATTAGAATAGATTGTACGAATGAATTAGAATGGATCGTTCGAATGAATTAGAATAGATTGTACGAATGAATTAGAATGGATCGTACGAATGAATTAGAATAGATCATGCGAATGAATTAGAATGGATCGTTTGAATGAATTAGAATGAATCATACGAATGAATTAGAATGGATCGTATGAATGAATTAGAATGGATCGTGGGAATGAATTAGAATGGATCTTATGAATGAATTAGAATGGATCGTATGAATGAATTAGAATGGGTTGAACGAATAAATTAGAATGGATCGTACGAATGAATTAGAATAGATCGTGTGAATGAATTAGAATGGATCGAACGAATGAATTAGAATGGATCGTACGAATGAATTAGAATGGATCGTACGAATGAATTAGAATAGATTATACGAATGAATTAGAATGGATCGTGCGAATGAATTAGAATGGATACATTCATGCGAATTAATTAGAATGGATCATACGAATGAATTAGAATGGATCGTTCGAATGAATTAGAATGGATCGTGCGAATGAATTAGAATGGATCGTACGAATGAATTAGAATGGATCGTTCGAATGAATTAGAATGGATCGTGCGAATGAATTAGAATGGATACATTCGTGCGAAAGAATTAGAATGGATCGTACGAATGAATTAGAATGGATCATATGAATAAACTAGAGTGGATCATACGAATGAATAAGAATGGATACATTCGTGCGAATGGAATAGAATGGAACGTACGAATGAATTAGAAAAGATCGTGCGAATGAATTAGAATAGATCGTCTGAATGAATTAGAATGAATAATGCGAATGAATTAGAATGGATCGTATGAATGAATTAGAATGGATCATGCGAATGAATTAGAATGGATTGTACGAATAAATTAGAATGGATACATTCGTGTGAATGAATTAGAATGGATCGTATAAATGAATAAGAATGGATTGTACGAATGAATTAAAATGGATCGTACGAATGAATTAGAATGGATCGTACGAATGAATTAGAATTGATTGTGCGAGTGAATTAGAATGGATAGTACGAATGAATTAGAATGGATAGTATGAATGAATTAGAATGGATCGTACAAATGAATTAGAATGGATCGTGCGAATGAATTAGAATGGAATGTGCGAATGAGTTAGAATGGATAGTACAAATGAATTAGAATGGATCAAGCGAATGAATTAGAATGGATTATATGAATGAATTAGAATAGATTATATGAATAAAATAGAATGGATCGAATGAATGAATTAGAATGGATCGTACTAATTCATTCGCACGAATGTATCCATTCTAATTCATTCGTACGATCCATTCTAATTTATTTGTACGATCCATTCTAATTCATTCGCATGAATGTATCCATTCATGTTCATTCATACGATCCATTCTAATTCATTCGTACGATCCATTCTAATTCATTCGTATGATCCATTCTAATTCATTCGCATGAATGTATCCATTCAAGTTCATTCATAAGATCCATTCTAATTCATTCGTACGGTCCATTCTAATTCATTCGCAGGAATGTTTCAATTCTAATTCATTCATACGATCTATTCTCATTTATTCGCACGATCCATTCTAATTCATTCATACGATCCATTCTAATTTATTCGTATGATTCATTCTAATTTATTCAGACGATCCATTCTAATTCATTCGCATGAATGTACCAATTCTAATTCATTCGTACGATCCATTCTAAATCATTCGTACAATCCATTCTAATTCATTCGCACGAATGTATCCCTTCTAATTCATTTGTACGATCTATTCGAACTCATTCGCACGATCCATTCTAATTTATTCGCACGATCTATTCTAATTCATTCGTACGATCCATTCTAATTCATATGTACAATCCATTCTAATTTTTTCATACGATCTATTCTAATTTATTCAAGTTCATTCGTACGATCCATTCTAATTCACTCGGACTATCCATTCTAATTCATTCGTACGATCCATTCTAATTCATTCGCACGAATGTATCCATTCAATTCATTCGTACGATCCATTCTAATTCATTCGTACGATCCAATCTAATTCATTCGTACGATCCATTCTAATTCATTCGTACGATCCATTCTAATTCATTCGCACGATCCATTCTAATTCATTCATACGATCCATTCTAATTCATTCGTATAATTCATTCTAATTCATTCAGACAATCCATTCTAATTCATTCGCACGATCTATTTTAATTCATTTATACGATTCATTCTAATTCATTTGTACAATCCATTCTAATTCATTCGAACGATCCATTCTAATGCATTCGTACGATCTATTCTAATTCATTCGTACGATCCATTCTAATTCATTCGCACAAATGTATCCATTCTAATTCATTCGTATGATCCACTCTAATTCATTCATACGATTAATTCTAATTCATTCGTACGATTCATTCTAGTTCACTCGGATGATCCATTCTAATTCGTTCTCACGAATCAATCTAATTCATTCGCACGAATGTATCCATTCTAATTCATTCGCTCGATCCATTCTAATTCACTCGGACGATCCATTCTAATTCATTCATATGATCCAGTCTAATTCATTCGCGCGAATGTATCCATTCTAATTCATTCGTAAGATCCACTCTAATTCATTCATACAATCCACTCTAATTCATTCGTACGATCCATTCTAATTCATTCGTATGATCCATTCTAATTCATTCGCATGAATGTATCCATTCTAATATATTTGTACGATCCATTCTAATTCATTCGCATGATCCATTCTAATTCATTCGCACGATCTATTCTAATTCATTTGTACTATCCATTCTAACTCATTCGCACATTCCATTCTAATTCATTCGTACGATCCATTCTAATTCATTCGCACGGTCCATTCAAATTTATTCGTACGATCCATTCTAATTTATTCGTACGATCCATTCCAATTCATTCGCACGAATGTTTCCATTCTAATATATTTGTACGATCCATTCTAATTCATTCGCATGATCCATTCTAATTCATTCGTACGAATGTATCCATTCTAATTCATTTGTATGATCCATTCTAATTCAGTCATACGATCCATTCTAATTCATTCGCATGATCCAATCTAATTTATTAGTAGGATCCATTCTAATTCATTCGCACGATTCATTCTAATTCATTCACACGATCCATTCTAATTCATTCGCACAATCTATTCTAATTCATTTGTACTATCCATTCTAACTCATTCGCACATTCCATTCTAATTCATTCGTACAATCCATTCTAATTTATTCGCACGATCCATTCTAATTCATTCGTACGATCCATTCCAATTCATTCGCACGAATGTATCCATTCTTATTCATTCATACGATCCATTCTAATTCATTCGTACGATCCTTTCTAATTCAATTGTACGATCCATTCTAATTCATTCGCACTTATGTATCCATTCTAATTCATTCGCACGATCCATTCTAATTCATTTGAACGATCCATTCTAATTCATTCGCACGATCCATTCTAATTCATTCGAACGATCCATTCTAATTCATTCGTACGAATTAGAATGGATCATACGAATGAATTAGAATGGATCGTACGAATGAATTAGAATGGATCATACGAATGAATTAGAATGGATACATACGTGCGAATGTATTAGACTGGATCGTTTAAATGAATTAGAATGGATCGTCCGAGTGAATTAGAATGGATCGTACGAATGGACTTGAATGGATATATTCGTGCGACTGAATTAGAATAGATCGTACGAATGAATTAGAATGGATCGTGCGAATGAATTAGAATGGATACATTCGTGCGAATGAATTAGAATAGATCGTACGAATGAATTAGCATGGATCGTACGAATGAATTAGAATGGATCGTACGAATGAATTAGAATGGATCGTGCGATTGAATTAGAATGGATCATACGAATGAATTAGAATGGATACATTTGTGCGAATGAATTAGAATGGATCGTATGAATAAATTAGAATGGATACATTCGTACGAATGAATTAGAATGGATCGTACGAATGAATTAGAATATATCGTACGAATGAATTAGAATGGATCATACGAATGAATTAGAATGGATACATTCGTGCGAATGAATTAGAATGGATCGTACGAATGAACTAGAATGGATCGTACGAATGAATTAGAATAGATCGTACGAATGAATTAGAATGGATCGTGCGATTTAATTACAATGGATACATTCATGCAAATGAATTACAATGGATCGTACGAATGAGGTAGAATGGATACATTTGTGCGAATGAATTAGAATGGATCGTACAAATGAATTAGAATGGATACATTCGTACGAATTAATTAGAATCGATCGTGCGAATGAATTAGAATGGATCGTACGAATGAATTAGAATGGATCGTACGAATGAATTAGAATAGATCGTACGAATGAATTAGAATAGATCGTTCGAATGAATTAGAATGGATCGTACGAATGAATTAGAATGGAATGTGCGAATGAATTAGAATGGATCGTACGAATGAATTAGAATGGATCATTCGAATGAATTAGAATGGATCGTTCGAATGAATTAGAATGGATCGTACGAATGAATTAGAATGGATCGTAAGAATTAATTAGAATGGATTGAGTCGAATGAATTAGAATGGATCGTATGAATGAATTAGAATAGAATGTGCGAATGAATTAGAATGGATCATACGAATGAATTTGAATGGATCATTCGAATGAATTAGAATGGATCGTTCGAATGAATTAGAATGGATCGTACGAATGAATTAGAATGGAATGTGCGAATGAATTAGAATGGATCGTATGAATGAATTAGAATGGAATGTGCGAATGAATTAGAATGGATCGTACGAATGAATTAGAATGGATCGTTCGAATGGATTAGAATGGATCGTTCGAATGAATTAGAATTGATCGTATGAATGAATTAGAATGGATTGTGCGAATGAATTAGAATGGATCATACGAATGAATTAGAATGGATCGTTCGAATGAATTAGAATGGATCGTGCGAATGAATTAGAATGGATCGTACGAATGAATTAGAATGGATCGTACGAATAAATTAGAATGCATCGTATGAATGAATTAGAGTGGATCATACGAATGAATTAGAATGGATACATTCGTGCGAATGAATTAGAATGGATCGTACGAATGAATTAGAATGGATGTTACGAATGAATTAGAATGGATACATACATTGAAATGAATTTGAATGGATCATACGAATGAATTAGAATGGATCGTGCGAATAAATTAGAATAGATCGTATGAATGAATTAGAGTGGATCATATGAATGAATTAGAATGGATACATTCGTGCGAATGAATTAGACTGGATCTTACGAATGAATTAGAATGGATCGTTCGAGTGAATTAGAATGGATCGTACAAATGAACTTTAATGGATACATTCGTCCGACTGAATTATAATAGATCGTACGAATGAATTAGAATGGATCGTGCGAAAGAATTAGAATGGATACATTCGTGCGAATGAATTAGAATGGATCGTGCGAATGAATTAGAATGGATCGTATGAATGAATTAGAATGGATTGTACGAATGAATTAGAATGGATCATACAAATGAATTAGAGTGGATCATACGAATGAAATAGAATGGATACATTCGTGCAAATGAATTAGACTAGATCGTACGAATGAATTAGAATGGATTGTCCGAGTGAATTAGAATGGATCATACGAATGAATTAGAATGGATACTGTTTGGGGATCTTTCTCACTGGTTCGTGCGGTCTCCCTGCAAGATGGAGAAAGAACGTTAGAACGGCTGGCTCCTTTAGGAGCGCAGGCCCTCCGACGCTTAAGTCAGTATCAGGTGATTGATGGAGTGTGGCCGTAAACGAAAGTGGTAGGGATGAGGGTTTTTAACCTGTACTTTGGAGCTTGGGGGTGGGCATTTATAGCCTACTGCGGCCTACCAGAACGCAACACCTGACAGCCTATTTCCAGCACCTTCTAGTCCCCCATATTTCGACCCATGTCCCTAACAACCCTTGAGAATCAGGCCTCTGACGATCTTTGTCACCTAGCTCGCCTGGCGATGTAGTGGGGGACAGTTACTGTTCTTTCACTGCCAGGTGGATTTTCCGGAATGTTCAAGTTTGGGAGG
Organism: Chamaelirium japonicum; assembly: GCA_947650365.1. Lineage (NCBI taxonomy): Eukaryota > Viridiplantae > Streptophyta > Magnoliopsida > Liliales > Melanthiaceae > Chamaelirium > Chamaelirium japonicum. Next base: position 418,316 of record CANTAL010000119.1, read on the forward strand.
TCTCAAACCGACTCGGGCGACTTCCGTGGACTATCATCATCCACGTAGCTTCAGAGGGGTGTCGACACCTGGCAGTCCTTATACCGCTTTTACCGGGGGCAACCTTTAGTGAGGGAGCCAAAGTGAGTCCGCCTCTAAATGCTCTATCTCCCCCACTTTTGTCAAGAGTCGGGCTTTTGCAAGGGCGACCTCTCTGATAATATGGGGGAGATTCCGGTGAGCTTCTGCACGAGCCGTTTGACCCACCGCCTTCTTCCTATTCCAAGAGTCGGGCTCCTTGGAGGGCGACCTCTTCGACAAGGGGGTTGGGCTGGCGAGCTCCTTGGGCGCGTTCCTAGTGTTCGTTGATATCACCCTAAGTTTTCTCTTTGGCAGAAATTCCTGTGTGAGCCTTGGGGCGGGCTTCACTGTGAGAGGCGGGCGAGGTCGTGCTCTTGTGCGAGTTCCTCACCCTCGGGATTCTTGGGGTCTATGAGATCCATAGAAAAAGGGCTCTTGGAGGGCTGGGGGGGGGGGGGGGGGTGAGCTCCTTGCGAGATGGGGGGCGAGCTCCTTGCGAGCTGGGGGGGCGAGCTCCTTGCGAGCTTTGGACGAGCTCCTGGCGAGCTTGGGCGAGCTCTTGGCGAGCTTGGGGGCGAGCTCCTTACGAGATGGGGCGAGCTCCTGGCGAGCTTGGGGGCGAGCTCCTTACGAGATAGAGGGCGAGCTCTTGGTGAGCTGAGGGGCGAGCTCCTACAAGTGCCCATACAGCTCCATGTGGATCTCGCTCCTAGTTGAGATGAGTCAGCGAGCTCACAGGGAATGTTAGGAAACTAAATATTAGATCGACAAGGTCGTGCTCGGCTTTCGAGGGTTCCAACTCTCGGTCGGGCTCCTGCGCGAGCTCTACCTCAAATATGTTGCAATGATGTTCAAGATACGTGGTTTTCGGCTACCCCCAACAGATACATTCGTACGAATGAATTAGAATGGATCGTACGAATGAATTAGAAAGGATACATTCGTATGAATGAATTAGAATGGATTGTACGAATGAATTAGAATGAATACATTCGTGCGACTGAATTAGAATAGATTGTACGAATGAATTAGAATGGATCGTGCGAATGAATTAGAATGGATACATTCGTGCGAATGAATTAGAATGGATCGTACGAATGAATTAGAATCGATTGTACGAATGAATTAGAATGGATCATACGAATGAATTAGAATTGATCGTACGAATGAATTAGAATGGATCGTCTGAATGACTTAGAATGAATCATACGAATGAATTAGAATGGATCGTATGAATGAATTAGAATGGATCGTATGAATGAATTAGAATGGATATATCCATGCAAATGAATTTGAATGGATCATACGAATGAATTAGAATAGATCGTGCGAATAAATTAGAATGGATCGTATGAATGAATTAGAGTGGATCATACAAATGAATTAGAATGGATACATTCGTGCGAATGAATTAGACTGGATCGTACGAATGAATTAGAATGGATCATCCGAGTGAATTAGAATGGATCGTACGAATGAACTTGAATGGATACATTCGTGCGACTGAATTAGAATAGATCGTACGAATGAATTAGAATGGATACATTCGTGCGAATGAATTAGAATGGATCGTACGAAAGAATGAGAATGGATTGTACGAATGAATTAGAATGGATCATACGAATGAATTAGAGTGGATCATACGAATGAATTAGAATGGATACATTCGTGCGAATGAATTAGACTAGATCGTACGAATGAATTACAATGGATCGTCCGAGTGAATTAGAATGGATCGTACGAATGAATTAGATTGGATACATTCGTGCGAATGAATTAGAATGGATCGTACGAATGAATTAGAATGGATACATTCGTATGAATGAATTAGAATGGATCGTACGAATGAATTAGAATGGATACATTAGTGCAACTGAATTAGAATAGATCATACGAATGAATTAGAATGGATCGTGCGAATGAATTAGAATGGATACATTCGTGCAAATGAATTTGAATGGATCGTTCGAATGAATTAGAATGGATTGTACGAATGAATTAGAATGGATCATATGAATGAATTAGAATGGCTCGTACGAATGAATTAGAACGGATCGTTTGAATGAATTAGAATGAATCATACGAATGAATTAGAATGAATCGTATGAATGAATTAGAATGGATCGTACGAATGAATTAGAATGGATCGTTCAAATGAATTAGAATGGATCATGCGAATGAATTTGAATGGATCGTATGAATGAATTAGAATGGATCGTTCGAATGAATTAGAATGGATCGTGCGAATGAATTAGAATGGATACATTTGTGCGAATGAATTAGAATGGATCGTATGGATGAATTAGAATGGATCGTACGAATGAATTAGAATGGATCGTATAAATGAATTAGAGTGGATCATACGAATGAATTAGAATGGATACATTCGTGCGAATGAATTAGAATGGATCGTACGAATGAATTAGAATAGATCATGCGAATGAATTAGAATGGATCGTATGAATGAATTAGAATGAATCATATGAATGAATTAAAATGGATCATATGAATGAATTAGAATGGATCGTCCGAATGAATTAGAATGGATCATACGAATAAATTAGAATGGATACATTCGTGCGAATGAATTAGAATGGATCGTACGTACAATCCATTCTAATTCATTTGTACAATCCATTCTCATTCATTCGAACGATCCATTCTAATTCATTCGCACGATCCATTCTAATTCATTCGTACGATCCATTCTAATTCATTTGTATGATCCATTCTAATTCATTCATACGATCCATTCTAATTCATTTGCACGAATGTATCCATTCTAATTCAATCGCATGATCCATTGTAATTCATTCGTACGATCTATTCTAATTCATTCGTATGATCAATTCTAATTCATTCGTACGATTCATTCTAATTCATTCGTACGATCCATTCTAATTCATTCGCACGAATGTATCCATTCTAATTCAATCGCACGATCCATTCAAATTCATTCACACAATCCATTCTAATTCATTCGTTCGACCCATTCTAATTCATTCGTACGATCCATTCTAATTCATTCATAAGATCCATTCTAATTCATTCACATGATCCTTTCTAATTCACTCATACGATCCATTCTAATTCATTCGTATGATTCATTCTAATTCATTTGTACGATCCATTCTAAATCATTCATACAATCCACTATAATTCATTCGTACGAACCATTCTAATTCATTCGTGCGAGCTATTCTAATTCATTCGTACGAGTTATTCTAATTCATTATGATCCATTCTAATTCATTCGTGCGATCCATTCTAATTCATTCACACGATCCATTCTAATTCATTCGTATGATCCATTCTAATTCATTCGTACGAACCATTCTAATTTATTTGTACGAGCTATTCTAATTCATTCGTACGAGCTATTCTAAGTCATTTGTACGATCCATTCTAATTCATTCATATAATCCATTCTAATTCATTCGTATGATCCATTCTAATTCATTCGTACGAACCATTCTAATTTATTTGTACGAGCTATTCTAATTCATTCGTACGAGCTATTCTAAGTCATTCGTACGATCCATTCTATTTCATTCGCACGATCTATTCTAATTCATTCATATGATCCATTCTAATTTGTTCGCACGAATGTATCCATTCTAATTCATTCCTACGATCCATTCTAATTCATTCGTACGATCCATTCTAATTCATTCGCACGATCCATTCTAATTCATTCCTATGATCCATTCTAATTCATTCGCACGAATGTATCCATTCTAGTTCATTCGTACGATCTATTCTAATTCATTCGCATGGATGTATCAATTTTAATTCATTCGCACAATCCAATCTAATTCATTCGCACGATCCATTCTATTTCATTTGCATGGCTGGATCCATTCTAATTCATTCGCACGAATGTATCCATTCTAATTCATTCGTACGATCCATTCTAATTCAATCGCAGGATTTATTCTAATTCATTCATACGATCCATTCTAATTCAATCGCATGATCTATTCTAATTCATTCATACGATCCATTCTAATTCATTCGTAAGATCCATTCTAATTCATTCGTACGATCCATTCTAATTCATTCATACGATCCATTCTAATTCATTCGCATGAATATATCCATTCTAATTCATTCGCATGAATATATCCATTCTAATTCATTTACACGATCCATTCTAATTCATTCGTATGATCGATTCAAAATCATTTGCATGGATGTATCCATTCTAATTCATTCGTATAATCCATTCTAATTCATTCGTATGATCCATTCTAATTCATTCATACGATCCATTCTAATTCAATCGCACGATCCATTCTAATTCATTCGTACGATCCATTCTAATTTATTCGTACGATCCATTCTAATTCATTCATACGATCCATTCTAATTCATTCGTACGATCCATTCTAATTCATTCGTACGAATGTATCCATTCTAATTTATTCCAACGATCCATTCTAATTCATTCGCACGATCTATTCTAATTTATTTGGACGATCCATTCTAATTCATTCGCACGAATGTATCCATTCTAATTCATTCGTACGATCCATTCTAATTCATTCTTATGATTCATTCAAATTCAGTTGCATAGATGTATCCATTCTAATTCATTCGTACGATCCATTCTAATTCATTCGCAAGAATGTACCCATTCTAATTCATTCGTACGATCCATTCTAATTCATTCGTACAATCTATTCTAATTCATTCGAACGATCCATTCTTATTCATTCATACGATCCATTCTTATTCATTCACACGACCTATTCTAATTCATTCGTACGATCCATTCTAATTCATTTGCACGAATGTATCCATTCTAATTCATTCGTACGATCCATTCTAATTCATTCGTATGATCCATTCAAATTCATTCGCATGGATGTATCCATTCTAATTCATTCGTACGATCCATTCTAATTCATTCGCAAGACTGTACCCATTCTAATTCATTCGTATGATCCATTCTAATTCATTCGTACAATCCATTCTAATTCACTCATATGATCCATTCTAATTCACTCGGATGATCCATTCTAATTCATTCGCACGAATGTATCCATTCTAATTCATTCGTACGATCCATTCTAATTCACTTGGACGATCCATTCTAATTCATTCGTACGATCCAGTCAAATTCATTCCCACGAATATATCCATTCTAATTCTTTCGTATGAACCATTCTAATTCATTCGTACAATCCATTCTAATTCATTTGTAGGATTCATTCTTATTCATTCACATGATCCAATCTAATTCATTCGTACGATCCATTCTAATTCATTCGTAAGATCCATTCTAATTCACTCGCACGATCCATTCTAATTTATTCGTACAATCCATTCTAATTCATTCGCACGAATGTATCCATTCTAATTCATTCATACAATCAATTCTAATTCACTCGTATGATCCATTCTAATTAAGTCGTACGATCCATTCTAATTCATTTGCAGGAATATATCCATTCTAATTCATTCGCACGATCCATTATTATTCATTCGTACGATTTATTCTAATTCATTCATACTATCCATTCTAATTCATTCCTAAGATCCATTCTAATTCATTCGTACGATCCATTCAAATTCATTCTCATGATCCATTCAAATTTATTCATATGATCCATTATAATTATTTTGAACGATCCATTCTAATTCATTCGCACGAATGTATCCTTTATCCATTCTAATTCATTCGTACGATCCATTCTAATTCATTCGCACGAATGTATCCATTCTAATTCATTCGCACGATCCATCCTAATTCATTCGCACGATCTATTCTAATTCATTCGTTCGATCCATTCTAATTCACTCGCATGATCCATTCTAATTCATTCGAACGATCCATTCTAATCCATTCGTATGATCCATTCTAATTCACTCGCACGATCCATTCTAAATTATTTGTACGATCCATTCTAATTCATTCGCTCGATCCATTTTAATTCATTTGTACTATCCATTCTAACTCATTCACACATTCCATTCTAATTAATTCGCACGATCCATTCTTATTCATTTGTACAATCCATTCTAATTCATTCGTACGATCCATTCTAATTCACTCGCACGATCCATTCTAATTCATTCGAACGATCCATTCTAATTCATTCGTACGATCCACTCTAATTCATTCGTTTGATCCATTCTAATTCATTCATACGATCCATTCTAATTCATTCGTAAAATCTTCTCATTCATTCGCACAAATGTATCCATTCTAATTCATTCGTACGATCCATTCTAATGCATTCGTACGATCCATTCTAATTCATTCGTACGATCCATTCTAATTCATTCACATGATCCATTCTAATTCATTCGCACGATCCATTCTAATTCATTCGTTCGACCCATTCTAATTCATTCATAGGATCCATTCTAATTCATTCGTAAGATCCATTCTAATTCATTCACACGAATGTATCCATTCTAATTCATTCGTACGATCCATTCTAATTCAGTCGTATGATTCATTCTAATTCATTCACACGAATGTATCCATTCTAATTTATTCGTACGATCCATTCTAATTTCTTTGCACGATCCATTCTAATTCATTCATACGATCCATTCTAATTCATTCGTATGATTCATTCTAATTCATTCAGATGATCCATTCTAATTCATTCGCACGATCTATTCTATTTCATTCGTATGATCCATTCAAATTCATTCGTACGAATGTATCCATTCTATTTCATTCGTATGTTCCACTCTAATTCATTCATACAATCCATTCTAATTCATTCGTACGATCCATTCTAATTCACTCGGATGATCCATTCTAATTCATTCTCATGAATGTATCCATTCTAATTCATTCGAACGTTCCATTCTAATTCATTCGTAAGATCCATTCTAATTCATTCGTACGATCCATTCTAATTCATTCGCATGATCCATTCAAATTCATTCATATGATCCATTGTAATTAATTCGTATGATCCATTGTAATTCATTCGCATGAATGTATCCATTCTAATTCATTCGTACGATCCATTCTAATTCATTCGTACGATCCATTATAATTCATTCATACAATACATTCTAATTCATTCGCATGATCCATTCTAATTCATTCGTACGATCCATTCTAATTCATTCGTACGATCCATTCTAATTCATCCGCACGATCTATTCTATTTCATTCGTGTGATCCATTCTAATTCATTCATACAATCTGTTCTAATTCATTCGTATATTCGTATGATCCATTCTAATTCATTCGCACGAATGTATCCATTCTAATTCAATCGCACGATCCATTCTAATTCATTCGTACGATCTATTCTAATTCATTCCAAACATCCAAGTCTGCTAGATTAGTGTGTTGAAGCTTATAATCAGTCATAATCTGAAACAGATCAAAGATATTTGCTGAAGTTGGAGTTGGTAAAGACCAGCAGCCATCACAGATGAATTCCTTGACTAGCATATTCTTCTCATACCCCAAATCATAAACAGTTCTTAAATCAAATCTATCAATAAGTCTGCCTTGGGAGGACCAATTATCATACCAGAATTTAGTATTACATCCACCTCCTATCACCTTTTTTATTTTCGGGAGAAATAGATGTCTGATCTTGAGGATCAATTTCCAAATGCCTGAAGCATTTGGACTAATTTTGCAATCCCAAATTGAGTCATGCTTAAGATATTTCTGTTTAACCCATCTCACCCATAGAGAACAGTCATTGCTACAAATATGCCAAAGATGTTTAGCTAGAGCAGCCTTATTCCATTCATCCAGTCTGCGAAAAACAAGACCACCTTCCTCCTTTGGAAAACAAAGCTTAGACCAAGCTATAGGCACAATTTTCCTACTTAAAGAAGGACCACCCCAAAGAAATCTGCCAAACATACTCTCAATTTCTTTAATAATAGAAGCAGGGAGAGCAAAGATGCCTGACCAGTAAATATGTAGAGAGTTCAAGAAAGATTTTATCAATTCAACTCTTCCAGCAAGAGATAGGAAATTTCTATTCCAAGTGCCTATTCGAGATAGAATTTGATCTATCAGAGGTTGACAATCAGTTCTCTTGAGGCTTTTAGAAGTAAGTGGGAGACCAAGATATCTGACTGGAAGCTGTTCCTCTTCAAAACCTAGGCAATTCAAAATATCTTTTTTCACTTCCACATTTCGGCTAAAGAAAACTTTGGATTTTGCTTGATTAATATCCAAGCCAGATTGATTCTTAAAATCAGAAAGAACATTTGAAATCTCTACAGATTAATATCCATCACCAAATGGCATTTTTTCACTAAAATCAGCCTGGCATTCCATTAGAAGTCTTGGTACAATTATGGCAGAATACAATTGGATTTGGCATCAAAACAGAATTGAAAAGCACTCCTTTACTTTGTGGAGAGCTTTCAGAAGGAAACTCCTCACTTGTAATAAACTCCAAAAAAGAGGTATGAAGGTTCCTTCCCTTTGTTCTTTATGTTGGTCTGATAGAGAGGAACATGATCATCTTTTTTTTAAATGCTCATACTCAGTCTGGATTTGGAGATCAGCTTTGTCTAGAATGGGCATTAAGGCTAGCAGGATTGGAAATATTGATAGTGAAATCACAAGGCTTCAGAAAAAATTCCATGGCAAAGGACTCATCACTACAATTGCACAAATTATCACAGGTTGTGTTGTTCACCTACTGTGGAGAGAAAGAAACAGCAGAATTTTTGAGAAAACCTCTAAGCATAAAAGAGTCTTGATGGCAAATATTACTTCCCTAGTCCAAATCCATGTTAACGAGCTTCATATTTGTGAAGAGGACACCCAGGAGAATCAAATTATTGCAGCTCGATGGGGCTGCTATTTCCAACCAATTAAGCCTATTTCAAGTCAAACGTCTTGGCTAAAGCCACAGAAGGATGAAATTAAACTTAATACTGATGGAGCACTCAATTCTACAGGGGCTTCTATTGGTGGGATTCTAAGGAATTCTAATGGTAATGCAGTTGAAGCTTATATGGGGAAATCGAATTACAATAATATCCTTTCTGTTGAACTAGAAGCTATAGAGCATGGTATCAATATTGCATCAGAAATCACATCTTGTCTTTGGCTTGAATCAGATTCCTTACTTTCTGTAAATTGCATCAAAGGTAATTGTGATATCCCTTGGAAGAATAAGCATCAGGTTTTGAGTATAAAATCCAAGCTGGAGCGCTTCCGTAAGCATAAGATTACTCATATATGGAGGGAGGGGAATCAACCAGCTGATATTCTATCCAAAATGAGTCACTTAGAGTTGCTGATAAGGGTGTATCCTCAAGATTTCAAAGAAAATCTGCATATTGCTATCGAAAATGATAAAGTGGGGAAGATTTACAACAGAATATAAGTCTATAGTAAGCATGGCAAGTTGAATACAGGAACAGATTGCAGCTGTTGATTCAAGTTTGTTACAAGAAGATAGATTGCAGTTGCCGATTCAGGTTTGAGGAACGAAGATAGATTGAGTTTGGGATAATGTTTCTTGTTATCACTTGTATCCTGACAGATATTTCTAGATGTTTTTGAGTTTCTTCACTCTCTGATGCCTTGTTTTATAAAAGGCCAGAGATGTAATAGTGTTTTTATTTTCATGGGCGGGATCCCTAATAAAATCCCCTAGCATTAAATATATATATATATATATATATATATATATATATATATATATATATATATTCTAATTCATTCGTACGATCCATTCTAATTCATTCGCATGAATGTATCCATTCTAATTCAATCGCACGATCCATTCTAATTCATTCGTACGATCCATTCTAATTCATTCCTACGATCCATTGTAATTCATTCGTACGATCCATTCTAATTCATTCGTTCGACCCATTCTAATTCATTCATACGATCTATTCTAATTCATTCGTAAGATCCATTCTAATTCATTCGCACGAATGTATCCATTCTAATTCATTCGTACGATCCATTCTAATGCATTCGTACGATCCATTCTAATTCATTCGTACGATCCATTCTAATTCATTCACACGAATATATCCATTCTAATTAATTCGTACGATCCATTCTAATTCATTCGCACGAATGTATCAATTCTAATTCATTCGTATGATCCGTTCTAATTCATTCGTACGATCCATTCTAATTCATTCGCACGAATGTATCCATTCTAATTCATTCGTATGATCAATTCTAATTCATTCGCATGATCCATTCTAATTCATTCGTACGATCCATTCTAATTCATTCGAACGATCCATTCAAATTCATTCGTACGATCAATTCTAATTCTTTCGCACGATCCATTCTAATTCATTCGAACGATCCATTCTAATTCATTCGTACGATCCATTCTAATTCATTCGCACAAATGTATCCATTCTAATTCATTCATACGAATGAATTAGAATGGATCATACGAATGAAATAGAATGGATCGTTTGAATGATTTAGAATGTATCGTACGAATGAATTAGAATAGATCGTTCGAATGATTTAGAATGGATCGTACGAATGAATTAGAATGGATCATACGAATGAATTAGAATGGATCATACGAATGAATTAGAATGGATCGTGCGATTGAATTCGAATGGATCATACAAATGAATTAGAATGTTCTAATTCATTCATATGATCCATTCTACTTCATTCGTACGATCCATTCTAATTCATTCGTACAATCCATTCTTATTCATTCGTACGATCCATTCTAATTCAATCCATTCTAATTCATTCGCACGAATGTATCCATTCTAATTCATTAGTAAGATCCATTCTAATTCATTCGCACAAATGTATCCATTGTAATTCATTCGTACGATCCATTCTTATCCATTCGTACGATCCATTCTAATTCATTCGCACGAATGTATCCATTCTAATTCATTAGTAAGATCCATTCTAATTCATTCGAACGAATGTATCCATTCTAATTCATTCGTATGATCCATTCTAATTCATTCACACGAATATATCCATTCTAATTTATTCGTACAATCCATTCTAATTCATTCGAACGATCCATTCTAATTCATTCATACGATCCATTCTAAATCATTCGTACGATCCATTCTAATTCATTCGCACGATCTATTCTAATTCATTTGTATGATCCATTCTAATTCATTCGCACGAATGTATCCATTCTAATTCATTCGTACGATCCATTCTAATTCATTCGTACGATCCATTCTAAATCATTCGTATGATCCATTCTAATTCATTCGCACGAATGCATCCATTCTAATTCATTCGTACGATCCATTCTAATTCATTCGCACGATCCATTCTAATTCATTCGCACGATCTATTCTAATTCATTCGCACGATTCATTCTAATTCATATGTACGATCCATTCTAATTTATTCATACGATCCATTCTAATTCATTCGCACAAATGTATCCATTCTAATTCATTCGTACGATCCATTCTAATTCATTCGCACGATCTATTCTAATTCATTCGTACGATCCATTCTAATTCATTCATACGATCCATTCTAATTCATTCGCACGAATGTATCCATTCAAGTTCATTCTATTAGAATTGGTGAGGTCTATAGCTCGTAAAAACCTATAGTTTAGCTATGTATGGTTGATAGTATAGGAATGCATATTGGTACATACCATAGTACGTATTCTTATTACAGAACAGAGAGCCATGGATATATGGTAATCCACTTGATTGGGAGACTCAAGGGACTGGTCCTATGTAACCTAAATATATTCGCAGCTTTGATTAGGGTTGGTCGCCCTATCAGGATAAGCTGTTGGGATGACAGAGCGTGGGTGTCTCCACCACGGTCATTACCAGGCACAGTGTCTGTGGCCGAACGGAACCAACACGGTGCACAGATCGGTGAGCAGACACCGGTGCACTAAACCGTGTTTCTGCTTAGGGTAAAACGGTCCTAAACCCTATGGAACCATGTCTGGTGGACTAACCAGTTGTGTGGTGCTTTGCGCACCAATGTATGAGGATCCGGATGTAGTGATCCAAAACCACGGTGTACTGGGTTACCCGGCTGGCGTTGCATCAGTATGTCACTCCTGTAGGCTATCCACACCCCTAACGGGAGGTGTGTTCCTTGGTTTGATCTACGTCGTATTAAACCCTGGCCAGGTGGTCATCAGTTGGACTGGTGACGGATCCGGTTGCTCGGAAGAGTAATCGGAGGTACGATGTATGTGGTCAACCTGGAAGGAACTGAGTCATATGAGCACTTGAGTCTGACGGTATTCTCCACCGCTCGAGTTGCGTCATGGCACTAAGTGGAGGGACAGCGAGTTTACCATACTAAGCGGAGAGCAAGGGTATGAGGGAGAACATAGTAAGTCCGAGGGAATTGGAGTGTAGCCTGTGTCGCACTCTGGGTGGCTACGCAGGTTAACTTGGACTCAGAGGATCGATGGTACACTTGGGTAGTGTGTCGATAGAGTCTAAGTTGGAAGCCATGAACCCTGGTCCCTGAAGGTTCCACCCTATTGACATTATGTACGGTTCTTATACCATCTCTTCGAAACACAAAACGTAGTTGGAGAAAGTGAGAAGTCCAAGCCTACGCTTCATGAGTGCTTCGCACTAGTGCACAGTAGATTGTAGCTATGTGTGTGCACTTGTGTGTGCACTAAGGGGAAACCCTAGGTTAGTGCAGAGACGCATATAGCAATTCCTTATTATAAGTGGACTTTGCCACATGGGTGCGATGCACCAGAACATGTTGCGAGTTAACTAGTTGACTTTACTAGGGGCATCCTATGGGAACCTCAGAGAGTAGTGAAATCACTGGTGCACTTCACTTATGTGTGCCTTGCAAAGTCTCGTACACGAGGAACGGCCAACTAGTGACATAAGGGTGTTTTGGTCATACCATGCGTCACTATGTACTATGGGGGCCGGCCCTAAGTGTTGAGAGACTGGTCAAGGCCGGCCCTATTGGTTTCAGGAGGTTGTTGCCTCTGATGAAAGGGCCGATCATGAGGCGCAGAAAACGGGCTGGTTTTGACCATTTTCAAAACAAGAAAAAGATAGAGATAAAAGAAGAGATATATAGGGAGAGGTTTGAATCAGTCAATCCTATCCACACTAGGCTTATCCATAAGCCTAGGGCCGGCCCTATATAAGGAATAGGAGAGAAGGGGGTGGTATGATGAGGCCATGCAAGCCCTAGGGCCGGCCCAAGCCAGGGGAAACCCTAGCCGCCCCCTCTCCTCTCTTCACATCTCCTCTCTCGTCTCTCTTTCCCTCGCTTGCGCCATTGGATGGCGACTCGTCTTCATCGTGTGGTGTTTTGTAGAAAGAGAAGGCTCGTCGTATGGAGACACTCAGAGATCCATCGACGAGGTACCGTGCATCGTGTAAGATCGGGGTGAACTAGAAGGCATCTCCCTCAATCTTTTGCTGTCCAGAATCTGCACAGAAAATTAGTCTTGTTTCTGTGATTTCGGGAGCTACAGAAGTCCAAACGACGTGAAACTTATTGGAAACGTTGTATCTCGAAGTAGGCTACCTGCATTCCAAATTTCATCCCAATCGGAGTTCGGAGCAGAAAGTTATGGCCATCGCACCGAAGCTATATCGAGCAGATCCGAGCTCGTCTCCATCGACAAAGAAGAAATTTGTCGCGGTGAAAGAATCCGCACGCAGGTATGATCTCTAACAAGTAGATCTAACATAAATAGAACATGCATACATGTTAGATTATTCTTTCACGTTAGATCGTCGTTAGGGGTTCGCGTAGTTGCCATGCTAGAGTCATACACGCATGTGTAGATCGTTTCGATAAAAATTTTGATATGTAACGCACACCGCTCTCGGTCTTCGGACCTTCACTTAGTTTCCGCTGCGGGCCTCTACCATGGATTTATTTCAAACACATTCGTATGATCCAATCTAATTCACTCGGACGATCCATTCTAATTCATTCGTACGATCCATTCTAATTCATTCGCACGAATGTATCCATTCTAATTCATTCGAACAATCTATTATAATTCATTCGCACGATCCAATCTAATTCATTCGTATGATCCATTCTAATTCATTCAGACGATCCATTCTAATTCATTCATACGATCCATTCTAATTCATTCGTACGATTCATTCTAATTCTTTCGTACGATCCATTCTAATTTATTCGAACTATCCATTCTAATTCATTCGCACATTCCATTCTAATTCATTCGTACGATCCATTCTAATTCATTCGAACGATCCATTATAATTCATTCGAACGATCCATTCTAATTCATTCGTACGATCCATTCTAATTCATTCGCACATTCCATTCTAATTCATTTGACCGATCCATTCTAATTCATTCGAACGATCCATTCTAATTCATTCGTACGATCCATTCTAATTCATTCGTATGATCCATTCTAATTTATTCACACATTCCATTCTAATTCATTCCTACGATCCATTCTAATTCATTCGAACAATCCATTCTAATTCATCCGTACGATCCATTCTAATTCATTCGCACATTCCACTCTAATTCATTCGTACGATCCATTCTAATTCATTCGAACAATCCATTCTAATTCATTCGAACGATCCATTCTAATTCATTCGTACGATTCATTCTAATTCATTCGCACATTCCATTCTAATTCATTCGTACGATCCATTCTAATTCATTCGAACAATCCATTCTAATTCATTCGAACGATCCATTATAATTCATTCGCACATTCCATTCTAATTCATTTGTAAGATCCATTCAAATTCATTCACACGAATGTATCCATTCTAATTCATTCGTACGATGCATTCTAATGCATTCGTACGATCCATTCTAATTCATTCATACGATCCATTCTAATTCATTCACACGAATGTATCCATTCTAATTTATTCGTACGATCCATTCTAATTAATTCGCATGATCCATTCTAATTCATTCATATGATCCATTCTAATTCATTCGTATGATTCATTCTAATTCATTCAGACGAATGAATTAGAATGGATCGTACAAATATATTAGAATGGATACATTCATGCGAATGAATTAGAATGGATCGTACGAATGAATTAGAATAGATCGTACGAATAAATTAGAATAGATCGTGCGATTAAATTAGAATGGATACACTCGTGCGAATGAATTAGAATGGATCGTACGAATGAATTAGAATGGATCGTACGAATGAATTAAAATGGATCGTGTGATTGAATTAGATTAGATACATTCGTGCGAATGAATTAGAATGGATCGTACGAATGAATTAGAATGGATCGTACGAATGAATTAGAATGCATCGTACGAATGAATTAAAATGGATCGTTCGAATGAATTAGAATGGATCGTGCGAATGAATTAGAATAGATCGTACGAATGAATTAGAATAGATCGTTTGAAAGAATTAGAATGGATCGTGCGAATGAGTTAGAATGGATACAATCATGCGAATGAATTAGAATGGATCGTACGAATGAATAAGAATGGATCGTACGAAAGAATTAGAATGGATCGTGTGATTGAATTAGAATGGATCATACGAATGAATTAGAATGGATCGTATGAATGAATTAGAATGGATCGTATGAATGAATTAGAATGGATACATTCGTACGAATAAATTAGAATGGATCATACGAATGATTTAGAATAGATTGTACGAATGAATTAGAATGCATACATTCATGCGAATGAATTAGAATGGATCGTCTGAATGAATTAGAATGAATCATACGAATGAATTAGAACGGATCGTGCGAATGAATTAGAATAGATCGTACGAATGAATCAAAATGAAAATATTCGTGCGAATGAATTAGAATGGATCGTACGAATGAATTAGAATGGATCCTATGAATGAACTTGAATGGATACATTCATGCGAATGAATTAGAATGGATCGTACGAATGAATTAGAATAGATACATTCGTACGATCCAGTCTAACTCATTCGCACGAATATAGCCATTCTTATTCATTCGTACGATCGATTCTAATTCATTCGCACGATCTATTCTTATTCATTCGTACGATCCATTCTAATTCACTCGCACAAATGTATCCATTCTAATTCATTTGTACGATCTATTCTAATTCATTCGCATGATCCATTCTAATTCATTCGTACGATCCATTCTAATTCAATCGTATGATCCATACTAATTCATTCGAACGATCCATTCTAATTCATTCGCACGAATGTATCCATTCTAGTTCTTTCGTACGATCCCTTCTAATTCATTCAGATGGATGTATCCATTCTAATTTGTTCGCACGATCCATTCTAATTCATTCGTACGATCCATTCTAATTCATTTGCATGGATGAATCCATTCTAATTCATTCGCATGAATCTATCCATTCTAATTCATTCGTACGATCCATTCTAATTCACTCGGATGATCCATTCTAATTCATTCGTACGATCCAGTCTAATTCATTCGCACGAATGTATCCATTCTAATTCATTCGTATGATCCATTCTAATTCATTCGCACAATCCATTCTAATTCATTCGCACGAATGTATCAATTCTAATTCATTCGTACGATCTATTCTTATTCATTCGCATGATCCATTCTAATTCATTTATACGATCCATTCTAATTCATTTGTTCGACCCATTCAAATTCATTCATACGATCCATTCTAATTCATTCGTAAGATCCATTCTAATTCGTTCGTACGATCCTTTCTAATTCATTCGTACGATCTATTCTAATTCATTCGCACGATCCATTCTAATTCATTCGAACGATCCATTCTATTTCTTTCGTACGATCCATTCTAATTCATTCGCACGAATGTATTTATTCTAATTCATTCGTACGATCCATTCTAATTCATTCGCTCGATCCGTTCTAATTCATTTGCACTATCCATTCTAACTCATTCGCACATTCCATTCTAATTCATTCGCATGATTCATTCTAATTCATTCGTACGATCCATTCTAATTCATTCGTATGATCCATTCTAATTCACTCGCACGATCCATTCTAATTCATTCGAACGATCCATTCTAATTCATTCATACGATCCATTCTAATTCATTCATACGATCCATTCTAATTCATTCGAAAATTCTATTCTCATTCATTCGCACAAATATATCCATTCTAATTTATTCGTTCGATCCATTCTAATTCATTCGTACGATCCATTCTAATTTATTCATACGATCCATTCTAATTCATTCACACGATCCATTCTAATTCATTTGCATGATCCATTCTAATTCATTCGCACGATCCATTCTAATTCATTCGTTCGACCTATTCTAATTCATTCATACGATCCATTCTAATTCATTCGTATGATCCATTCTAATTCATTCGTATGATCCATTCTAATTCATTCGTACGATCCATTCTAAGTCATTCGTACGATCCATTCTAATTCATTCGCACGAATGTATCCATTCTAATTAATTCGCACGATCCATTTAATTCATTCGAACGATCCATTCTAATTCATTCGCACTATCCATTCTAATTCATTCGAACGATCCATTCTAATTCATTCGTACGATCCATTCTATTTCATTCGTACGATCCATTCTAATTCATTCGCACGAATGTATCCATTCAAATTCATTCGTATGATCCATTCTAATTCAATCGCACGATCCATTCTAATTCATTCGTACGATCCATTCTAATTCATTCGTATGATCCATTCTAATTCATTCGTACGATACATTCTAATTCATTCGCACGAATGTATCCATTCTAATTCATTCGCACGATCCATTCTAATTCATTCGTATGATCCATTCAAATTCATTTGCATGGATGTATCCATTCTAATTCATTCGTACAATCCATTCTAATTCATTCGTATGATCCATTCTAATTCATTCGTACGATCCATTCTAATTCAATCGCACGATCCATTCTAATTCATTCATACGATCCATTCTAATTCATTCGTATGATTCATTCTAATTCATTCAGACGATCTATTCTAATTCATTCGTACGATCCATTCTAATTTATTCGAACGATCCATTCTAATTCATTCGTACAATCTATTCTAATTCATTCGTACGATCCATTCTAATTCATTCGGACGAATGTATCCATTCTAGTTCATTCGTACGATCCAATCTAATTCATTCGCATGGATGTATCCATTCTAATTTATTTGTACGATCCATTCTAATTCATTGGCAAGAATGTACCCATTCTAATTTATTCCAACGATCCATTCTAATTCATTCACACGATCCATTCTAACTTATTCATATGATCCATTCTTATTCATTCGTATGATCCATTCTAATTCACTCGCACGATCCATTCTAATTCATTCATACGATTCAATTTAATTCATTCGTACGATCCATTCTAATTCATTCGTAAGATCCATTCTAATTCATTCGCACGAATGTATCCATTCTAATTCATTCTCACGATCCATTCTAATTCATTCGTACGATCCATTCTAATTCATTCGCATGATCCATTCTAATTCATACGAATTATCTATTCTAATTCATTCGTACGGTCCATTCTAATTCACTCGGACGATCCATTCTATCTCATTCATACGATCCAGTCTAATTCAATCGCATGAATGTATCCATTCTAATTCATTCGTATGATCCATTCTAATTCATTCGTACAATCCATTCTAATTCATTCGCACGATCCATTCTAATTCATTCGCACGATCCATTCTAATTCATTCGCACAATCCATTCTAATTCATTCGTATGATCCATTCTAATTCATTCGTACGATCCATTCTAATTCATTCGCTCGATTCATTCTAATTCATTCACACGATCCATTCTAATTCGTTCGCACGATCCATTCTAATTCATTCGCACGATCTATTCTAATTCATTCGTATGATCCATTCTAATTCATTCGCACGAATGTATCCATTCTAGTTCATTCGTACGATCCATTCTAATTCATTCGCATGGATGTATCCATTCTAATTCATTCGTATGATCCATTCTAATTATTTCAGAAGAATGTACCAATTCTAATTCATTCGTACGATCCATTCTAATTCATTCGCACGATCCATTCTAATTCATTCATACGATCCATTCTTATTTATTCGTACAATCCATTCTAATTAAATCGCACGATCCATTCTAATTCATTCGTACGATCCATTCTTATTCATTCGTACGATCCATTCGAATTCATTCGTATGATCCATTCGAATTCTTTCGTACGATCCATTCTAATTCATTCGTATGATCCATTCTAATTCATTCGCCTGAATGTATCCATTCTAGTTCATTCGTACCATCCATTCTAATTCATTCGCATGGATGAATCCATTCTAATTCATTCGTACAATCCATTCTAATTCATTCGAACGATCTATTCTAATTCATTCGTACAATCCATTCTATTTCATTCGTACGATCCATTCTAATTCATTCGCACGAATGTATCCATTCTAATTTATTTGTATGATCCATTCTAACTCAATCGCACGATCCATTCTAATTCATTCGTATGATCCATTCTAATTTATTCGTACGATCCATTCTAATTCATTCGTACGATCCATTCTAATTCATTCGCATGAATGTATCCATTCTAATTCAATCGCAGGATCCATTCTAATTCATTTGTATGATCCATTCAAATTCATTTGCATGGATGTATCTATTCAATTTCATTCGTACAATCCATATTAATTCATTCGTATGATCCATTCTAATCCATTCATATGATCCATTCTAATTCAATCGCACGATCCATTCTAATTCATTCGTACGATCCATTCTAATTCATTCGTATGATCCATTCTAATTCATTCGTACGATCCATTCTAATTCATTCCCACCAATGTATCTATTCTAATTCATTCGAACGATCCATTCTAATTCATTCTTACAATCCATTCTTATTCATTCATACGATCCATTCTAATTCATTCATATGATTCATTCTAATTCATTCGCACGATCTATTCTAATTCATTCGTACGGTCCATTCTAATTCATTCGTACAATCCATTCTAATGCATTCGAACGATCCATTCTAATTCATTCGTACAATCCATTCTATTTCAGTCGTACGATCCATTCTAACTCATTCGCATGAATGTATCCATTCTAATTCATTCGTACAATCTATTCTAATTCATTCGTATAATCCATTCTAATTCATTCGCACGAATGTATCCATACTAATTCATTCGTACGATCCATTCTAATTCATTCGCATGGATGTATCCATTCTAATTCATTCGTATGATCCATTCTAATTCATTGACAAGAATGTACCCATTCTAATTCATTCGCACGATCCATTCTAATTCATTCGTACGATCTATTCTAATTCAGTCGCACGAATGTTTCCATTCAAGTTCATTCGTACGATCCATTCTAATTCACTCGGACGATCCATTCTAATTCATTCGTACGATCCAGTCTAATTCATTCGCACGAATGTATCCATTCAAATTCATTCGTATGATCCATTCTAATTCATTCGTACGATCTATACTAATTCATTCGTATGATCCATTCTAATTCATTCGTACGATCCATTCTAATTCATTCATATGATTCATTCTAATTCATTCGCACAAATGTATCCATTCTAATTCAATCGCACGATCCATTCTAATTCATTCACACGATCCATTCATTCATTCGACCCATTCTAGTTCATTAGAATTAGAATGGGTCGAACGAATGAATTAGAATGGATCATGCGAATAAATTAGAATGGATCATGTGAATGAATTAGAATGGATCGTACGAATGAATTAGAATGGATCGTACGAATGCATTAGAATGGATCGTTCGAATGAATTAGAATGGATACATTTGTGTGAATGAATAAGAATAGATTTTACGAATGAATTAGAATGGATCGTATGAATGAATTAGAATGGATCGAACGAATGAATTAGAATGGATTGTATGAATGAATTAGAATGGATCGTTCGAATGAATTAGAATGGATTGTACGAATGAATTAGAATGGATCGTACGAATGAATTAGAATGAATCATATGAGTGAATTAGAATGGATCGTTGAATGAATTAGAATGGATCGTACGAATGAATTAGAGTGGATTATACGAATAAATTTGAATGGATACATTCGTGCGAATTAATTAGAATAGATCGTACGAATGAATTAGAATAGATCGTGCGAATGAATTAGAATGGATCGTTTGAATGAATTAGAATGAATCATACGAATGAATTAGAATGGATCGTATGAATGAATTAGAATGGTTCGTACGAATGAATTAGAATGGATCATACGAATGAATTAGAATGGATACATTCGTGTGAATGAATTAGACTGGATCGTACGAATGAATTAGAATGGATCGTCTGAGTGAATTAGAATGGATCGTACGAATGAACTTGAATGGATACATTCTTGCAACTGAATTAGAATAGATCGTTCGAATGAATTAGAATGGATCGTGCAAATGAATTAGAATGGATACATTCGTGTGAATGAATTAGAATGGATCGTATGAATGAATTAGAATGGATCGTGCGAGTGAATTAGAATGGATCTTAGGAATGACTTAGAATAGATCGTGCGAATGAATTAGAATAGATCGTCTGAATGAATTAGAATGAATAATACGAATGAATTAGAATGGATCGTATGAATGAATTAGAATGGATCGTTCGAATGAATTAGAATGGATACATTCGTGCGAATGAATTAGAATGGATCGTACGAATGAATTAGAATGGATCGTACGAATGAATTAGAATGGATACATTCGTGCGAATGAATTAGAATGGATCATATGAATGAATTAGAATGGATCGTCCGTGTGATTTAGAATGGATCATACGAATGAATTAGAATGGATACATTCATGCGAATAAATTAGAATGGATCTTACTAATTAATTAGAATGGATACATTCATACGAATGAATTAGAATGGATTGAATTAGAATGGATCGTATGAATGAATAAGAATGGATCGTACGAATGAATTAGAATGAATCGTGCGAATGAATGAGATTAGATTTTACGAATGAATTAGAATGGATCATACGAATGAATTAGAATGGATCGTACGAATTAATTAGATTGGATCGTGTGAATGAATTACATTGGATCGTATGAATGAATTAGAATGGATACAATCATGCGAATGAATTAGAATGGATCGTATGAATGAATTAGAATGGATCATACGAATGAATTAGAATGGATCATTGGAATGAATTCGAATGGATCGTACGAATGAATTAGAATGGATCGTACGAATGAATTAGAATGGATCGTACGAATGAATTAAAATGGATCATCTGAATGAATTAGAATGAATCATATGAATGAATTAGAATGGATCGAATGAATGAATTAGAATGGATCATACGAATAAATTAGAATGGATACATTCGTACGAATGCATTAGAATGGATCGTACGAATGAATTAGAATGGTTCGTGCGAATGAATTAGAATGGATCGTACGAATGAATTAGAATGGATCGTTCGAAGGAATTAAAATGGATCGTGCGAATGAATTAGAATGGATACATTCGTGCGAATGAATTAGAATGGGTCGTACGAATGAACTAGAATGGATCATTCGAATGAATTAGAATGGATCGTTCGAATGAATTAGAGTGGATCATACGAATGAATTAGAATGGATACATTCGTGCGACTGAATTAGAATGGATCGTCTGAATGAATTAGAATGGATCGTTCGATTAAATTAGAATGGATACATTCGTGCGAATGAATTAGAATGGATCGTCTAAATGAATTAGAATGAATCATACGAATGAATTAGAATGGATTGTGCGAATGAATTAGAATGGATCATACGAATGAATTAGAATGGGTACATTCGTGCGAATTAATTAGAATGGATCGTACGAATGAATTAGAATGGCTCGTACGAATGAATTAGAATGGATCGTATGAATGAATTAGAATGGATCGTACGAATGAATTAGAATGGAATGTGCGAATGAATTAGAATGGATCGTACGAATGAATTAGAATGGATCGTTCGAATGAATTAGAATGGATCGTTCGAATGAATTAGAATGGATCGTATGAATGAATTTGAATGGAATGTGCAAATGAATTAGAATGGATCGTACGAATAAATTAGAATTGATCGTTTGAATGAATTAGAATGGATCGTTCGAATGAATTAGAATATATCGTACGAATAAATTAGAATGGAATGTGCGAATGAATTAGAATGGATCGTACAAATGAATTAGAATGGATCTTTCAAATGAATTAGAATGGATCGTTCGAATGAATTAGAATGGATCGTACGAATGAATTAGAATGGAATGCGTGAATGAATTAGAATGGATCGTACGAATGTATTAGAATGGATCTTTCGAATGAATTAGAATGGGTCGAACAAATGAATTAGAATGGATCGTACGAATGAATTAGAATGGATCGTTCGAATGAATTAGAATGGGTCGTACGAATGAATTAGAATGGATACATCCATGCGTACGAATTAGAATGGATCGAACGAATAAATTAGAATGGATCGTTCGAATGAATTAGAATGGATCGTACGAATGAATTAGAATGGAATGTGCGAATGAATTAGAATGGATCGTACGAATGAATTAGAATGGATCGTTACAATGAATTAGAATGGATCGTTCGAATGAATTAGAATGGATCCTACGAATGAATTAGAATGGAATGTGCAAATGAATTAGAATGGATCATACGAATGAATTAGAATGGATCGTTCGAATGAATTAGAATGGATCGTTCGAATGAATTAGAATGGATACATTCGTGCGAATGAATTAGAATGGATCGTACGAATAAATTAGAATGGATCATACAAATGAATTAGAATGGATACATTCGTGCGAATCAATTAGAATGGATCGTATGATGAATTAGAATGGATATATTCATGCGAATGAATTAGAATGGATCGTACGAATGAATAAGAATGGATAGTCCGAATGAATTAGAATGGATCGTTCGAATGAATTAGAATGGATCGTGCGAGTGAATTAGAATGGATCGTAATGGATCATACGAATGAATTAGAATGGATTGTACGAATGAATTAGATAGGATCGTGCGAATGAATTAAAATGGATCGTACAAATGAATTAGAATGGATACATTTGTGCGAATGAATTAGAATGGATCGTATGAATAAATTAGAATGGATCGTACATATGAATTAGAATGGATCGTGGAATTGAATTAGAATGGATCGTACAAAAGAATTAGAATGGATACATTCGTGCGAATGAATTAGAATGGATCGTACGAATGAATTAGAATGGATCGTACGAATGAATTAGAATGGATACATTTATGCGAATGAATTAGAATGGAACGTCTTAATGAATTAGAATGAATCATACGAATGAATTAGAATGGATCGTATGAATGAATTAGAATGGATCGTGAATGAATTAGAATGGCGAGCGAATGAATTAGAATGGATCGTACGAATGAATTAGAATAGATACATTCGTGCGAATGAATTAGAATGGATCGTACGAATGAATTAGAATGGATCATACGAATGAATTAGAATGGATCGTGCGAATGAATTACATTGGATCGTACGAATGAATTAGAATGGATCGTACGAATGAACTAGAATAGATCGTACGAACGAGTTAGAATGGATCATGCGATTGAATTAGAATGGATCGTACGAATGAATTAGAATGGATCGTACAAATGAATTAGAATGGATCGTGCAAATAAATTAAAATGGAATGTGTGAATGAGTTAGAATGGATAGTACAATGAATTAGAATGGATCGTACGAATGAATTAGAATGGATCATGCGAATGAATTAGAATGGATCGTGCAAATGAATTAGAATGGATCATACGAATGAATTAGAATGGATCGTACGAATGAATTAGAATGGATCATGCGAATGAATTAGAATGGATCGTATGATTGAATTAGAATGAATCGTTCGAATGAATTAGAATAGATCGTGCGAGTGAATTAGAATGGATCGTACGAATGAATTAGAATAGGTCGTGCGAATGAATTAGAATGGGTCGTGCGAATGAATTAGAATGGATAGATTCGTGCGAATGAATTAGAATGGATCGTACGAATGAATTAGAATTCATACATCCATGCGAATGAATTAGAATGGATTGTGCGAATGAATTAGAATGGATTGTATGAATGAATTAGAATGGATCCTACGAATGAATTTGAATGGATCATGCGAATAAATTAGAATGGATCATACAAATATATTACAATGGATACATTCGTGCGAATGAATTAGAATGGATCGTACGAAATAATTAGAATAGATCGTACGAATGAATTAGAATAGATCGTGCGATTTAATTAGAATGGATCATACGAATGAATTAGAATGGATACATTTGTGCACGAATAAATTAGAATGGATACATTTGTGCGAATAAATTAGAATGGATCGTACGAATGAATAAGAATAGATCGTGCGAATGAATAAGAAATGATCGTATGAATGAATTAGAATGGATCGTGCGAATGAATTAGAATGGATCGTACGAATAAATTAGAATGGATTGTACGAATGAATTAGAATAGATACATTCTTTCGAATGAATTAGAATGGATCATATGAATCAATTAGAATAGATCGTGCGAATGAATTAGAATGAATCTTACGAATGAATTAGAATAGATAGTACGATTGAATTAGAATAGATCGTACGAATGAATTAGAATGGATACATTTGTGCGAATAAATTAGAATGGATCATACGAATGAATTAGAATGGATCGTGCGATTGAATTAGAATGGACACACTCATGCGAATGAATTAGAATGGATCGTCTGAATGAATTAGAATGGATCGTACGAATGAATTAGAATGGATCGTATGAATGAAATAGAATGGATGGTATGAATGAATTAGGATGGATCGTACGAATGAGCTAGAATGGATCGTACGAATGAATAAGAATGAATCGTGCGAGTGAATTAGAATGGATTGTACGAATGAATTAGAATGGATACATCCATGCAAATGAGTTTGAATAGATCATGTGAATGAATTAGAATGGATCGTGCGAATGAATTAAAATGGATCGTGCGAATGAATTAGAATGGATCGTACGAATGAATTAGAATGGATACATTCGCGCGAATGAATTAGAATGGATCGTACGAATGAATTAGAATGGATCGTGCGAATGAATTAGAATGGATCGTACGAATGAATTGGAGTGGATCTTACGAATGAATTTGTTTGGATACATTCATGTGAATGAATTAGAATAGATCGTACGAATGAATTAGAATGGATCGTGCGAATAAATTAGAATGGATCGTCTGAATTAATTAGAATGAATCATATGAATGAATTAGAATGGATCGTATGAATGAATTAGAATTGTTCGTACGAATGATTTAGAATAGATCATAGGAATGAATTAGAATGGATACATTCATGTGAATGAATTAGACTGGATCGTACGAATGAATTAGAAACGATCGTCCGAGTAAATTAGAATGGATCGTACGAATGAACTTGAATGGATACATTCGTGTGACTGAATTAGAATAGATCGTACGAATGAATTAGAATGGATACATTCGTGCGAATGAATTAGAATGGATTGTACGAATGAATTAGAATGGATCGTACGAATGAATTAGAATAGATCGTATGAATGAATTAGAGTGGATCATATTAATGAATTAGAATGGATACATTCGTGTGAACAAATTAGAGTGGATCATACGAATGAATTAGAATGGATTGTATGAATAAATTAGAGTGGATCGTACGAATGAATTAGAATGGATCTTACGAGTGAATTCGAATGGATCATGTGAATGAATTAGTATGTATCGTACGAATGAATTAGAATGGATCGTCTGAATGAATTAGAAAGAATCATACGAATGAATTAGAATGGATCGTATGAATGAATTAGAATGGATCGTACAAATGAATTAGAATGGATCGTTCGAATGAATTTGAATGGATCGTGCGAATGAATTAGAATGGATCTTACGAATGAATTAGATTGGATAGTACGAATGAATTAGAATGGATCGTCCGAGTGAATTAGAATGGATCGTACGAATGAATTTGAATGGATAAATTCGTGCGAATGAATTATAATGGATCATATGAATGAATAAGAATGGATCGTTCGATTGAATTAGAATGGATCATACAAATGAATTCGAATAGATCGTGCGAATGAATTAGAATTGATCGCACGAATGAATTAGAATGGATCGTACGAATGAATTAGATTGGATCGTTCTAATGAATTAGAATGGATCGTGCGAATGAATTAGAATGGACAATTTCGTGCGAATGAATTAGAACGGTTCGTATGAATGAATTAGAGTGGATCATGCGAATGAATTAGAATGGATCGTACGAATAAATTAGAATGGATTGTCTGAATGAATTAGAATGAATCATACGAATGAAATAGAATGGATCAGATGAATGAATTAGAATGAATCATACGAATGAATTAGAATTGATCATATGAATGAATTAGAATGGATCGAACGAATGAATTAGAATAGATCGTGCAAATGAATTAGAATGAATCGTACGAATGAATTAGAATGGATCGTATGAATGAATTAGAATGGATCGTCTGAATGAATTAGAATGAATCATATGAATGAATTAGAATGGATCGTGTGAATGAATTAGAATGGATCGTACGAATGAATTAGAGTGGATCGTTCGAATGAATTAGAATGCATTGTTCGAATGAATTAGAATGGATCGTGGAGTGAATTAGAATGGATCGTACGAATGAATTAGAATAGATAGTACGAATGAATTAGAATAGATCGTCCGAATGAATTAGAATGGATCGTGCGAATGTATTAGAATGGATCATACGAATGAATTAGAATGGATCGTGCGAATGAAATAGAATGGATACATTCGTGCGAATGAATTAGATTGATTCGTGAGAATGATTTAGAATGGATCATACGAATGAATTAGAATGGATCGTACAAATGCATTAGAATGGATCGTACCAATGAATTTGAATGGATATATTCATGCGAATGAATTAGAATGGATCATACGAATGAATTAGAATGGATCGTATGAATGAATTAGAATGTTTCGTACGAATAAATTAGAATGAATCATACGAATGAATTAGAATTGAATATACGAATGAATTAGAATGGATCATACGAATGAATTAGAATGGATTGTACAAATGAATTAGAAATAGATCGTATGAATGAATTAGAATGGATCGTCTGAATGAATTAGAATGAATCATACGAATGAATTAGAATGGATCGTACGAATGAATTAGAATGGATCGTACGAATGAATTAGAAAGGATCATACGAATGAATTAGAATGTATCATAGGAATGAATTAGAATGGATCGTGCGAATGAATTAGAATGGATCGTGCGAATGAATTAGATTGGATCATACGAATGAATTAGAATGGATTGTACGAATGAATTAGAATGGATCGTATGAATGAATTAGAATAGATCGTACGAATGAATTAGAATGGATCATACGAATGAATTAGAATGGATCATACGAATGAATTAGAATGGATCGTATGAATGAATTAGAATGGATCATACGAATGAATTAGAATGGTTCGTGAATGAATTAGAATGGATCGAGCGAATGAATTAGAATGGATCATACGAATGAATTCGAATGGATACATTCGTGCGAATGAATTAGAATAGATCGTTCGAATGAATTAGAATGGATCGTATGAATGAATTAGAATGGATCGTGCGAATGAATTACAATAGATCATGCGAATAGATACATTCGTGCGAATGAATTAGAATGGATCGTACGAATGAATTAGAATGGATCGTGTGAATGAATTAGAATGGATCATACGAATGATTTAGAATAGATTGTGTGAGTGAATTAGAATGGATCGTACGAATGAATTAGAATGGATCGTTCGAATGAATTAGAATGGATTGTGCGAGTGAATTAGAATGGATCATACGAATGAATTAGAATAGATCGTGCGAATGAATTAGAACAGATTGTGCGAATGAATTAGAATGGATACATTCGTGCGAATGAATTAAAATGGATCGTACGAATGAATTAGAATAGATACATCCATGCGAATGAATTAGAATGGATCATACGAATGAATTAGAATGGATACATTCGTGCGAATGAATTAGAATGGATCATTCGAATGAAGTAGAATGGATCATACGAATGAATTAGAATGGATACATTCGTGCGAATGAATTAGACTGGTTCGTACGAATGAATTAGAATGGATCATCCGAGTGAATTAGAATGGATCGTACGAATGAACTTGAATGGATACATTCATGCGACTGAATTGGAATAGATCGTACGAATTAATGAGAATGGATCGTTCGAATGAATTAGAATGGATACATTCGTGCGAATGAATTAGAATGGATCGTACGAATGAATTAGAATGGATACATCCATGCGAATGAATTAGAATGGATCGTACGAATAAACTAGAATGGATCGTACGAATAAATTAGAATAGATCGTACGAATAAATTAGAATGGATCGAGCGAATGAATTAGAATGGATCGTACGAAAGAATTTGAATGGATCATTCAAATGAATTAGAATCGATCGTTCGAATGAATTAGAATGGATTGTACGTATGAATTAAAATGGAATGTGTGAATGAATTAGAATGGATTGTACGAATAAATTAGAATGGA
Organism: Chamaelirium japonicum; assembly: GCA_947650365.1. NCBI lineage: Eukaryota > Viridiplantae > Streptophyta > Magnoliopsida > Liliales > Melanthiaceae > Chamaelirium > Chamaelirium japonicum. The sequence goes on from CANTAL010000119.1 coordinate 447,977, forward strand.
TCGTTCGAATGAATTAGAATGGATCGTACGAATGCATTAGAATAGATCGTACGAATGAATTAGAATGGATCGTGCGAATGAATTAGAATAGATCGTGCGAATGAATTACAATGGATCATCTGAATGAATTAGAATGGATCGTCTGAATGAATTAGAAAGGATCATACGAATGAATCAGAATGGATTATACGAATGAATTAGAATGGATCGTGCAAATGAATTAGAATGGATGGTACGAATGAATTAGAAAGGATCGTTCGAATGAATTTGAATGGATCATACGAATAAATTATAGTAGATCATACGAATGAATTAGAATGGATACATTCGTGTGATTGAATTCATTTGTACGATCCATTCTAATTCATTCGTACGATCCATTCTAATTCATTCGTACGATCTATTCTAATTCATTCGCATGAATGTATCCATTCTAATTCATTTATACGATCCACTCTAATTCAATCGCACGATCCATTCTAATTCATATGTACGATCCATTCTAATTTATTCATATGATCCATTCTAATTCATTTGCACAGAAGTATCCATTCTAATTCATTCATACGATCCAATCTTATTCATTCGCACGATCCAATCTAATTCATTCGTACGATCCATTCTAATTCATTCGTACGATCCATTATGATCCATTCTAATTCACTCGCACGATCCATTCTAATTCATTCGTACAATCTATTCTAATTCATTCGAACGATCCATTCTTATTTAGTCGTACGATCCATTCTAATTCTTTCGCAAGAATGTATCTATTCTAATTCATTCGTACGAATGTAGCCATTCCAATTCTTTTGTACGATCCATTCTAATTCACTCGCACGATCCATTCTAATTCATTTGAATGATCCATTCTAATTCATTCATACGATCGATTCTAATTCATTCGCACGAATGTATACATTCTAATTCATTCGTATGATCCATTCTAATTCATTCATACAATCCATTCTAATTCATTCGTAGGATCCATTCTAATTCATTCGTACGATCCATTCTAATTTATTCGCACGAATGTACCCATTCAAGTTCATTCGTACGATCCATTCTAATTCACTCGTTTGATCCATTCTATTCATACGATCAAGTCTAATTCATTCCCACGAATGTATCTATTCTAATTCATTCGTATGATCCATTCTAATTCATTCGTACGATTGTACGATCCATTCTAATTCATTCGTACGATCTAGTCTAATTCATTCGTATGATCCATTCTTATTCAATCGCACGAATATATCCATTCTAGCTCATTCGTACGATCCATCCTAATTCATTCATACGATCCATTCTAATTCATTCGTACGATCTATTCTAATTCATTCGTACTATCCATTCTAATTCATTCGTAAGATCCATTCTAATTTATTCGCACGATCTATTCTAATTCATTCGTATGATCCATTCTAATTCATTCGCATGAATGTATCCATTCTAATTCATTCATATAATCCATTCTGATTCATTCGTATGATCCTTTCGAATTCATTCGTACGATCCATTCTAATTCATTCGTACGATCCAGTCTAATTCATTCGTATGATCTATTTTTATTCATTTATACGATTCATTCTACTTCATTCGCACAAATGTATCCATTCTAATTCATTCGTGCATGAATGTATCCATTCTAATTCAATCGTATGATCCATTCTAATTCAATCGCACGATCCATTCTAATTCATTCGCACGATCCATTCTAATTCATTCGTATGATCCATTCATTCGTACAATCCATTCTATTTCATTCGTACGATCAATTCTAATTCATTCGCACGAATGTATCCATTCTAGTTCAATCGTACGATCGTACGATCCATTCTAATTCATTCGTACGATCCATTCTAATTCATTCGTACGATCCAATCTAATTCATTCGTAAGATCCATTCTTATTCATTCGCACGAATATATCCATTCTAGCTCATTCGTACGATCCATCCTAATTCATTCATACGATCCATTCTAATTCATTCGTACGATCTATTCTAATTCATTCGTACTATCCATTCTAATTCATTCGTAAGATCCATTCTAATTCATTCGCATGATCTATTCTAATTCATTCGTATGATCCATTCTAATTCATTCGCATGAATGTATCCATTCTAAGTCATTCGTACGATCTTTTCTAATTCATTCGCACGATCCATTCTAATTCATTCATACGATCCATTCTAATTCATTCGCATGATCCATTCTAATTCATTCGCACGATCCTTTCTAATTCATTCGAACGATCCATTCTAATTCATTCGAACGGTCCATTCAAATTCATTCGTACGATCATTCATTCGTACGATCCATTCTAATTCATTCGTACAATCCATTCTATTTCATTCGTACGATCAATTCTAATTCATTCGCACGAATGTATTCATTTTAATTCACTCGTACGATCGTACGATCCATTCTAATTCATTCGTACGATCCAATCTAATTCATTTGTATGATCCATTCTTATTCATTCGCACGGATATATCCATTCTAGCTCATTCATACGATCCATCCTAATTCATTCATACGATCCATTCTAATTCATTCGTACGATCTATTCTAATTCATTTGTACTATCCATTCTAATTCATTCGTAAGATCCATTCTAATTCATTCGCATGATCGATTCTAATTCATTCGTATGATCCATTCTAATTCATTCGCATGAATGTATCCATTCTAAGTCATTCATACGATCTATTCTAATTCATTCACACGATCCATTCTAATTAATTCATACGATCCATTCCAATTCATTCGCACGATCCATTCTAATTCATTCGCACGATCCATTCTAATTCATTCGAACGATCCATTCTAATTCATTCGTACGATCCATTCTAATTCATTCGTACGATCCATTCTAATTCATTCGTACGATCCATTCTAATTCATTCGCACGATCCATTCTAATTCATATGTTCGATCCATTCTAATTCATTCGTATGATTCATTCTAATTCATTCAGACGATCCATTCTAATTCATTTGTACGATCCATTCTAATTCATTCATATGATCCATTCTAATTTATTCGCACGATCCATTCTAATTTATTCGCACGATCCATTCTAATTCATTCGTTCGATCCATTCTAATTCATTCGTATGATTTATTCTAATTCATTCAGATGATCCATTCCAATTCATTTGCAAGAATGTATCCATTCTAATATATTTGTATGATCCATTCTAATTCATTCGCACGATCCATTCTAATTCATTCGCACGATCAATTCTAATTTATTCGCACGATCCATTCTAATTCACTCATTCGATCCATTCTAATTCATTCGTATGATTCATTCTAATTCATTCAAACGATCCATTCTAATTCATTTGCACGAATGTACCCATTCTAATATATTTGTACGATCCATTCAAATTCATTCACACGATCTATTCTAATTCATTCGTACGATCCATTTTAATTCACACGCACGATCCATTCTAATTCATTCGTATGATCCATTCTAATTCATTCGCATGATTGTATCCATTGTAAGTCATTCGTACGATCCAATGTAATTCATTTACACAATCCATTCTAATTCATTCGTGCGATCCATTCTAATTCATTCATACGATCTATTCTAATTCATTCGTACGATCCATTATTATTTAATCGTACGACCCATTCTAATTCATTCGCACGAATGTATCCATTCTAATTCATTAGTACGATCCATTCTAATTCACTCGGACGATCCATTCTAATTCATTCATACGATCTATTCTAATTCATTCAAACTATCCATTCTAATTCAATCGTACGATTTATTATAATTCATTTGCATGAATGTATCCATTCTAATTCATTCGCACGATCCATTCTAATTCATTCGTACGATCCATTCTAATTCATTCACACGAATGTATCGATTCTAATTCATTCGCATTATCCATTCTAATTCATTCGTACGATCTATTCTAATTCAGTCGCACAAATGTATCTATTCAAGTTCATTCGTACGATCCATTCTAATTCACTCGGACGATCCATTCTAATTCATTAGTACGATCCAATCTAATTCATTCGCACGAATGTATCCATTCTAATTCATTCGTATGATCCATTCTAATTCATTCGTACGAACCATTCTAATTCATTCATACGATCCATTCTAATTTATTCGTATGATTCATTTTAATTCATTCAGACGATCCATTCTAATTCATTCGCACGATCTATTCTAATTCATTCGTACGATCCATTCTAATTCATTCGCACGAATGTATCCGTTCGAATTCATTCGTATGATCCACTCTAATTCATTCGTACGATCCATTCTAATTCATTCGAACAATCCATTTTAATTCATTCTTACGATCCATTCTAATTCATTCGCACATTCTATTCTAATTCATTCATACGATCCAATCTAATTCATTCGTAAAATCTATTCTTATTTATTCGCACAAATGTATCTATTCTAATTCATTCGGACGATCCATTCTAATTCATTCGAACGATCCATTCTAATTCATTCGTATGATCCACTCTAATTCATTCGCACGATCCATTCTAATTCATTCGAACGATCCATTCTAATTCATTCGTACGATCCATTCTAATTCATTCGTACAATCCATTCTAATTCATTCGTACGATTCATTCTAATTCATTCGTACAATCCATTCTAATTCATTCGTACGATCCATTCTAATATATTTGTACGATCCATTCTAATTCATTTGCATGATCCATTCTAATTCATCATACGAATGTAGCCATTCTAATTCATTCGTACGATCTATTCTAATTCATTCGTACGATCCATTTTAATTCATTCGTTCGATCCATTCTAATTCATTGATACGATCCATTCTAATTCATTCGTAAAATCTATTCTCATTCATTCGCACAAATGAATCCATTATAATTCATTCGTACGATCCATTCTAATGCATTCATACGATCCATTCTATTTCATTCGTACATTCCATTCTAATTCATTCACATGATCCATTCTAATTCATTCGAACGATCCATTCTAATTCATTTGCACGATCCATTTTAATTCATTCGAACGATCCATTCTAATTCATTCGCACGATCCATTCTAATTCATTGGAACGATCCATTCTAATTCATTCGCACGGATGTAACCATTCTAATTCATTCGTATTAGTGAATTAGAATGGTTTGTACAAATGAAATAGAATAGATTGTACGAATGAATTAGAATGGATATATCCATGCAAATGAATTTGAATGGTTCATACGAATGAATTAGAATGGATCATGTGAATAAATTAGAATGGATACATTCATGCGAATGAATTGGAATGGATCGTACGAATGAATTAGAATGGATCGTACAAATGAATTAGAATGGATCATACGAATGAATTAGAATGGATACATTCGTGCGAATGAATTAGACTGGATCGTACGAATGAATTAGAATGGATCATGCGAGTAAATTACAATGGATCGTTCGAATGAATTAGAATGGATACATTCGTACGAATGAATTAGAATGGATCGTACCATTCTAATTCATTCGTATGATCCATTTTAATTCATTCGTACGATCTATTCTATTTCTTTCGTACGATCCATTCTAATTCATTCGTATGATCCATTCTAATTCATTCGTATGATCCATTCTAATTCATTCGCATGATCCATTCTAATTCATTCGCACGATCCATTCTAATTCATTCGTACGATCCATTCTAATTCATTCGTATGATCATTTCTAATTCATTCGTATGATCCATTCTTATTCATTCGTATGATTCATTCCAATTCATTCAGACGATCCAATCTATTTCATTTGTACGATCCATTCGAATGGATCATACGATTCAGTCTAATTCATTCGTATGATCTATTCTTATTCATTCGTACGATCCATTCTAATTCATTCGCACAAATGTATCCATTCTAATTTATTCGTGCACGAATATATCCATTCTAATCCATTCTAATTCATTCGCACAAATGTATCCATTCTAATTCAATCGCACGATCTATTCTAATTCATTCGTACGATCCAATGTAATTCATTCGCACGATCCATTCTAATTCATTCGAACGATCCATTCTAATTCATTCGCACGATCCATTCTAATTCATTCGCACGATCCATTCTAATTCATTCGCTCGATCCGTTCTAATTCATTCACGATCCATTCTAATTCATTGATACGATCCATTCTAATTCATTCGTATGATTCATTCTAATTCATTCAGATGATCCATTCTAATTCATTCGCATGAATGTATCTATTCTAATTCATTCGTACGATCCATTCTAATTCATTCGTACGATCCAGGATCGTACGATTGAATTAGAATGGATCGTTCGAATGAATTAGAATGGATCGTGTGAATGAATTAGAATGGATACATTTGTGCGAATGAATAAGAATAGATTTTACGAATGAATTAGAATGGATCGTATGAATGAATTAGAATGGATCGTTCGAATGAATTATAATGGATCGTACGAATGAATTAGAATGGATCGTACGAATGAATTAGAACGGATACATTCGTACGAATGAATTAGAATGGATCATGCGAATTAATTAGAATGGATCGTATAAATATATTAGAATGGATACATTCGTGCGAATGAATTAGAATGGAACGTATGAATGAATTAGAATGTATTGTACGAATGAATTAGAATTGATGATACGAATGAATTAGAATGGATACATCCATGCGAATGAATTAGAATGGATCGTACGAATGAACTTGAATGGATACATTCGTGCGACTGAATTAGAATAGATCGTACGAATGAATTAGAATGGATCGTGCGAATGAATTAGAATGGATACATTCGTGCGAATGAATTAGAATGGATCGTACGAATGAATTAGACTGGATCATGCGAGTGAATTAGAATGGATCGTACGAATAAATTAGAAAGGATCATACGAATGAATCAGAATGGATCGTACGAATATATTAGAATGGATACACTAATACTAATGAATTAGAATGGATCATACGAATGAATTAGAATAGATCGTGCGAATGAATTAGAATGTATCTTACGAATGAATTAGAATGGATAGTACGAATGAATTAGAATGGATCGTGCGAATGAATTACATTGGATCGTACGAATGAATTAGAATGGATACAATCATGCGAATGAATTAGAATGGATCGTACGAGTGAATTAGAATGGATCGTACGAATGAATTAGAATAGATTGTACGAATGAATTAGAATGGATCATACGAATGAATTAGAATAGATAGTATGAATGAATTAGAATAGATCGTTCAAATGAATTAGAATAGATCGTACGAATGAATTAGAATGGATCGTTCGAATGAATTAGAAAGGATCGTGCGAGTGAATTAGAATGAATCAAACGAATGAATTAGAATAGATCGTACGAATAAATTAGAATGGATCGTACGAATGAATTAGAATGGATACATTCATACGAATGAATTAGAATGGAACGTACAAATATATTAGAATGGATACATTCGTGCGAATGAATTGGAATGGATCGTATGAATGAATTAGAATAGATTGTACGAATGAATTATAATGGAACATACGGATGAATTAGAACAGATACATCCATGCGAATGAATTAGAATGTATCGTACGAATGAACTTGAATGGATACATTCGTGCGACTGAATTAGAATAGATCGTACGAATGAATTAGAATGGATAGTGCAAATGAATTAGAATGGATACATTCGTGCGAATGAATTAGATTGGATCGTACAAATGAATTATATTGGATCGTGCGAGTGAATTAGAATGGATCGTACGAATGAATTAGAAAGGATTATATGAATGAATCAAAATGGATCGTACGAATGAATTAGAATGGATCTTACGAATGAATTAGAATGGATAATACGAATGAATTAGACTGGATCGTGCGAATAAATTACATTCGATCATACTAATGAATTAGAATGGATACAATCATGCGAATAAATTAGAATGGATCGTACGAGTGAATTAGAATAGATTGTACGAATGAACTTGAATGGATACATTCGTGCGACTGAATTAGAATGGATCGTTCGAATGAACTAAAATGGATTGTGCGAATGAATTAAAATGGATACATTCGTGCGAATGAATTATAATGGATCGTACGAATGAATTAGAATGGATCGTACGAATGAATTAGAATAGATCGTATGAATGAATTAGAATAGATCGTACAAATGAATTAGAATAGATCGTGCGAATGAATTAGAATGGATTGACTGAATGAATTAGAATGAATCATACGAATGAATTAGAATGGATCGTATGAATGAATTAGAATGGATCGTGCGAATGAATTAGAATGGATCTTACGAATGAATTAAAATGGATCATATGAATGAATTAGAATAGGTCGAACGATTGAATTAGAATGGATATATTCGTGCGAATGAATTAGAATGCATCGTAGGAATGAATTAGAATGGATCGTACGAATGAATTACAATGGATCATACAAATGAATTAAAATAGATCATACGATCCATTCTAATTAATTCGTATGATCCATTCAAATTCATTTGCATGGATGTATCCATTCTTATTCATTCGTACAATCCATTCTATTTCATTCGTACGATCCATTCTAATTCATTCGTACGAATGAATTAGAATGGATACATTCGTGCGAATGAATTAGAAAGGATCGTACAAATGAATTAGAATGAATACATCCATGCGAATAAATTAGAATAGATCGTGCGAATGAATTAGAATGGATCTTACGAATGAATTAGAATGGATAGTACGAATGAATTAGAATAGATCATACGAATGAATTAGAATGGATCGTATGAATGAATTAGGATGGATCACACGAATGAGCTAGAATGGATCGTACGAATGAATTAGAATGGATCGTGCGAGTGAATTAGAATGGATCGTAATGGATCATACGAATAAATTAGAATGGATCGTACGAATGAATTAGATTGGATCGTGCGAATGAATTAGAATGGATCGTACGAATGAATTAGAATGGATACATTCGTATGAATGAATTAGAATGGATTGTATGAATGAACTAGAATGGATCATACAAATGAATTTAATAGATACATTCGTGTAAATGAATTAGAATGGATCTTACGAATGAATTAGAATGGATAGTACGAATGAATTAGAATGGATCGTACGAATGAATTAGAATGGATCATGAATGAATTAGAATGGATCGAGCGAATGAATTAGAATGGATCGTTCGAATGAATTAGAATGGATCGTACGAATAAATTAGAATGGTTCGTTCGAATGAATTAGAATGGATCGTGCGAATGAATTAGAATGGATCGTATGAATGCATTAGAATGGAATGTGCGAATAAATTAGAATGGATCATACGAATGAATTAGAATGGATCGTTCGAATGAATTAGAATGGATCGTGCGAATGAATTAGAATTGATACATTCGTGCGAATGAATTAGAATGGATCGTACAAATGAATTAGAATGGATCGTACGAATGAATTAGAATGGATCATACGAATGAATTAGAATGGATCGTATGAATGAACTTGGATGGATACATTCGTGCGACTGAATTAGAATGGATCTTACGAATGAATTAGATTGGATCATACGAATGAATTAGAATGGATCGTGCGAATGAATTAGAATGGATCGTACGAATGAATTTGAATGGAATGTGCGAATGAATTAGAATGGATCGTATGAATAAATTAGAATGGATCGTCTGAATGAATTAGAATGAATCATACGAATGAATTAGAATGGATCGTACGAATGAATTAGAATGGATCGTACGAATGAATTAGAATGGATCGTATGAATGAATTAGAATAGATCATACGAATAAATTATAATGGATCGTATGAATGAATTAAAATGGATCGTACAAATGAATTAGAATGGATCGTGAATGAATTAGAATGGATCGAGCGAATGAATTAGAATGGATCGTACGAATGAATTAGAATGGATACATTCGTGCGAATGAATTAGAATGGATCGTACGAATGAATTAGAATGGATCGTACGAATGAATTAGAATGGATACATTCGTACGAATGAACTAGAATGGATCGTATGAATGAATTAGAATGGATCATACGAATGAATTAGAATGGATCGTACGAATGAATTAGAATGGATCGTATGAATAAATTAGAATGGATCGTGCGAATGAATTAGAATGGATCGTACGAATGAATTAGAATGGATCGTATGAATGAATTAGAATGGAATGTGCGAATGAATTAGAATGGATCGTACGAATGAACTTGAGTGGATCGTGCGAATATATTAGAATGGATCGTACGAATGAATTAGAATGGATCGTACAAATGAACTTAAATAGATACATTCATGCGACTGAATTACAATGGATCGTATGAATGAATTAGAATAGATCATACGAATGAATTAGAATGGATCGTACGAATGAATTAGAATGGATCGTGCGAATGAATTAGAATGGATCATACGAATGAATTAGAATAGAATGTGCGAATGAATTAGAATGGATCGTACGAATAAACTTGAATGGATCGTATGAATGAATTAGAATGGATCGTCTGAATGAATTAGAATGAATCATATGAATGAATTAGAATGAATCGTACGAATGAATTAGAATGGATCGTACAAATGAACTTGAATGGATACATTCGTGTGACTGAATTATAATAGATCGTACTAATGAATTAGAATGGATCGTGCGAATGAATTAGAATGGGTACATTCGTGCGAATGAATTAGAATGGATCATACGAATGAATTAGAATGGATCGTGCGAGTGAATTAGAATGGATCGTACGAATGAATTAGAATGGATCATATGAATGAATTAGAATGGATCGTCTGAATAAATTAGAATGAATCATACGAATGAATTAGAATGGATCGGATGAATGAATTAGAATGGATCATGCGAATGAATTAGAATGGATCGTGCGAATGAATTAGAATGGATACATTCGTGCGAATGAATTAGAATGTATCGTACGAATGAATTAGAATGGATTGTACGACTGAATTAGAATAGATGGTACGAATGAATTAGAATGGATTGTGCAAATGAATTAGAATGGATACATTCGTGCGAATAAATTAGAATGGATAATACGAATGAATTAGAATAGATCGTTCGAATGAATTAGAATGGATCATTCGAATGAATTAGAATGGATCGTTCGAATGAATTAGAATGGATCGTACGAATGAATTAGAATGGAATGTGCGAATGAATTCGAATGGATTTTGCATTAGAATGGATCGTACGAATGAATTAGAATGGATCGTACGAATGAATTAGAATGGATATATTCGTGCGAATGAATTAGGACTGATCGTACGAATGACTTAGAATGGATCGTACGAATGAATTAGAATGGATCGTGCGATTGAATTAGAACGGAGCGTACGAATGAATTAGAATGGATCGTGCGAATGAATTAGAATGGATCGTAGGAATGAATTAGAATGGATCATGTGAATGAATTAGAATGGATCGTGTGAATGAATTAGAATGGATCGTTCAAATGAATTAGAATAATTCATTCGAATGAATGTATCCATTCTAGTTCATTTGTACGATCCATTCTAATTCATTCGCACGAATGTATGTATTCTAATTCATTCGTACGATCCATTCTAATTCATTCATACGATCCATTCTAATTCATTCGCATGATCCATTCTAATTCATTCGTACGATCCATTCTAATTCATTCGTACGAATGATACCATTCTAATTCATTTATACGATCCATTCTAATTCATTCACATGATCCAATCTAATTCATTCATACGATCCATTCTAATTCATTCGAACGATCCATTCTAATTCATTCGCACGATCCATTCTAATTCATTCGTACTATCTATTCGAATCCATTCGTACGATCCATTCTAATTCATTCGTATGATCCATTCAAATTCATTCGCATGAATTCGTACGATCCATTCTGATTCATTCATATGATCCTTTATAATTCATTTGTACGAACCATTCTAATTCATTCATATGATCCAGTCTAATTCATTCGTATGATCCATTCTTATTCATTCGTACGAATATGTCCATTCTAGCTCATTCGTACGATCCATCCTAATTCATTCAGACGATCTATTCTAATTCATTCGTACAATCTACTCTATTTCATTCGAACGATCCATTCTAATTCATTCGTACGATCTATTCTAATTCATTCGTATGATCCATTCAAGTTTATTCGTACGAACCATTCTAATTCATTCGCACGATCTATTATAATTCAATCGCACGATCCATTCTAATTCATTTGTACGATCCATTCTAATTCATTCGCACGAATGTATCCATTCTAATTCATTCGCACGATCCATTCTAATTCATTCGCTCGATAAATTCTAATCCATTCATGATCCATTCTAATTCATTCGTATGATCCATTCTAATTCATTCATACGATCCATTCTAATTCATTCGTACGATTTATTCTAATTCATTCATACGATCTATTCTAATTCATTCATACGATCCATTCTAATTCATTCGTACAATCCATCCTAATTCATTCGTACGATCCATTCTAATTTATTCGCACGAATGTATCCATTCTAATATATTTGTATGATCCATTATAATTCATTCGCATGACCCTTTCTAATTCATTCGTACGAATGTATCCATTTTAATTCATTCGTACGATCCATTCTAATTTATTCGTACGATCCATTCTAATTCATTCGTATGATCCATTATAATTCATTCGTCCGATCCATGCTAATTCATTCGTACGATCCATTCTAATTCATTCGCACGAATGTATCCATTCTAATTCATTCGCACGATCCATTCTAATTCATTTGAATAATCCATTCTAATTCATTCGTATGATCCATTCTAATTCATTCACACATTTTATTCTAATTCATTCGTACGATCCATTCCAATTCATTCGCACGTTCCTTTCTAATTCATTTGTACGATCCATTCTAATTTAATCGCACGATCCATTCTAATTCATTCGAACGATCTATTCTAATTCATTCGTACAATCTATTCTAATTCATTCGTACGATCCATTCTAATTCATTCGCATGATCCATTCTAATTTAGTGGTACGAATGTATCCATTCAAGTTCATTCGTACGATCCATTCTAATTCTCTTGGACATTCCATTCTAATTCATTCGTACGATCCATTCTAAAGCATTCCTACGATACATTCTAATTCATTCGTATGATCCATTCTAAATCATTCTCACGAATCAATCTAATTGATTCGCACGAATGTATGAATTCTAATTCATTTGCACGATCCATTCTAATTCATTCATACGATCCATTCTAATGCATTCGCACGATCCATTCTAATTCATTCGCACATTCCATTCTAATTCATTCGTACGAACCATTCTAATTCATTCGAACGATCCATTCTAATTCATTCGAACGATCCATTCTAATTCATTTGTACGATCCTTTTCATTCGTACGATCCGGTCTAATTCATTCGTACGATCCATTCTAAATCATTCGTACGATCCATTCTAATTCATTCGTACGATCCATTCTAATTCATTCACACGAATGTATCCATTCTAATTCATTCGCACAATCCATTCTACTTCATTCGCACGATCCATTCTAATTCATTCGTATGATCCATTCTAATTCATTCGCACGATCCATTCTAATTCATTCGTATGATCCATTCTAATTCATTCGCGAGATCCATTCTAATTCATTCGCATGATTGTATCTATTCTAATTGATTCTTACGATCCATTCTAATTCATTCGCACGATCCATTCTAATTCATTCGTACGATCTATTCTAATGCATTCGTACGATTCATTCTAATTCATTCGTATGATCCATTCTAATTCATTCGTACGATCTATTCTTATTCATTCGTACGATCCATTCTAATTCATTCGTACGATCCATTCTATTTCATTCGTACGATCCATTCTAATTCATTCGTACGATCCATTCTAATTCATTAGCATGATCCATTCTAATTCATTCGTACGATCCATTCTAATTGATTTGTACAATCCATTCTATTTCATTCATACGATCCATTCTAATTCATTCGCACGAATGTATCAATTCTAATTCATTCGTACAATATATTCTAATTCATTCGTACGATCCATTCTAATTCATTCGCACGATTCATTCTAGTTCGTTCACACGATCCATTCTAATTCATTCGCATGATCCATTCTAATGCATTCGCACGATCCATTCTAATTCATTCGCACATTCCATTCTAATTCATTCGTACGATCCATTCTAATCTATTCGTACGATCTATTCTAATTCATTCGAATGATCCATTCTAATTCATTCGAACGATCCATTCTAATTCATTCGTATGATCCATTCTAACTCATTCTTATAATCCATTCTAATTCATTCGTACGATCCATTCTAATTCAGTCATACGATCCATTCTAATTTATTCGTACGATCCATTCTAATTCATTCGTACGATCCATTCTAATTCATTCATACAATCCATTCTATTTCATTCGTAAGATCCATTCTAATTCATTCGCACGATCTATTCTAATTCATTCAAAAGATCCATTCTAATTCATTCTTATGATTCATTCTAATTCATTCAGATGATCCATTCTACTTCATTCGCACGATCTATTCTAATTCATTCGTACGATCCATTCTTATTCATTCGTATGATCCATTCTAATTCATTCGCACGATCCATTCCAATTCATTCGCACGATCCATTCTAATTCATTCGTACGAATGTATCCATTCTAATTCATTCGTATGACCCATTCTAATTCATTCGCACGATCCATTCTAATTCATTCGAACAATCCATTCTAATTCATTCGTACGATCCATTCTAATTCATTCGCAGGATCCTTTCTAATTCATTCGCACAATCCATTCTAATTCATTCGCACGATCCATTCTAATGCATTCGCATGATCCATTCTAATTCATTCGTACGATCCATTCTAATTCATTCGTACGAATGTATCCATTCAAATTCATTCGTATGATCCATTCTAATTCATTCGTACGAATGAATTAAAATGGATCGTACGAATAAAATAGAATGGATTGTACGAATGAATTAGAACGGATACATCCATGCAAATGAATTTGAATGGATCATACGAATGAATTAGAATGGATCGTACGATCTATTCTAATTCATTTGTATGATCCATTCTAATTCGTACGATCCATTCTAATTCATTCGTACGATCCATTCTAATTCATTCGAACGATCCATTTTAATTCATTTGTATGATCCATTCTAATTTATTCGCTTATTCCATTCTAATTCATTCGTACAATCCATTCTAATTCATTCGCACGATCCATTCTAATTCATTCGTACGAATGTATCCATTCTAATCCATTCGCACGATCCATTCTAATTCATTCATATGATATATTCAAATTCATTTGCATGGATGTATCCATTCTAATTCATTCGTACAATCCATTCTAATTCATTTGTACGATCCATTCTAATTCATTCGTACGATCAATTCTAAATCATTCGCACGAATGAATCAATTCTAATTCATTCGCACGATCGATTCTAATTCATTCGAACGATCCATTCTAATTCATTTATACGATCCATTCTATTTCATTCGTGTGATTTATTCTAATTCATTCAGACGATCCATTCTAATTCATTCGTATGATTCATTCTAATTCATTCAGACGATCGATTCTAATTTATTCGAAGACATTCGGACAATTAGATTGGATCGTACGAATGAATTAGAATAGATCGTACGAATAAAATAGAATGGATTTTACGAATGAATTAGAATGGATACATCCATGTAAATGAATTTGAATGGATCATACGAATGAATCAGAATGGATCGTGTGAATGAATTAGAATGGATACATTCGTGTGAATGAATTAGAATGGATCGTACGAATGAATTAGAATGGATACATTCGTACGAATGAATTAGAATGGATCATGCGAATGAATTAGAATGGATCGTACAAATATATTAGAATAGATACATTCATGCGAATGAATTAGAATGGATCGTATGAATGAATTAGAATGGATCGAACGAATGAATTAGAATGGATCGTACGAATGAATTAGAATGGATCGTTCGAATAAATTAGATTGGATCGTGCGAGTGAATTAGAATGGATCGTACGAATGAATTAGAATGGATCGTTCGAATGAATTAGAATGGATCGTGCGAGTGAATTAGAATGGATCGTGCGAGTGAATTAGAATGAATCGTGCGAATGAATTAGAATGGATACATTCATGCGAATGAATTAGAATAGATCGTACGAATGAATTAGAATAGATTGTACGAATGAATTAGAATGGATACTTTCGTGCGAATGAATTAGAACGGACCGTATGAATCAAATAGAATGGATTGTACGAATGAATTAGAATGGATCGTGCGAATGAATTAGAATGGATCGTGCGAATGAATTAGAATGGATTGTACGAATGAATAAGAATGGATCGTACGAATGAATTAGAACGGATACATTCGTTCAAATGAATTAGAATGGATCATGCGAATGAATTAGAATGGATCATACAAATATATTAGAATGGATACATTCGTGCGAATAAATTAGAATGGATCATATGAATGAATTAGAATGGATCATACGAATGAATTAGAATGGATCATACGAATGGATTAGAATGGATAGTTTGAATGAATTAGAATGGATCGTGCGAATGAATTAGAATGGATCGTACGAATGAATTAGAATGGATCCTTCGAATGAATTAGAATGGATCGTGCGAGTGAATTAGAATGGATCGTACGAATGAATTAGAATGGATCGTTCGAATGAATTAGAATGGATCGTGCGAATGAATTTGAATAGATACATTCGTACGGATGAATTATAATGGACCATGCGAATGAATTAGAATGGATCGTACGAATGCATTAGAATGGATCGTACGAATGAATTAGAATGGATGGTGCGAATGAATTAGAATGGATCGTGCGAATGAATTAGAATGGATTGTCCGAATGAATTAGAATGGATCGTTCGAATGAATTAGAATGGATCGTGTGAATGAATTAGAATGGATAGTTCGAATTAATTAGAATGGATCGTGTAAATGAATTAGAATGGATACATTCGTGTGAATGAATTAGAATGGATCATACGAATGAATTAGAATGGATCGTACGAATCAATTAGAATGGATCGTACAAATCAATTAGAATGGATCGTACGAATGAATTAGAATGGATCGAGCGAATGAATTAGAACGGATCGTACGAATTAATTAGAATGGATACATTCGTGCGAATGAATTAGAATAGATCGTACGAATGAGTTAGAAAGGATCATACGAATAAATTAGAATGGATCGTACGAATGAATTAGAATGGATCGTGCGAATGAATTAGAATGAATCATGCGAAATAATTAGAATGGATCGTACGAATGAATTTGAATAGATAGTGCGAATTAATTAGAATGGATCGTACGAATGAATTTGAATGGATCGGACGAATGAATTAGAGTAGATCGTGCGAATGAATTAGAATGGATCGTACGAATGAATTAGAATGGATCGTGCGATTGAATTAGAATGGATCATACGAATGAATTAGAATGGATCGTGTGAATGAATTACAATGGATCGTACGAATGAATTAGAATGGATACATTCGTACGAATAAATTAGAATGGATCGTTCGAATGAATTAGAATGGAATGTGTGAATGAATTAGAATGGATCGTGCGATTAAATTAGAATGGATACATTTGTGCGAATGAATTAGAATGGATCATACGAATGAATTAGAATGGATCGCACGAATGAATTAGAATGGATCATATGAATGAATTAGAATAGATTGTACGATCCATTCTAATTCATTCGTATGATCCATTCAAATTCATTTGCATGGATATATCCATTCTAATTCATTCGCACGATCCATTTTAAGTCTTTCACACGATCCATTCTAATTCATTCGTATGATCCATTCTAATTCATTCGCACGATCCATTCTAATTTATTCGTATGATCCATTCTAATGCATTCGCACGATCCATTCTAATTCATTCGCACGATCCATTCTAATTCA
This sequence comes from Chamaelirium japonicum, assembly GCA_947650365.1. NCBI lineage: Eukaryota > Viridiplantae > Streptophyta > Magnoliopsida > Liliales > Melanthiaceae > Chamaelirium > Chamaelirium japonicum. The sequence continues at coordinate 466,038 of CANTAL010000119.1, forward strand.
TTCGTACGATCTATTCTAATTCATTCGTACGATCCATTCTAATTCACTCGCACGATCCATTCTAATTCATTCGCACGATCCATTCTAATTCATTCGCATGATCCATTCTAATTCATTCGTACGATCCAGTCTAATTCATTCATATGATCTATTCTAATTCATTCGTACGATCCATTCTAATTCCTTGGCACAAATGTATCCATTCTAATTCTTTCGTACGATTCATTCTAATTCATTCGCACGATCCATTCTAATTCACTCGGACGATCCATTATAATTCATTCGTACGATCCAGTCTAATTCATTCATATGATCCATTCTGATTCATTCGTACTATCCATTCTAGTTCAGTCGCTCGATCCATTCTAATTCATTCATGATTTTTCTAATTCATTCGTACGATCCATTCTAATTCATTCATACGATCCATTCTAATTCATTCGTACGATCCATTCTAATTCATTCGAACGATCCATTCTAATTCATTCGTATGATCCATTATAATTCATTCGTATGATCCTTTCTAATTCATTCGTACGATCCATTCTAATTCATTCATATGATTCATTCTAATTCATTCAAACGATCGATTCTAATTCATTCCTACGATCCATTCTAATTCATTCGTACGATCCATTCTAATTCATTCGTACGATCCATTCTAATTCATTCGTACGATCCATTCTAATTGATTCGTACGATCCATTCTAATTCATTCGCATGGATGTATCCATTCTAATTCATTCGTACGATCTATTCTAATTCATTCACCCGAATGTATCCATTCTAATTCATTCGCACGAATATATCCATTCTAATTCATTCGCATGATCCATTCTAATTTATTCGTACGATCCATTCTAATTCATTCGTATGATCCATTCTAATTCATTCGAACGATCCATTCTAATTTATTCGTACGATCCATTCTAATTCATTCGGACTATCCATTCTAATTCATTCGGATGATCCATTCTAATTCATTCGTACAATCCATTCTAATTCATTCATACGATCCATTCTAATTCATTCGTACGATCCATTCTAATTCATTCGTACGATCCATTCTAATTCATTCGTACAATCTATTCTAATTTATTCATACTTTTTCTTTATATTCTAATTCATTCCTACTATCCATTCTAATTCATTTGTAAGATCCATTCTAATTCATTCGCACGATCCATTCTAATTCATTCATACGATCTATTCTAATTCAGGTGCACGAATGTATCCATTCAAGTTCATTCGTACGATCCATTCTAATTCACTCGGACGATCCATTCTATTTCATTCGTACGATCCATTCTTATTCTTTCATATGATCTATTCTAATTCATTCGTACGATCCATTCTCATTCATTCGTACGATCCATTCTAATTTATTTGCACGAATGTATCCATTCTAATTCATTCGCATGATCCATTCTAATACATTCGCACGATACATTTTAATTCATTCGAGCGATCTATTCTAATTCAGTCGCACGAATGTATCCATTCAAGTTCATTCGTACGATCCATTCTTATTCACTCGGACGATCCATTCTATTTCATTCGTATGATCCTTTCCAATTCATTCGTTCGACCCATTCTAATTCATTCGTATGATCCATTCTAATTCATTCGTACGATCCATTCTAATTCATTCGCACGAATGTATCCATTCTTATTCCTTCACACGATCCATTCTAATTCATTCGCACGATCCATTCTAATTCATTCGTACGATCCATCCTAATTCATTTGAACGATCCATTCTAATTCATTCGAACAATCCATTCTAATTCATTCGTACGAATGTATCCATTCTAATTCATTTGTACGATCCATTATAATTCATTCGCACGATCATTTAAAGGATCAAAGTAGTCAAGATATCCAGGTGGATGAAGGTTCTTCTCCAAAGGAACAGGTTTGTCAATCATCTTCTACAAAGATAGCTTTGCCACCGACTATAAAGACTGTTCAAGGTCGATCTTGGGCTTCTCTCCTTAAGGAACCAGCTATTAGTCCTTTAATGGAATTCCTTGATCCTAGTCTTGTAGAAGGAAAGCCTAGTGCTGATTTCTCCATTGAAGATATTGCAGATGGATCTGTTCAATGGAAAAGAACTATAATTGGCTGTCTCATGGGAAAAAAACCATACTATAAAACTCTTAGATCCTCTTTATTAAGATCTTGGAAATGTAGAGGATATTTCTCCATGGAGACACTTGAAAATGGTATCATTATTTTTAAATTTGATCTGGAAGAGGATTATCATCGTATTCTCAACTCGGGTCCCTGGGAATTTGAAGGTCGTCCTCTATTCCTTTGGGAATGGCATGTAGGTATGAAACTTGAACAGAAGATGTTTGAAAAATTTCCTCTATGGGTTCGTCTACCAAATTTACCTCTGGAATTTTACTCTGTTAAGAATTTTAGCAAATTAAGCAGTGTTTTAGGCAAGCCAATCCGGATTGATGGCCTCACCATTGAAAAAAAACGGCTGGATTATGCACGATTATGTGTGGAAGTTGATGCAAATACTACTCTTCATGATTATATCCCTATCTACATTGGTGGAAAATTTGCATTTAATCAGTCTGTTCTTTATGAGTGGAAACCACCTTTCTGTTCCCTTTGTTCTAAGTATGGGCACATGGAAAAGTACTGTTTCTCAAAGAATCCTCCAAGGAAAGTCTGGGTTCCGAAGCAAGGGGAGATGCCTAATATAGCTGCTAATCTTGAAGACAATGCTATGAAGTATTCTACTTGTTCTGATAATCCTTGTTTGTTTAAAAAGGATGATGGAACTAAATTAGCTGATTCTCTAAATCCTCAGGATATGAGTGCAGAGATTATGGGAGTTCCTTATGTTGGAATTCCAACACACAATCCAGGAAAAGAATTTAATCTGATAACTTCAAATAAATATGATATCTTATCGAGTACAGAGAATATGGAAGGAGATCATGAAGTTTCTCAGAGCACTATTTCGAATGTTCAAGGTGACAAGCTGGTTTTTCAGAAAACAAAGGATTCTAAAGCTCAAAATAATGCTGACTGTATAGAAAATATGGCTACTAATAAGAAAATGGAGACTTCTGACACTGAGAGCTCTATTAAATCCAAGTTTGTCCAAGATTATCTTGCAGCTAAGAGATTGTCTTCTTTGGCAGCTCCAAAAACTTGTATTCAAGCTTGCAGGGCTAAAAACAGACTGGAGGATATGACTGTTATCAGTAATGCAAATCACCCTCCTGAAGATGCTCTTATAGATCATATATATACAGCTGAGTTATCTGCTGAAGAAGAGAGAAAGTGTTCAAATGATAAGGACTGTATGGGCATAACTGATGCCCAAAACAAAAATTGCTGATGAATATTGGTGTTTGGAATGTCAGGGGATTAAATAGCAAGGACAGATGCCATGATGTTTGTAAACTGATTAGTACTCATCATATTGGCCTGTTGGGTTTAGTTGAAACTAAAGTTAAGCAGAACAACCTTATTAGAATTCATCAGTCTATTAATTTTCAGTGGGATATTCTTTCAAACCATGCTTATCATTCTTCTGGTAGAATTTTGCTTCTATGGGACCCTGATAGTTTTGATATTCAGCTTTTGGTAGTTACTGATCAAATTATTCATTGCAAGGTTTATTGGAAACAGGGTAACAAAGAGTTCTTTTTTTCCACTGTTTATGGGCATAATTTGGCTTCGGACAGGGTTAAGCTCTGGGCTACTCTGAAAGGATTAAGCAATCATATTGATTCTCCGTGGTTAGTGGCAGGGGATTTTAATGTGGTTAGAGCATCTCATGAAAAAACTGGAGGAAATATGATCCCATTCAGTATCACTAAAGAGTTTAATGATGTATTAGACTCTTGTGACTTAGATGATATGGTTTCTTCTGGTACTCTTTTCTCTTGGAACAATAGGGCAGATATTACAAGGATTGCTGCTAAGCTAGATCGTATTCTTATTAATCATAAGTGGCATTTTGGCTTTCCGAATAGTCTAGCAAATTTTCTGAACCCAGGTACTTCAGACCATTCACCTATGCTAATTAAAATGGACTCTTCTTGGGTTTTTGGATCTTCCCCTTTTAGATACCTTAGTATTTGGGAAAAGCATGAAGACTTTATGAAAATTGTTTCTGAAGATTGGTCTTCTCCAGCGCCTGGAGATCCTGTTGCTTTGTTTTGCTCTAAAATTAAGAGACTTAAGGCTAAACTCAAAGCTTGGAATAAAAATCATTTTGGGCATACTTCTACTAGATGTGCTGAGGCTCAAAAGAAGTTGGATGCAGTTCAGGATAAAATCAGTCTTCTCCCACTTGATATAAATCTTGCTTCAGAAGAACGAGAGGCTTTGAGAAATTTGAAGCATGAAAAAGATATTGAAACTGAACTGTTGTGTTCTAAATCCCGTATTAATTGGCTTTCTAAAGGTGACAGAAATACCAAGTTTTTTCATACAGCTATTGGTGGGAGAAGGGCTAAATCTAGAATTCATTCTATTATCTCTTCAGATGGTAATATGCTTCATAATACTGAGGATATCAAACAAGAGGGTATCAACTACTTTACTCAACTCTTCAAGTTTAATGGGGAAAGGAAATTGGACTGTAATGGTCTTGCTATGATATCAGATAATTGTCACAATTCCTTATGCAATCCTTTCTCTGTTGAAGAAATTTTTAATGTTATCAGTTCATCCCCTCCGAACAAATCTCCAGGTGCAGATGGTTTCTCAGCTTCTTTCTTCATCAAATGCTGGCCCATTATTAAGGAGGATGTTATTAAAATGATCAACTTCTTCTATTCACAGCCAGAAAGGATTTCTTCTCTGAACCACACTTTATTAGCTCTTATTCCGAAGGATGGAAGAATCACAAGCTTTGCAAATTGCAGACCTATATCCTTATGCAATTATGCTTATAAAATAATAGCCAGCATTCTTGCAAATAGACTTAAGCCTCTCCTTCCGAATATTATTGAAGAAAATCAGCTAGCCTTTATAAATGGGAGGCATATCCAGGATGCTGTTATGGTGGCTCATGAGTTATTAAATAGATTTCATACTACAACAGGTACTCCTCGCATGTGTCTAAAGATTGATTTGAAGAAGGCTTTTGATTCAGTTAATCATCATTTTATTTTACAAACTTTAGAGATTATGAACTTCCCAACTCAGTGGATCAATTGGATCAGATGCTGCATTTCTACTGTTAGATTCTCAGTTCTTATAAATGGTGCGGCCACAGGATATTTTCAAGGATTTCGTGGCATCAGACAGGGAGATCCGCTATCACCATACTTATTTGCCATTTCTATGAATGTCTTTACTTGTTTGATAAATAAGGCTGTCAATGATAAGAAGATAACCATTCCAGCTCTTGGTGGATTCCCTATTTCTCACCTTGCATATGCAGATGATCTTTTGATCTTTTGTAAAGCAGATTCTTCCTCAGCTGTAGAGATTTCAAAAGTTCTTTTGGATTTTAAGAATCAATCTGGATTGGATATAAATCAAGCTAAATCCAAAGTTTTCTTTAGCAGGAATGTGGAAATGAAACAAGATATTTTAAATTGCCTTGGCTTTGCAGAGGAACAGCTTCCAGTCAGATATCTTGGTCTCCCACTTACTTCCAAAAGTCTTAAGAGAATTGATTGTCAACCTCTGATAGATCAAATTCGATCTAGAATAGGCACTTGGAATAGAAACTTTCTATCTCTTGCTGGTAGAGTGGAATTGATTAAATCGGTTTTGAACTCTCTTCATATCTACTGGTCAGGCATTTTTGCTCTTCCTGCTTCTATTATCAAAGAAATTGAAAGTATCTTTAGTAGATTTCTTTGGGGTGGTCCTTCTTTAAGTAAGAAAATTGTGCCTATAGCTTGGTCTAAGCTTTGTTTTCCAAAGAAGGAAGGTGGTCTTGGGTTTCGCAAACTGGATGAATGGAATAAAGCTGCTTTAGCTAAACATCTTTGGCATATTTGCAGCAATGACTCTTCGCTGTGGGTGAGATGGATTAAGCAGAAATATCTTAAGAATGATTCAATTTGGGATTGCAAAATTAGTCCAAATGCTTCAGGAATTTGGAAAGGAATCCTAAAGATCAGACATCTTTTTCTCCCAAAAATTAAAAAGGTTTTAGGAGATGGATATAATACTAAACTCTGGTATGATAATTGGTCCTCTCATGGCAGACTGATTGATAGATTTGATTTAAGAACTGTTTATGATTTGGGGTATGAAAAGAATGTGCTTGTTAAAGAATTCATCTGTGATGGCTGCTGGTCTTTACCAACTCCAACTTCAGCAAAAATATTTGATTTGTTTCAGATTATGACTGATCATAAGCTTCAGCATACTAATCTAGCAGATTTGGATGTTTGGACTCCATCACCAAATGGTTTTTTTTCTTTAAAATCAGCCTGGCATTCCATTAGAAGTCTGGGTACAGTTATGACAGAATACAATTGGATTTGGCATCAAAACAGGATTGAAAAGCACTCCTTTACATTGTGGAGAGCTTTCAAAAGAAAGCTACTCACTTGTGATAAACTCCAACAAAGAGGTATACAGGTTCCTTCCCTTTGCTCCTTATGTTGGTCTGATAGAGAGGACCATGATCATCTTTTTTTTAAATGCTCTTATTCTGCCTGGATTTGGAGATCAGTTTTGTCTAGAATGGGTATAAAAGCTAGCAGGATTGGGAATATTGGTAATGAACTTATTAGGCTTCAGAAAAAGTTCCATGGCAAAGGGCTCATCACTACAATTGCACAAATTGCTACAGGTTGTGTTGTTCATCTGCTGTGGAAAGAAAGAAACAGAAGAATTTTTGAGAAAACCTCTAAGCATAAAAGAGTTTTGATGGCAAATATTACTTCTCTAGTTCAACTCCATGTAAATGAGCTTCATCTTTGTGATGAGGATACCCAGGAGAATCGTATTATTGTGGCAAAATGGGGCTGTTATTTCCAGCAAGTTATGCCTATTTCCAGTCAAATATCTTGGCTGAAGCCACAGCATGATGAATTTAAACTGAATACTGATGGAGCTATCAATTCTACAGGGGCTTCTATTGGTGGGATTCTAAGGAATTCTAGTGGTAATGCAATTGAAGCTTATATGGGGAAATCGACTTATAATAATATCCTTTCTGTTGAACTAGAAGCTATTGAGCATGGTATCAGTATTGCATCAGGTATTGCTTCTTGTCTTTGGATAGAGTCTGATTCTTTACTTGCTGTAAATTGTATCAAAGGTGAATGTGATGTCCCTTGGAAGAATAAGCATCAGGTTTTCAGTATTAAATCTAAGTTGGAGCGCTTCCATAAGCATAAGATTACTCATATATGGAGGGAAGGAAATCAGCCAGCTGATATTTTATCCAAAATGAGTCACTCAGAGTTGCTGGAAAGGGTGTATCCTCATGATTTCAAAGAGAATCTGCGTATTGCTATTGAAAATGATAAAATGGGGAAGATTTACAACAGAATTTAGAGTCTATAGTGAGCAGCATGGCAAAATAAATTCAGGCACAGCTTGTAGCTGGTGATCCAAGTTGGTTCAAGAAGATAGTTTGCAGTTGCTGATGGGAGATAGATTGGGTGTTGATCCAAGCTGGTTCATGAAGGTAGCTTGAATTTGCTGATGGGAGGCAGCTTGGGTGTGTGAATTGTTTCTTGGTATCAATTGTATCCTTTTAGTTGTTTCTAAATGTTTTTTTTTGGAAGTATCTTCTCTCTGATGCCTTGTTTTATGAAAGGCCAGAGGTGTAATAATGTTTTGTTTTCATGGGCGGGGTCCCAAATAAAATCCCCTAGCATTAAATAAAAAAAAAATCATTTAAATTCATTCTTACGATCCATTCTAATTCATTCGTACGATCCATTATAATTCATTCAAACGATCCATTCTAATTCATTCGAACGATCCATTCTAATTCATTCGTACGATCCATTCTAATTCATTCATATGATGTATTGTAATTATTTCGCATGATTCATTCTAATTCATTCATACGATCCATTCAAGTTCATTCGTACGATCCATTCTAATTCAATCAGACGATCCATTTTAATTCATTCGTACGATCCAGTCTAATTCATTCGTATGATCCATTCTGATTCAGTCGTATGCGTACAAATGAATTAGAATGGATCGTCCGAGTGAATTAGAATGGATCGTACGAATGAATTAGAATGGATATATTCGTGCGAATCAATTAGAATGGATCATCCGAATGAATTAGAATGGATCGTACGAATAAATTAGAATGGATTGTATGAATGAATTAGAATGGATACATTCGTGCGAATGAATTAGAATGGATCATACGAATGAATTAGAATGGATCATTCGAATGAATTAGAATGGATCGTTCGAATGAATTACAATGGATCGTTCGAATGAATTAGAATGGATCGTACAAATGAATTAGAATGGAATGTGCGAATGAATTAGAATGGATCGTACAAATGAATTAGAATAGATCGTTCGAATGAATTAGAATGGATAGTACGAATGAATTAGAATGGAATGTGCGAATGAATTAGAATGGATCATACGAATGAATTAGAATTGATCGTTCGAATGAATTAGAATGGATTGTTCGAATGAAATAAAATGGATCGTACGAATGAATTAGAATGGAATGTGCGAATGAATTAGAATGGATCGTACGAATGAATTAGAATGGATCGTTCGAATGAATTAGAATGGATCGTTCGAACGAATTAGAATGGATCGTACGAACAAATTCGAATGGAATGTGCGAATGAATTACAATGGATCATACGAATGAATTAGAATGGATCGTTCGAATGAATTAGAACAGATCGTACGAATGAATTAAAATGGATTGTACGAATGAATTAGAATGGATCGTACGAATGAATTAGAATAGATCGTGCGAGTTAATTAGAATGGATCGTACGAATGAATTAGAATGGATACATTCGTGCGAATGAAATAGAATGGATTGTACGAATGAATTAGAAAGGATCGTTCGAATGAATTAGAATGGATTGTGCGAATGAATTAGAATGGATCGTACGAATGAATTAGAATGGATCGAGCGAATGAATTAGAATGGATTATACAAATAAATTAGAATGGATCGTTCGAATGAATAAGAATGGATCGTACGAATGAATTAGAAAGGATCGTGATTGAATTAGAATGGATCGAGCGAATGAATTAGAATAGATCGTACGAATGAATTAGAATGGATCGAGCAAATGAATTATAATGGATCATACGAATGAATTAGAATGGATCGTATGAATGAATTAGAATGGATCATGCGAATGAATTAGAATGGTTCGTACTAATAAATTAGAATGGATACAATCATGTGAATGAATTAGAATGGATCGTACGAATGAATTAGAATGGATCAAACGAATGCATTAGAATGGATCGTACGAATGAAATAGAACGGATCATGCGACAATCCATTCTAATCCATTCGTATGATTCATTCTAATTCATTCGTACGATCCATTCTAATTCATTCGCACGATCCATTCTAATTCATTCGTACGATCCATTCTAATTCATTCATACGATCTATTCTAATTCATTCATACGATCCATTCTAAATCATTCGTACGATCCATTATAATTCACTCGCACGATCCATTCTAATTCATTCGTACGAATGTATCCATTCTAATTCATTCGTACGATCCATTCTAATTCACTCACACGATCCATTCTTATTCATTCGCACAATCCATTCTAATTCATTCGAATGATCCATTCTAATTCATTCGTACGATCCATTCTAATTCATTCATACAATCTATTCTATTTCATTCGTACGATCCATTCTAATTTATTCGTACGAACTATTCTAATTCATTCGTACCATCCATTCTAATTCACTCGCACGATCCATTCTAATTCATTCGAATGATCCATTATAATTCATTCATACGATCCATTCTAATTCATTCGTTCATCCATTCTAATTCATTCGCACGATCCATTCTAATTCATTCATACGATCCATTCTAATTCATTCACACAATCCATTCTAATTCATTCATATGATTCATTCTAATTCATTTGTACGATCCATTCTAATTCATTCGCACGAATGTATCCATTCTAATTCATTCGCACGATCCATTCTAATTCATTCATACGATCCATTCTAATTTATTCATATGATTCATTCTAATTCATTCATACGATCCATTCTAATTCATTCGTACGATCCATTCTAATTCATTCGTACGATCCATTCTAATTCATTCGCAGGATCCATTTTAATTCATTCGCATGATCCATTCTAATTGATTCGTACGATCCATTCATTCATTCATACGATCCATTCTAATTCATTCGCATGGATGTATCTGTTCTAATTCATTCGTACGATCCATTCAAATTTATTCACTTGAACTATTCTAATTCATTCATGATCCATTCTAATTCATTCGTACGATCCATTCTAATTCATTCGTACGATCAATTCAAGTTCATTCGTACGATCCATTCTAATTCATTCGTACGATCCATTCTAATTCATTCGTACGATCCATTCTAATTCATTCGCACGATCCATTCTAATTCATGCGCATGATCCATTCTAATTCATTCGTACGATCCATTCTAATTTATTCGCACAATCCATTCTAATTCAGTCATACGATCTATTCTAATTCAGTCGAATGATCCATTCTAATTCATTCGATCCATTCCAATTCATTCGCATAATCCATTCTAATTTATTCGCACGATCCATTCTAATTCATTCGTACGATCCATTCTAATACATTCGTACGATCCATTCTAATTCATTCGTACGATCCATTCTAATTCATTTGTACGATCCATTCTAATTCATTCGAACGATCCATTCTAATTCATTCGAACGATCCATTCTTATTCATTCGCACGATCCATTCTAATTCATTCGCGCGATCCATTCTAATTCATTCGTATGATTCATTCTAATTCATTCAGACGATCCATTCTAATTCATTTGTACGATCCATTCTAATTCATTCGTACGATCCATTCTAATTCAATCGCACGATCCATTCTTTTTTTTTACTCAAAGTTAGGGGATTTTTTTTGGGACCCCGCCCAAGAATGAAAACAACAATTACAACTCTGGTCTTTTATAGAATCAAGACAGCAGAGAAAGAAAAGAAAAACAAATACAATGCTAGAAAGATAGATTCTATCAAAGAACAAATACAATGCTATTCCTGAAATTCACATCTCCAGAACTTTCTCCAGAAACTACAGCAAATCAGTGTCTCTTATAAATGTTGCCTTTCTTATCATTTTCTATTGCAATCCGTAGATTCTCCCTAAAATCCCTTGGAAACAATCTAACCATATGATCAATTGCATGGCTATCTTTAGACAAGATATCTGCAGGAATATTTCCTTCTCTCCACACATGAGAGATTTTGTATTCTTTAAATCTACTCAATGCACAGCAAATATTCTGAACTTGATGAGACACTGTCCAAGGAATAGCATAAGAGCCTTGAATACATTTTACAGCAACTAAAGAATCAGATTCAACCCAAAGCTGACTGATATTCATATCTTCAGCATATTGCAGTCCTTTCTCAATAGCTTCTTACTCAACATTTAAGATATTTTTATGTTTAGAAGGCCCATAAAAACCCAGAGTTGCTGTTCCATTACTGTCTCTGATAATTCCTCCAATTGAAGCTGAGTTTTGAGTTAAGGAGCCATCTGTGTTGATCTTGATCCAATTCTGAGGGGGCCTGGTCCATTTAACATAATGTGGCTCATGAGAATAAGTTTTCAAAAAACTCCCCCATTTAGCCATAATAGCGTGATTTTCAAATGTATCTACATCTGTGCCTTCATAGCTAGACAGTCTTAGGAGAATTGTTTTTGTGATTTCTGCCAACAAAGCTCTCTTGTGCTTAGTAGTTTTATCAAAAATTCGGCTACATCTTTCCTTCCAGAGAATCTTAACCATACAACCAGTAGCTATTTTAGCCAAAGTTGCTATTTGACCTTTCCCAGAGAATCTGGACTGCAATCTATTGATTTTAGAAGTAAGGTTTCCTATTATAGTTGGTTTGATACCAAATCTAGAAAGAATAGACCTCCATATCCAATTAGAATAGGAACAGCTGAAAAAGAGATGCTCATGAGTCTCTCTATCAGACCAGCAAAGGAAGCATAAAGAAGGAACAAGAACACCTCTTTTTTGTAATTTGTCACAAGTAAGTAATTTCTGGATGGAAGCCCTCCATAATCAAATAGCATGGCTCTCAACTCTTTGTTTATGCCAAATCCAATTAGCTGCTGGGAAAACTGTCCATTTAATACGAATGGATTCCCAAGCTGATTTAGTAGAAAAAGCTCCACAGCTATCTTGTTTCCAAACAATTAATTCAGGGAGTTTTGGGTAATGAAGATCATAATCTGTCACTGATTTGAAAATACTAATAAGATTAGCTGATGAGGGAGGAGGTAGAACCCACTTGCCATCTTCAATGAGTTGATTAACTATAAAATCAGAGTCATAACCCAGATCATATATAGCTCTTCTATCAAAATTATCCACTAGTCTGCCTTGAGGAAGCCAGTTATCCCACCAGAATTTTGCATATTCCCATCTCCAACAATATTCAGGATACAGGGCTGAAAAATTTTCTGACATTTAAACTCACCTTCCATATTCCAGATGCAGTAGAGGTATACCTACAGTCCCAGATGCCTTCATGCCTCAGGTATTTAACATACACCCATCTCACCCAGAGAGAATCATCTTTAGTGCAAATTCTCCAAAGATGTTTAGCCAATGCATTCGCACGATCTATTCTAATTCATTTCCACGATCCATTCTAATTCATTCATACGATCTATTCTAATTCATTCGTACGATCTATTCTAATTCATTCGTACGATCCATTCTAATTCATTTGTACGATTCATTCTAATTCATTCGAACGATTCATTCTAATTCATTCGTACGATCCATTCTAATTCATTCGAATGATCCATACTAATTCATTCGTACGATCCATTCTAATTCATTCGTATGATCCATTCTAATTCATTCGTATGATCCTTTCTAATTCATTCGCACGATCCATTCTAATTCATTCGTACGATCCATTCTAATTCAATCGCACGATCCAATCTAATTCATTCGAATGATCCATTCTAATTCATTCATATGATATTCGTACGATCCATTCTAATTCATTTGAACGATCCATTCAAATTCATTCATACAATCCATTCTAATTCATTCGCACGATCCATTCTAATTCATTCATACGATCCTTTCTTATTAATTCGTAGATCCATTCTAATTCATTCGAACGATCCATTCTAATTCATTCGTACGATCCATTCTAATTTATTCGCACATTCCATTCTAATTCATTCGCACTATCCATTCTAATTCATTCGTTCGACTCATTCTAATTCATTTGTATGATCCATTCTGATTCATTCGTACGATCCATTCTAATTTATTCGCACGAATGTATCAATTCTAATTCATTCGCACGATCCATTCTAATTCATTCGCACGATCCATTCTAATTCATTCGTACGATCCATTCTAATTCATTCGTACGATCCATTTTAATTAATTCGCATGATCCATTCTAATTCATTCGAACGATCCATTCTAATTCATTCGTACGATCCATTCTAATTCATTCGTACGATCCATTCTAATTCATTCGTATGATTCATTCTAATTAATTCATACGATCCATTCTAATTCATTCATACAATCCAATCTAATTCATTGTACGATCCATTCTAATTCATTCGCACGAATGTATCCATTCCAATTCATTCGCACGATCTATTCTAATTCATTCGCATAATCCATTCTAATTCATTCGCACGAATATATCCATTCTAATTCATTCGCACGATCCATTCTAATTCATTCGCATGATCCATTCTAATTCATTCATACGATCCATTCTAATTCATTCGTATGATTCATTCTAATTCATTCAGATGATCCATTCTAATTCATTTGCACAATCTATTCTAATTCATTCGTACGATCCATTCTAATTCATTCGAACGATCCATTCTAATTCATTCGAACGATCCATTCTAATTCATTCACACGATCCATTCTAATTCATTCATACAATCCATTCTAATTAATTCGAACGATCCATTCTAATTCATTCGTACGATCCATTCTAATTCATTCCTACGATCCATTCTAATTCATTCGTACGATCCATTCTAATTCATTCCTACGATCTATTCTAATTCATTCATACGATCTATTCTAATTCATTCACGATCTAATCTAATTCATTCGTACGATCCATTCTAATTCATTCCTACGATCTATTCTAATTCATTCATACGATCCATTCTAATTCATTCTTAAGATCCGTTCTAATTCATTCGCACGATCCATTCTAATTCATTCATACGATCCATTCTAATTCTTTCGTATGATTCATTCTAATTCATTCAGACGATCCATTCTAATTCATTCGCACGATCTATTCTAATTCATTCGTACGATCCATTCTAATTCATTCGTGCAATCCATTCTAATTCATTAGTACGAACCATTCTAATTCATTCATACGATCCATTCTAATTCATTCGAATGATCCATTCTAATTCATTCGTACGAATTTATCCATTCTAATTCATTCGTACGATCCATTCTAATTCATTTGTATGATCCATTCTAATTCATTCGCATGATCCATTCTAATTCATGCGAACGATACATTCTAATTCATTCACATGATCCATTCTAATTCATTTGCACGATCCATTCTAATTCATTCTTACGATCCATTCTAATTCATTCGTATGATCCATTCTATTTCATTCGTACGATCCATTCAAATTCATTCGTATGATCCATTCTAATTCATTCGCACGAATGTATCCATTCTAATTCATTCGTATGAATGAATTAGAATGGATCGTACGAATGAAATAGAATGGATTGTACGAATGAATTAGAATAGATACATCCATGCAAATGAATTTGAATGGATCATACGAATGAATTAGAATGGATCGTACGATCTATTCTAATTCATTCGTATGATTCATTCTAATTCATTCGTACGATCCATTCTAATTCATTCGAACGATCCTTTCTAATTCATTCATATGTCATTCGTTCGACCGATTCTAATTCATTCGTACGATCCATTCTAATTCATACGTAAGATCCATTCTAATTCATTCGGATGATCCATTCTTATTCATTCGTACGATCCATTCTAATTCATTCGCACGAATGTATCCATTCTAATTCATTCGTACGATCCATTCTAATTCATTCGCACGAATGTATCCGAATGAATTAGAATCAATCGTATGAATAAATTAGAATGGTTCGTACGAATGAATTAGAATGGATCATACGAATGAAGTAGAATGGATTGTACGAATGAATTAGAATGGATTGTACGAATGAATTAGAATAAATCGTTCGAATGAATTAGAATGGATCGTATGAATGAATTAGAATAGATCGTGTGACTGAATTAGAATAGATCGTACAAATGAATTAGAATGGATCGTGCGAATGAATTAGAATGGATCATACGAATGAATTAGAATGGATCATGCGAATGTATTAGAATGGATCGTCTAAATTAATTAGAATGAATCATACGAATGAGTTAGAATGGATCGTACGAACGGATTAGAATGGATCGTCCGAATGAATTAGAATGGATCGTACGAACGGATTAGAATGGATCGTCCGAATGAATTTGAATGGATCGTACGAATAAATTAGAATGGATCGTTTGAATGAATTAGAATGAATCAACGAATGAATTAGAATGTATCGTATGAATGAATTAGAATGAATCATACGAATGAATTAGAATGGATCATATGAATGAATTAGAATGAAATGTGCGTATGAATTAGAATGGATCGTACGAATGAATTAGAATGGATCGTTCGAATGAATTAGAATGGATAGTACGAATGAATTAGAATAGATCGATCGAATGAATTCGAATGGATTGTACGAATAAATTAGAATGGATCTTCTGAATGAATTAGAATGAATCATGTGAATGAATTAGATCGTACGATTGAATTAGAATGGATAGTGCGAATGAATTAGAATGGGTAGTATGAATGAATTAGAATTGATCGTACGAATGAATTAGAATGGATACATTCGTGCGAATAAATTAGAATGGGTCGTACGAATGAAATAGAATGGATTGTACGAATGAATATGAATGGATACATCCATGCAAATGAATTTGAATGGATCATACGAATGAATTAGAATGGATTTTATGATCTATTCTAATTAATTCTTATGATGCATTCTAATTCCTTCGTACGATCCATTCTAATTCATTCGTACGATCCATTCTAATTCATTCGCATGAATGTATCCATTCTAATTCAATCGCACGATCAATTATAATTCATTCACATGATCCATTCTAATTCATTCGCATGATCCATTCTAATTCATTCATACAATCTATTCTAATTCATTCGAATGATCCATTCTAATTCACTTGCATGATTCATTCTAATTCATTCGAATGATCCATTCTAATTCATTCGTTCAAATGTATCCATTCTAATTATGTCGTAGGATCCATTCTAATTCATTCACACGATCCATTATAATTCATTCATATGATCCTTTCTAATTCAATCGCACGATCCATTCTAATTCATTCATACGATCCATTCTAATTCATTCGCACGATCTATTCTAATTCATTCGTACGGTCCATTCTAATTCATTCATATGAAACATTCTAATTCATTCGCACGATCTATTCTTATTCATTCGTACGATCCATTCTAATTCATTCCCACGATCCATTCTAATTCATTCGCACGATCCATTCTAATTCATTCGCACGATCCATTCTAATTCATTCGTATGATTCTTTCTAATTCATTTGTACGATCCATTCTAATTCATTCGTACGATCCATTCTAATTCATTCATATGATTCTAATTCATTCAGACGATCCATTCTAATTCATTCATACGATCCATTCAAGTTCATTCGTATGATCCATTCAAATTCATTCGCACATTCCATTCTAATTCATTCGTACAATCCATTCTAATTCATTCGTACGATCCATTCTAATTCATTCGTATTATCCATTCTGATTCATTCGTACAATCCATTCTCATTCATTCGCTCGATCCTTTCTAATTCATTCGTATGATCCATTCTAATTCATTCGTACGACCCATTCTAATTCATTCGAATGATCCATTCTAGTTCATTCGTACGATCCATTCTAATTCATTCGTACGATCCATTCTAATTCACTTGGACGAATGTGTCCATTCTAATTCATTCGCACGATCCATTCTAATTCATTCGAACGATCCATTCTAATTCATTCATACGATCTATTCTAATTCATTCGTACGATCCATTCTAATTCATTCGTACGATCCATTCTAATTCATTCGTATGATTTATTCTAATTAATTCAGATGATCCATTCTAATTCATTCGAACGATCCATTCTAATTCATTCGTCGGATCCATTCTAATGCATTCGCACGATCCATTCTAATTCATTTGCACGATCCATTCTAATTCATTTGTACGATCTATTCTAATTCATTCGTACGATCCATTCTAATTCACTCGCACGATTCATTCTAATTCATTCGAATGATCCATTCTAATTCAATCAAACGATCCATTCTAATTCATTCGTACGATCCATTCTAATTCATTCGTATGATTCATTCTAATTCATTCAGACGATCCATTCTAATTCATTCGTACTATCCATTCTAATTCATTCGTACGATCCATTCTAATTCATTCGCACGATCCATTCTAATTCATTCATACGATCTATTCTAATTCATTCGTGCGATCCATTCCAATTGATTCGAACGATCCATTCTAATTCATTCGTACGATCCATTCTAATTCATTCACACGAATGTAACCATTCTAATTTATTCGTTCGATCCATTCTAATTCATTCGCATGATCCATTCTAATTCATTCATACGATCCATTCTAATTCATTTGTATGATTCATTCTAATTCATTCATAAGATCCATTCTAATTCATTCGCACGATCTATTCTAATTCATTCGCATGGATGTACCCATTCTAATTCATTCGCACGAACGATCCATTCTAATTCATTCACACGATCCATTCTAATTCATTCATATGATCCATTGTAATTAATTCGCACGATCCATTCTAATTCATTCACATGATCCATTCTAATTCATTCGTATGATCTATTCTAATTCATTCGCACGATCCATTCTAATTCATTCGTATGATCCATTCTAATTCAATCGCACAATCCATTGTAATTCATTCGAACAATCCATTCCAATTCATTCGTACAATCTATTCTAATTCATTTGTATGATCCATTCTAATTCATTCGCATGATCCATTCAAATTCATTCGTAAGATCCATTCTAATTCATTCGTACAATCCATTCTTATTCATTTGTACGATCCATTCTAATTCATTCACACGAATGTATCCGTTCTAACTCATTCGTGGATACATTCATGCGAATGAATTAGAATGGATCGTACGAATGAATTAGAATGGATCGTACGAATGAATTAGAATGGATCGTTCAAATGAATTAGAATGGATCGTACGAATGAATCAGAATGGATCGTACGAATGAATTAGATTGGATCATCTGAATGAATTAGAATGGATCATACGAATGAATTAGAATGGATCGTACGAATAAATTAGAATGGATCGTACGAATGAATTAGAATGGATCATGTGAATGCATTAGTATGGATCGTGCGATTGAATTAGAATGGATCATACGAATGAATTAGAATGGATCATACGAATGAATTAGAATGGATCGTACGAATGCATTAGAATGGATCGTGCAATTGAATTAGAATGGATTGTGCTATTGAATTAGAATGGATCATACGAATGAATTAGAATGGATCGTTCGAATGAATTTGAATGGATCGTGCGAATGAATTAGAATGGATACATTCGTACGAATGAATTAGAATGGATACATTCGAACGAATGAATTAGAATGGATCATTCGAATGAATTAGAATGGATCGTGTGAGTGAATTAGAATAGATCGTACGAATGAATTAGAATAGATTGTACGAATAAATACGAATGGATCGTGCGAATGAATTAGAATGGATCGTGCGAATGCATTAGAATGGATCGTACGAATAAATTATAATGGATCGTGCGAATGAATTAGAATGGATCATATGAATGAATTAGAATGGATAGTGTGAATGAATTAGAATGGATCGTACGAATGAATTAGAATGGATCGTTCGAATGAATTAGAATGGATCGTGCGAGTGAAATAGAATGGATCGTACGACTGAATTAGAATAGATCGTACGAATGAAATTGAATGGATCATGCGAATGAATTAGAATGGATCGTGCGAATGAATTAGAATGGATCGTGCGAATTCATTAGAATGGATCGTACGAATCAATTAGAATGGATCGTGTGAATGAATTAGAATGAATCGTACGAATGAATTAGAATGGATCGTATGAATGAATTAGAATGGATCGTGCGAATGAATTAGAATGGATCGTACGAATAAATTAGAATGGATGCATCCATGCAAATGAATTAGAATGGATCATACGAATGAATTAGAATGGATCATTCGAATGAATTCGAATGGATCATGCGAATGAATTAGAATGGATACTTTCATGCGAATGAATTAGAATGGATCATTCGAATGAATTAGAATGGATCGTGCGAATGCATTAGAATGGATCGTACGAAGGCATTGGAATGGATCGTGCGAATGAATTAGAATGGATCGTACGAATGAATTAGAATGGATCATGTGAATAAATTAGAATAGATCGTACGATTGAATTAGAATGGATCGTTCGAATGAATTAGAATGGATCGGGCGAGTAAATTAGAATGGATCGTACGAATGAATTAGAATAGATCGTACGAATAAGTTAGAATGGATCGTGCGAATGAATTAGAATGGATCGTGCAAATGCATTAGAATGGATCGTATGAATCAATTAGACTAGATCGTGTGAATGAATTAGAATGGATCGTACGAATGAATTAGAATGGATCGTATGAATAAATTAGAATGGATCGTGCGAATGAATTAGAATGGATCGTATGAATAAATTAGAATGGATACATCCATGCGAATGAATTAGAAAGGATCGTATGAATGAATTAGAAAGGATCGTTCGAATGAATTAGAATGGATCGTGCGAATGAATTAGAATGGATCGTGCGAATGAATTAGAATAGATACATTTGTGCGAATGAATTAGAATGGATCATACGAATGAATTAGAATGGATACATCCATGCAAAAGAATTTGAAAGGATCGTTCGAATGAATTAGAATGGATCATACGAATGAATTAGAATGGATTGTACGAATGAATTAGAATGGATACATTCGTACACGAATGTATCAATTCTAATTCATTCGTACGATCCATTCTAATTCATTCGCTCGATCCATTCTAATTCATTGACAATCCATTCTAATTCATTCGTACGATCCATTCTTATTCTTTCATATGATCCATTCTGATTCATTCGTACGATCCATTCTAATTCATTCGTATGATTCATTCTAATTCATTCGCACGAATGTATCCATTCTAATTCATTC
Source organism: Chamaelirium japonicum (assembly GCA_947650365.1). NCBI lineage: Eukaryota > Viridiplantae > Streptophyta > Magnoliopsida > Liliales > Melanthiaceae > Chamaelirium > Chamaelirium japonicum. The sequence goes on from CANTAL010000119.1 coordinate 486,698, forward strand.
GTACGATCCATTCAAATTCATTCGTACAATCCATTCTATTTTATTCGTACGATCCATTCTATTTCATTCATACGATCCATTCTATTTCATTCGTACGATCCATTCTAATTCATTCGCACGATCCATTCTAATTCATTCGTATGATCCATTCCAATTCACTTGTACGATCCATTCGAATTCATTCATACGAAATATTCTACTTCATTCGCACGATCTATTCTAATTCATTCGTACGATCCATTCTAATTCATTCCCACGATCCATTCTAATTCATTCGCACGATCCATTCTAATTCATTCGTACGATCAATTCTAATTCATTCGTAGGATCCTTTCTAATTCATTTATACGATCCATTCTAATTCATTCGTACGAACCATTCTAATTCATTCGTATGATCGATTCTAATTCATTCATACGATCTATTCAAGTTCATTCGTACGATCCATTCAAATTTATTCGCACATTCCATTCTAATTCATTCGTACGATCCATTATATTTCATTCGTACGATCCATTCTGATTCATTCGTACAATCCATTCTAATTCATTCGCTCGATCCATTCTAATTCATTCGTACGATCAATTCTAATTCATTTGTACGATCCATTCTAATTCATTCGTATGATCCATTATAATTCATTCGAACGATCCATTCTAGTTCATTTGTACGATCCATTCTAATTCATTCGTACGATCCATTCTAATTTATTCGTACTATCCATTCTAATTTATTTGTACGATCCATTCTAATTCACTTGGACGAATGTGTCCATTCTAATTCATTCGCACGATCCATTCTAATTCATTCGAACGATACATTCTAATTCATTCACACGATCCATTATAATTCATTCGTACTATCCATTCTAATTCATTCGTACGATCCATTGAAATTCATTCGTACGATCCATTCTAATTCATTCGTATGATTTATTCTAATTAATTCAGACGATCCATTCTAATTCATTCGTACGATCCATTCTAATTCATTCGTACGATCCATTCTAATTCATTCGTCGGATCCATTCTAATGCATTCGCACGATCCATTCTAATTCATTTGCACGATCCATTCTAATTCATTTGTGCGATCTATTCTAATTCATTCGTACGATTCATTCTAATTCACTCGCACGATCCATTCTAATTCATTCGAACGATCCATTCTAATTCAATCGTACGATCCATTCTAATTCATTCATATGATCCATTCTAATTCATTCCTATGATTCATTCTAATTCATTCAGACGATCCATTCTAATTCATTCGTACTATCCATCCTAATTCATTCGTACGATCCATTCTAATTTAATCGCACAATCCATTCTAATTCATTCGTACGATCTATTCTAATTCATTCGTACGATCCATTCTAATTCATTCGAACGATCCATTCTAATTAATTCGTACGATCCATTCTAATTCATTCACACGAATGTAACCATTCTAATTTATTCGTACGATCCATTCTAATTCATTCTCATGATCCATTCTAATTCATTCATACAATGCATTCTAATTCATTCGTATGATTCATTCTAATTCATTCGTAAGATCCATTCTAATTCATTCGCACGATCTATTCTAATTCATTCGCATGGATGTACCCATTCTAATTCATTCGCACGAACGATCCATTCTAATTCATTCACACGATCCATTGTAATTCATTCATATGATCCATTGTAAATAATTCGCACGATCCATTCTAATTCATTCACATGATCCATTCTAATTCATTCGTATGATCTATTCTAATTCATTCGCACGATCCATTCTAATTCATTCGTATGATCCATTCTAATTCAATCGCACGATCCATTCTAATTCATTCGAACAATCCATTCTAATTCATTCATACAATCTTTTCTAATTCATTCATATGATCCATTCTAATTCATTCGCATGATCCATTCTAATTCATTCATACGATCCAATCTAATTCATTCGTAAGATCCATTCTAATTCATTCGTACGATCTATTCTTATTCATTCGTACGATCCATTCTAATTCATTCGCACGAATGTATCCATTCTAACTCATTTCTGGATACATTCATGCGAATGAATTAGAATGGATCGTACGAATGAATTAGAATGGATCGTTCGAATGAATTAGAATGGATCGTACGAATGAATTAGAATGGATCGTACGAATGAATCAGATTGGATCGTCTGAATGAATTAGAATGGATCATACGAATGAATTAGAGTGGATCGCACGAATGAATTAGAATGGATCGTACGAATGAATTAGAATGGATCATGCGAATGCATTAGTTTGGATCGTGCGATTGAATTAGAATGGATCATACGAATGAATTAGAATGGATCGTACGAATGAATTAGAATGGATCGTACGAATGCATTAGAATGGATCGTACTATTGAATTAGAATAGATTGTGCTATTGAATTAGAATGGATCATACGAATGAATTAGAATGGATCGTTCGAATGAATTAGAATGGATCGTGCGAATGAATTAGAATGGATACATTCGTGCGAATGAATTAGAATGGATCATTCGAATGAATTAGAATGGATACATTCGTACGAATGAATTAGAATGGATCATTCGAATGAATTAAAATGGATCGTGTGAGTGAATTAGAATGGATCGTATGAATGAATTAGAATAGATCGTACAAATGAATTAGAATGGATCGTGCGAATGAATTAGAATGGATCGTGCGAATGCTTTAGAATGGATCGTACGAATAAATTATAATGGATCGTGCGAATGAATTAGAATGGATCATATGAATGAATTAGAATGGATCGTATGAATGAATTAGAATGGATCGTGTGAATGAACTAGAATGGATCGTGTGAATGAATTAGAATGGATCGTACGAATGAATTAGAATGGATTGTGTGAATGCATTAGAATGGATCGTACGAATGAATTAGAATGGATCGTGCGAATGAATTAGAATGGATCGTACGAATGACTTAGAATGGATCGTGTGAATGAATTAGAATGGATCGTACGATTGAATTAGAATGGATCGTTCGAATGAATTAGAATGGATCCTGCGAGTGAATTAGAATGGATCGTACGAATGAATTAGAATAGATCGTACGAATGAATTAGAATGTATCTTGCAAATGAATTAGAATGGATCGTGCAAATGCATTAGAATGGATCGTATGAATCAATTAGAATAGATCGTGTTAATGAATTAGAATGGATCGTACGAATGAATTAGAATGGATCGTATGAATGAATTAGAATGGATCGTGCGAATGAATTAGAATGGATCGTACGAATAAATTAGAATGGATACATCCATGTGAATGAATTAGAAAGGATCGTACGAATGAATTAGAATGGATCATTCAAATGATTGAGAATGGATCGTGCGAATGAATTAGAATGGATCGTGCGAATGAATTAGAATGGATATATTTGTGCGAATGAATTAGAATGGATCATACGAATGAATTAGAATGGATACATCCATGCAAAAGAATTTGAATGGATCGTTCGAATGAATTAGAATGGATTGCACGAATGAATTAGAATTGATTGTACAAATGAATTAGAATGGATACATTCGTATACGAATGTATCCATTCTAATTACGATCCATTCTAATTCATTCGCTCGATCCATTCTAATTCATTCACAATCCATTCTAATTCATTCGTACGATCCATTCTTATTCATTCATACGATCCATTATGATTCATTCGTATGATCAATTCTAATTTATTCGTATGATTCATTCTAATTCATTCGCACGAATGTATCCATTCTAATTCATTCGTACGATCCATTCTAATTCATTTGTACAATCCATTCTATTTCATTCGTACGATCCATTCTATTTCATTCATACGATCCATTCTATTTCATTCGTACGATCCATTTTAATACATTCGCACGATCCATTCTAATTCAATCGTACGATCCATTCTAATTCATTCGTACGATCTATTCTAATTCATTCGCACGATCCATTCTAATCCATTCATATGATTCATTATAATTCATTCGTACGACCCGTTCTAATTCATTCGTACGATCCATTCTAATTCATTCGTATGATCCATTCTAATTCATTCGCACGATCCATTCTAATTCATTCGAATGATCCATTCTAGATCATTCGTACAATCCATTCTAATTCATTCGCATGATCCATTCTAATTCATTCCTACGATCCACTCTAATTGATTCGTACAATCCATTCTATTTCATTCATACAATCCATTCTAATTCATTCGTACGATCTATTCTAATTCATTCATACGATCCATTCTAATTCACTCGCACGATCCATTCTAATTCATTCGAACAATCCATTTTAATTCATTCGTATGATACATTCTAATTCATTTGCAAGGATGTATACATTCTAATTCATTCGTACGATCAATTCTAATTCATTCGCACGAATGTATCCATTTTAATTCATTCGAACTGTCCATTCTAATTCATTCGCATGGTTGTATCCATTCTTATTTATTCGCACGATCCATTCTAATTCATTCGCACGATCCATTCTAATTTATTCGCACGATCCATTTTAATTCATTTGCACGATCCATTCTAATTCATTTGCACGATCCATTCTAATTCATTCGTATGATCCATTCTAATTCATTCGTATGATTCATTCTAATTCATTTAGACGATCCATTCTTATTCATTCGTACTATCCATTCTAATTCATTCGTACGACCCATTCTAATTCATTCGCACAATCCATTCTAATTCATTCGTACGATCTATTCTAATTCATTCGTACGATCCATTCTAATTCATTCGAATGATCCATTCTAATTCATTCGTACGATCCATTTTAATTCATTCACACGAATGTAACCATTCTAATTTATTCGTACGATCCATTCTTATTCATTCGCACGATCCATTCTAATTCATTCATACAATGCATTCTAATTCATTCGTATGATTTATTCTAATTCATTCATAAGATCATTCTAATTCATTCGCATGATCTATTCTAATTCATTTGCATGGATGTACCCATTCTAATTCATTCGCACGAACGATTCATTCTAATTCATTCACACGATCCATTCTAATTTATTCATATGATCCATTGTAATTAATTCGCACGATCCATTCTAATTCATTCACATAATCCATTCTAATTCATTCGTATGATCTATTCTAATTCATTCGCACAATCCATTCTAATTCATTCGTATGATCCATTCTAATTCAATCGCACGATCCATTCTAATTCATTCAAACAATCCATTCCAATTCATTCGTACAATCTATTCTAATTCATTCGTATGATCCATTCTAATTCATTCGCATGATCCATTCTAATTCACTCATACGATCCATTCTAAGTCAATCGTAAGATCCATTCTAATTCATTCGTACGATCCATTCTTATTCATTCGTACGATCCATTCTAATTCATTCGGACGAATGTATCCATTCTAACTCATTCGTGGATACATTCATGCGAATAAATTAGAATAGATCGTACGAATGAATTAGAATGGATCGTAGGAATGAATTAGAATGGATCGTACGAATGAATCAGAATGGATCGTACGAATGAATTAGATTGGATCGTCTGAATGAATTAGAATGGATCATACGAATGAATTAGAATGGATCGTGCGATTCAATTAGAATGGATCGTACGAATGAATTAGAATGGATCATACGAATGAATTAGAATGGATCGTACGAATGCATTAGAATGGATCATACGAATGAATTAGAATGGATCGTACGAATGAATTAGAATGGATCGTACGAATGAATTAGAATGGATCATACGAATGAATTAGAATGGATCATACGATTGAATTAGAATGGATCGTTCGAATGAATTAGAATGGATCGTGCTAATGAATTAGAATGGATACATTCGTACGAATGAATTAGAATGGATCATTCGAATGAATTAGAATGGATACATTCATACGAATGAATTAGAATGGATCATTCGAATGAATTAGAATGGATCGTGTGAGTGAATTAGAATGGATCGTACGAAAGAATTAGAATAGATCGTACGAATGAATTAGAATGGATCGTGCGAATGAATTAGAATGGATCGTGCGAATGCATTAGAATGGATCGTATGAATAAATTATAATGGATCGTGCGAATGAATTAGAATGGATCATATGAATGAATTAGAATAGATTGTATGAATGAACTAGAATGGATCGTACGAATGAATTAGAATGGATCGTTCGAATGAATTAGAATAGATCGTGCGAGTGAATAAGAATGGATCGTACGAATGAATTAGAATAGATCGTACGAATGAAATTGAATGGATCGTGCGAATGAATTAGAATGGATTGTGCGAATGAATTAGTTTGGATCGTGCGAATACATTAGAATGGATCGTATGAATCAATTAGAATGGATCGTGTGAATGAATTAGAATGGATCGTATGAATGAATTAGAATGGATCGTACGAATGAATTAGAATGGACACATTCGTGCGAATGAATTAGAATGGATACATTCGTACGAATGAATTAGAATGGATCGTTCGAATGAATTAGAAAGGATCGTGCGAGTGAATTAGAATGGATCGTACGAATGAATTAGAATAGATAGTACGAATGAATAAGAATGGATCGTACGAATGAATTAGAATGGATCGTGCGAATGAATTAGAATGGATCGTGCGAATGCAAAAATTGGATCGTACGAATGAATTAGAATGGATCGTGCGAATGAATTAGAATGGATCGTACGAATGAATTAGAATGGATCGTGTGAATGAATTAGAATGGATCGTACGATTGAATTAGAATGGATCGTTCGAATGAATTAGAATGGATCGTGCGAGTGAATTAGAATGGATCGTATGAATGAATTAGAATAGATTGTACGAATGAATTAGAATGGATCTTGCGAATGAATTAGAATGGATCGTGCAAATGCATTAGAATGGATCGTATGAATCAATTAGAATAGATCGTGTGAATGAATTAGAATGGATCGTACGAATGAATTAGAATGGATCATGCGAATAAATTAGAATGGATCGTACGAATAAATTAGAATGGATACATCCATGCGAATGAATTAGAAAGGATCGTACGAATAAATTAGAATGGATTATTCAAATGATTTAGAATGGATCGTAGGAATGAATTAGAATGGATCGTGTGAATGAATTAGAATGGATACATTCATGCAAAAGAATTTGAATGGATCGTTCGAATGAATTATAATGGATCGTACGAATAAATTAGAATGGATTTTACGAATGAATTAGAATGGATACATTCGTACACGAATGTATCCATTCTAATTCATTCGTACGATCCATTCTAATTCATTCGCTCGATCCATTCTAATTCATTCACAATCCATTCTAATTCATTCGTACGATCCATTCTTATTCATTCATACGATCCATTCTGATTCATTCGTACGATCCATTCTAATTCATTCATTTGATTCATTCTAATTCATTCGCACGAATGTATCAATTCTAATTCATTCGTACGATCCATTCTAATTCATTCGTACAATCCATTCTATTTCATTCGTACGATCCATTCTATTTCATTCATACGATCCATTCTATTTCATTCGTACGATCCATTCTAATTCATTCGCACGATCCATTCTAATTCATTCGTACGATCCATTCTAATTCATTCGTACGATCCATTCTAATTCTTTCGTACGATCCATTCTAATTCTTTCGCACGATCTATTCTAATTCATTCAGACGATCCATTCTAATTCATTCATATGATTCATTATAATTCATTCGTACGACCCATTCTAATTCATTCATACGATCCATTCTAATTCATTCGTACGATCCCTTCTAATTCATTCGCACGAATGTATCCATTCTAATTCATTCGCACGATCCATTCTAATTCATTTGAACGATCCATTCTAGATCATTCGTACGATCCATTCTAATTCATTCGCATGATCCATTCTAATTCATTCGTACGATCCATTCTAATTGATTCGTACAATCCATTCTATTTCATTCATACAATCCATTCTAATTCATTCGTACGATCTATTCTAATTCATTCATACGATCCATTCTAATTCACTAGCACAATCCATTCTAATTCATTCAAACGATCCATTTTAATTCATTCGTATGATCCATTCTAATTCATTTGCAAGGATGTATCCATTCTAATTCATTCGTACGATCAATTCTAATTCATTCGCACGAATGTATCCATTCTAATTCATTCGGAACTATCCATTGTAATTCATTCGCATGGATGTATCCATTCTAATTTATTCGTACGATCCATTCTAATTCATTCGCACGATCCATTCTAATTCATTCATACGATCCATTCTAATTTATTCGTATGATTCATTCTAATTCATTCATACGATCCATTCTAGTTCATTCGCACGAATATATCCATTCTAATTCATTCGTACGATCCATTCTAATTCATTCACACATTCCATTATAATTCATTCGCACGATCCATTCTGATTCATTCGCACGATCCATTCTGATTCATTCGCACAATCCATTCTGATTCATTCGTACGATCCATTCTGATTCATTCGTATGATCCATTCTGATTCATTCGTACGATCCATTCTAATTCGTTCGCTCGATCCATTCTAATTCATTCATACGATCCATTCTGATTCATCCGTACGATCCATTCTAATTCACTCGTACGATCTATTCTAATTCATTCGTACTATCCTTTCTAATTCATTCGTACGATCCTTTCTAATTCATTCAGACGATCCATTCTAATTCATTCGTACGATCCATTCTAATTCATTCGTACAATCCATTCTAATTCATTCGCACGATCCATTCTAATTCATTCACACTATCCATTCTAATTCATTCGCACGATCCATTCTAATTCATTCGCACGATCCATTCTAATTCATTCGTACGATCCATTCTAATTCATTCGCACGATCCATTCTGATTCATTCGCACGATCCATTCTGATTCATTCGTACGATCCATTCTGATTCATTCGCACGATCCATTCTGATTCATTGCATGATCCATTCTGATTTATTCGCACGATCCATTCTCTTTCATTCGCACGATCCATTCTGATTCATTCACACGATCCATTCTGATTCATTCGCACGATCCATTCTGATTCATTCGCACGATCCATTCTGATTCATTTGTACGATCTATTCTGATTCATTCGCTCGATCCATTATTATTCATTCGCTGGATCCATTCTAATTCATTCATATGATCCATTCTGATTCATCCGTACGATCCATTCTAATTCACTCATACGATCCATTCTAATTCATTCATACGATCCTTTCTAATTCATTCGTACGATCCATTCTAATCCATTCGTACGATCCATTCTAATCCATTCGCACGATCCATTCTAATTCATTCGCACGATCCATTCTAATTCATTCGCACGATCCATTCTAATTCATTCGCACGATCCATTCTAATTCATTCGTACGATCCATTCTAATTCATTTGCACGATCCATTCTAATTCATTCGTACGATCCATTCTAATTCATTCGTACGATCCATTCTGATTCATTCGCACGATCCATTCTAATTCATTCGCAAGATCCATTCAAATTCATTCATATGATCCATTCTAATTCATTCATACGATCCATTCTAATTCATTCATATGATTTATTCAAATTCATTCATATGATCCATTCTAATTCATTCATACGATCCATTCTAATTCATTTATACGATCTATTCTAATTCATATGATCCATTCTAATTCATTCGCACGAATGTATCCATTCTATTTCATTCGTACGATCCATTCTAATTCATTCGCACGATCCATTCTTATTCATTCGCACGATCCATTCTAATTCATTCGTACGATCCATTCTAACTCATTCGAACGATCCACTCTAATTCATTCGAACGATCCATTCTAATTCATTCGCACGATCCATTCTAATTCATTCGTACGATCCATTCTAATTCATTCATACGATCCATTCTTATTCATTCGAACGATCCATTCTAATTCATTCGTATGATCCACTCTAATTCATTCATACAATCCATTCTAGTTCATTCATACGATCCAGTCTATTTCATTCGTACGATCCATTCTAATTCATTCGCACGAGTATCCATTCAAATTCATTCGCACGATCCATGTGGGAATGCATTAGAATGGATCGTACGAATGAATTAGAATGGATCGTACGAATGAATTAGAATGGATCGTGCAAATGAATTAGAATGGATCGTACGAATGATTTAGAATGTATCATGTGAATGAATTAGAATGGATCGTACGAATGAATTAGAATGGATACATTCATACGAATGAATTAGAATGGATCGTATGAATGAATTAGAATGGATCGTACGAATGAATTAGAATGGATACATTCGTGCAAATGAATTAGAATGGATCATACAAATGAATTAGAATAGATCGTTCGAATGAATTAGAATGGATCGTGAGAATGAATTAGAATGGATACATTCATGCAAATGAATTAGAATGGATCGTACGAATGAATTAGAATGGATCGTACGAATGAATTTGAATGGATCATAGGAATGAATTAGAATGGATCGTACGAATGAACTTGAATGGATACATTCATGCGACTGAATTAGAATAGATCGTATGAATGAATTAGTATGGATCGTGCGGATGAATTAGAATGGATCTTACGAATGAATTAGAATGGATCATGCGAATGAATTAAATGGATCATTCGAATGAATTAGAATGGAATGTGCGAATGAATTAGAATGGATCATACGAATGAATTAGAATGGATCGTTCAAACGAATTAGAATGGATCGTGCGAATGAATTAGAATGGATATATTCGTGCGAATGAATTAGAATGGATCGTACGAATGAATTAGAATGGATCGTACAAATGAATTAGAATGGATCGTAGGAATGAATTAGAATTGATCGTACGAATGAATTAGAATGGATCGTACGAATGAAATAGAATGGATCATAAGAATAAATTAGAATGGACAGTGCGAATGAATTAGAATGGATCGTAAGAATGAATTAGATTGGATCGTACAAATGAATTAGAATAGATCGTACGAACGAATTAGAATAGATCGTATGAATGAATTAGAATGGATCGTACGAATGAATTAGTATGGATCGTGCAAATGAATTAGAATGGATCGTACGAATGAATTAGAATGGATCATACAAATGAATTAGAATGGATCGTGTGAGTGAATTAGAATGGATCGTACGAATGAATTAGAATAGATAGTACGAATAAATTAGAATAGATCGTAAGAATGAATTAGAATGGATCGTGCGAATGAATTAGAATGGATCGTACGAATGAATTAGAATGGATTGTACGAATGAATTAGAATAGATCGTACGAATGAATTAGAATGGATCCTACGAATTAATTAGAATGGATACATTCGTACGAACGAATTAGAATGGATCTTTCGAATGAATTAGAATGGATCGTGCGAGTGAATTAGAATGGATCGTACGAATGAATTAGAATGGATCGTGCGAATGATTAAGAATGGGTTGTACAAATGAATTAGAATGGATCGTACAAATAAATTAAAATGGATCGTATGAATGAATAAGAATGGATCGCATAAATGAATTAGAATGGATCATACGAATGATTAGTATGGATTGTACGAATTAATTAGAATGGATCGTACGAATGAATTACAATGGATCGTATGAATTAGAATGGATCGTATCATATGAATTAGAATGGATCGTATGAATGAATTAGAATGGATCATACGAATGATTAGAATGGATTGTACGAATGAATTAGAATGGATCATACGAATGAATTAGAATGGATCGTACGAATGAATTTGAATGGATCATTCGAATGAATTAGAATAGATCGTACGAATGAACTGGAATGGATACATTCATACGAATGAATTAGAATGGATGATATGAATGAATTAGAATAGATCGTACGAATGAATTAGAATGGATACATTCGTGCGAATGAATTAGAATAGATCATATGAATGAATTAGAATGGATCGTTCGAATGAATTAAAATGGATCGTGCGAATGAATTAGAATGGATACATTCATGCAAATGAATTAGAATGGATCGTACGAATGAATTAGAATGGATCGTACGAATGAATTAGAATGGATCGTACGAATGAATTAGAATGGATCATACGAATGAATTAGAATGGATACATTCGTGCGACTGAATTAGAATAGATCATACGAATGAATTTGAATGGATCGTGCAAATGAATTAGAATGGATCTTACAAATGAATTAGAATGGATCATACGAATGAATTAGAATGGATCATACAAATGAATTAGAATGGAATGTGCGAATGAATTAGAATGGATCGTACGAATGAATTAGATGGATCGTTCAAATGAATTAGAATGGATTATGCGAATGAATTAGAATGGATATATTCGTGCGAATGAATTAGAATGGATCGTACGAATGAATTAGAATGGATCGTACGAATAAATTAGAATTGATCGTACGAATGAATTAGAATGGAACGTACGAATGAAATAGAATGGATCGTAAGAATAAATTAGAATGGATCGTGCGAATGAATTAGAATGGATCGTGCGAATGAATTAGATTGGATCGTACGAATGAATTAGAATGGATACATTCGTACGGATGAATTACAATGGATCATATAAATAAATTAGAATAGATCGTGCGAGTGAATTAGAATGAATCGTACGAATGAATTGGAATAGATCGTACGAATGAATTAGAATAGATCGTATGAATGAATTAGAATGGATCGTACGAATGAATTAGAATGGATCGTGCGAATGAATTAGAATGGATCGTACAAATGAATTAGAATGAATCGTACAAATGAATTAGAATGGATCGTGCGAGTGAATTAGAATGGATCGTACGAATGAATTAGAATAGATCGTACGAATAAATTAGAATAGATCGTACGAATGAATTAGAATGGATCGTACGAATGAATTAGAATGGATCGTGTAAATAAATTAGAATGGATCATATGAATGAATTAGAAAGGATCATACGAATGAATTAGAATTGATCGTGCGAGTGAATTAGAATGGATCGTTTGAATAAATTAGAATGGATACATTCGTACGAATGAATTAGAATGGATCGTTCGAATGAATTAGAATGGATCGTGCGAGTGAATTAGAATGGATCGTACGAATGAATTATAATGGATCGTACGAATGAATTAGAATGGGTCGTAAGAATGAATTAGAATGTTTTGTACAAATAAATTAGAATGGATCTAATTCATTCGCATGATCCATTCTAATTCATTCGTATAATTCATTCTAATTCATTCGTATGATCTATTCAAATTGATTCGTACGATCTATTCTAATTCATTCGCACGATCAATTATAATTCATTCGAATGATCCATTCTAATTCATTCATACGAATGCATCCATTCTAATTCATTCACACAATCTATTCTAATTCATTCATATGATCCATTTTAATTCATTCGCAAGATCCATTCTAATTCATTCGCATGATCCATTCTAATTCTTTCGTATGATCCATTCTAATTCATTCGTATGATCCATTCGATTACATTCGTACGATCCATTCTAATTCATTCGGACGATCCATTCTAATTTATTCGAACGATCAATTCTAATTCATTCGTACAATCTATTCTAATTTTTTCATATGATCCATTCTAATTCATTCGTATGATCCAGTCTAATTCATTCATACGATCCATTCTAAATCATTCGTACGATCCATTCTAATTCATTCAGACGATCCATTCTAATTCATTCGTACGATCCATTCTAATTCATTCGCACGATCCATTCTAATTCATTTATACGATCCATTCTAATTCATTCGTTTGATCCATTATAATTCATTCGAACGATCCATTCTAATTTATTCGTATGATCCATTATAATTCATTCGGACGATCCATTCTAATTCATTCGTACGATCCGTTCTAATTCATTTGTACGATAAATTCTAATTCATTCGAACAATCCATTCTAATTTATTCGTACGATCCATTCTAACTCAGTCATACAATCTATTCTAATTCATTCGTACGATCCATTCTAATTTATTTGTACTATCCATTCTAATTCATTCGAACGATCCATTCTAATTCATTCGCGCGATCCATTCTAATTCATTCCAATGATTCATTCTAATTCATTCATACAATCAATTCTAATTCATTCGTATGATCCATTCCAATTTATTCGAACGATCCAATCTAATTTATTCGTACGATCCATTCTAGTTCATTCGAACAATCCATTCTAATTCATTCATACGATCCATTCTAATTCATTTGTTTGATTCATTCTAATTCATTCGGACGATCCATTCTAATTTATTCGTACGATCCATTCTAATTCATTCGCACGATCCATTCTAATTCGTTCATACGATCCATTCTAATTCATTCGGATGATCCATTCTAATTCATTCATACGATCTATTCTAATTCATTCGTACGATTCATTCTAATTAACTCGGACGATCTATTCTAATTCATTCATACGATCCACTCTAATTCATTCGCACGATCCATTCTAATTCATTCATACGATCTATTCTAATTCATTCGTATGATCCATTCTAATTCATTCGAACGATCCATTTTAATTCATTCGAACGATCCATTCTAATTTATTCATATGATCCATTATAATTCATTCGGACGATCCATTCTAATTCATTCGTACGATCCATTCTTATTCATTCGTACGATCCATTCTAATTCAATCGCACGATACATTCTAATTCACTCAAATGATCCATTCTAATTCATTCGTACAATCTATTCTAATTCATTCGTACGATCCAGTCTAATTCATTTGTACTATCCATTCTAATTCATTCGAACGATCCATTCTAATTCATTCACACGATCCATTCTAATTCATTCGTATGATTCATTCTAATTCATTCGTATGATACATTCTAATTCATTCAGATGATCCTTTCTAATTCATTTGCACGATCCATTCTAATTCATTCGTACAATCCATTCTAATTCATTCGCATGAATGTATCCATTCTAAGTCATTCATACGATCCATTCTAAATCATTTGTACGATCCATTCTAATTCATTCACACGAATGTATCCATTCTAATTTATTCATACGAACCATTCTAATTCATTCGGACAATCCATTATAATTCATTCGTACGATCCATTCTAATTCATTCGAATGATCCATTCTAATTTATTCGTACGATCCATTCTACATCATTCGTACAATCTATTCTAATTCATTCGTACGATCCATTCTAATTTATTCGTACGATCCATTCTAATTCATTCGTACTATCTGTTCTAATTCATTCGAACAATACATTCTAATTCATTCGCACGATCCATTCTAATTCATTCGTATGATCCATTCTGATTCATTCATATGATCCTTTCTAATTAATTCAGACGATCCATTCTAATTTATTCGTACGATCCATTCTAATTCATTCGTATAATCTATTCTAATTCATTCGCACGATCCATTCTAATTCATTCGTATGATTCATTCTAATTCATTTATATAATCCATTTTAATTAATTCGTACGATCCATTCTTATTCATTCGTACGATCCATTCTGATTCATTCGTATGATCCTTTCTAATTCATTCAGATGATCCAATCTAATTCATTCAGACGATCCATTCTAATTCATTCGTACGATCCATTCTAATTCATTCGCATGATCCATTCTAATTTATTCATATGATCCATTCTATTTCATTCGTACGATCCATTCTATTTTATTCGTACGATCCATTCTAATTCATTCGTATGATCCATTCAAATTCATTTGCGTGGATGTATCCATTCTAATTCATTCGCACGATCCATTCTAATTCCTTCGAACGATCCATTCTAATTCATTCGCACTATTCATTCTAATTTATTCGTACAATCTATTCTAATTCATTTATATGATCCATTCTAATTCATTCGCACGAATGTTTCCATTCTAAGTTATTCGTACGATCCATTCTAAATCATTCGTACGATCCATTCTAATTTATTCGTACGATCCATTCTAATTCATTCGTACGATCCATTCTAATTCATTCGCACGATCCATCCTAATTCATTTGAACGATCCATTCTAATTCATTCGTACAATCTAATCTAGTTCATTCGTATGATCCATTCTAATTCATTCGTATGATCCATTCTAATTCATTCGCACGAATGTATCCTTTCTAATTCATTCGTACGAATGAATTAGAATAGATCGTACGAATGAATTAGAATGGATCGTGTGAATGAATTAGAATGGATCGACTGAATGAACTAGAATGGATCGTACGAATGGATTAGAATGGAGACATCCATACGAATGAATTAGAATGGACCGTAGGATTGAATTAGAATGGATCGTAGGAATGAATTAGAATGGATCGTACGAATGAATTAGAATGGATCATACGAATGAATTTGATTCGCATAATCAATTCTAATTCATTCGCACGATCCATTCTAATTCATTCGCACGATCCATTCTAACTCATTCGTATGATCCATTCTAATTCATTCGCACGATCTATTCTAATTCATTCGTATGATTCATTCTAATTCATTCGTACGATCCATTCTAATTCATTCGCACGATCCATTCTAATTCATTCGCACGATCCATTCTAATTCAATCGCACGACCCATTCTAATTCATTCGAACGATCCATTCTAATTCATTCGTAATATCTATTCTAATTCATTCGTACAATCCATTCTATTTCATTCGCACGATCCATTCTAATTCATTCGCATGATCCATTCTAATTCATTCGTATGATCCATTCTAATTCATTCGAACGATCCATTCTTTTTCATTCGTACGATCCATTCTAATTCATTCGTACGACCCATTCTAATTCATTCGTTCGATCCATTCTAATTCATTCGCACGATCCATTCTAATTCATTCGCACGATCCATTCTAATTCATTCGAACGATCCATTCTAATTTATTCGTACGATCCATTCTAATTTATTCGTACGATCCATTCTTATTCATTCGGACGATCCATTCTAATTCATTCGCATGAATATAACCATTCTAATTTATTCATACGATCCATTCTAATTCACTCGGACGATCCATTCTAATTCATTCGTACGATCCAGTCTAATTCACTCGCACGAATGTATCCAATCTAATTCAATAGTATGATCCATTCTAATTCATTCGTACGATCTATTCTAATTCATTCGTACAGTCCATTCTAATTCATTGGTATGATTCATTCTAATTCAATCGAACGATCCATTCTAATTCATTCGTATGATCCATTCTAATTTTTTCGAACGATCCATTCTAATTTATTCGTACGATCCATTCTAATTCATTCGCACGATCCATTCTAATTCATTCGTACGATCCATTCTAATTCATTCGCACGATCCATTCTAATTCACTCGGACGATCCATTCTAATTCATTCGTACGATCTAGTCTAATTCATTCGCACGAATGTATGTATTCTAATTCATTCGTAAGATCCATTCTAATTCATTCGTACGATCCATTCTAATTCATTCGTACGATCCATTCTAATTCATTCACACGAATATGTCCATTCTAATTCAATCGCACGATCCATTCTAACTCATTCGGACGATCCATTCTAATTCATTCGTACAATCTATTCTAATTCATTCGTACGATCCATTCTCATTCATTCTCACGATCCATTCTAATTTATTCGCATGATCTATTCTAATTCATTCATACGATCCATTTTAAATCATTCGTATGATCCATTCTAATTCATTCGAACGATCCATTCTAATTTATTCGTACGATCCATTCTACTTTATTCGTACGATCCATTCTAATTCATTCGAACGATCCACTCTAATTCATTCGTACGATCCATTCTAATTCATTTGTACAATCCATTCTAATTTATTCATACGATCCATTCTAATACATTCACGATCCATTCTAATTCATTCACGATCAATTCTAATTCATTCGTACGATCCATTCTAATTCTTTCGTATGATCCATTCTAATTCATTCGTACGATCCATTCTAATTCATTCGTACGATCCATTCTAATTCATTCGCACGAATGTATATATTTTAATTCATTCGCAAGATCCATTCTAATTCATTCGAACGATCCATTCTAATTCATTCGGATGATCCATTCTAATTCATTCGTACATTCAATTCTAATTCATTCTCACGATCCATTTTAATTCTTTCGTACGATCCATTCTAATTCATTCGTAAGATCCATTCTAATTCATTCGCACGATCTATTCTAATTTATTCGTATGATCCATTCTAATTCATTCATACGATCCATTCTAATTCATTCGTACGATCCATTCTAATACATTCGAACGATCCATTCTAATTTATTCGGACGATCCATTCTAATTTATTCATACGATCCATTCTATTTCATTCGCACGATCCATTCTAATTCATTCATACGACCTATTCTAATTCATTCGTACTATCCATTCTAATTCACTCGAAAGATCCATTCTAATTCAATTGCACGATCCATTCTAAATCATTCACACAATCCATTCTAATTCATTTGTTCGACCCATTATAATTCATTCGTACGATCCATTCTAATTCATTCGTAAGATCCATTCTAATTCATTCGAACGATCCATTCTAATTCATTCGCACGATCCATTCTAATTCATTCGTATGATCCATTCTAATTCATTCATATGATTCATTCTAATTCATTCAGACGATCCATTCTAATTCATTCAAACTCATTCGTACGATCCATTCTAATTCATTCATACGATCCATTCTAATTCATTCGTAGGATCATTATAATTCATTCGTATCAACCATTTTAATTCATTCGTACGATCTATTCTAATTCATTCGCACGATCCCTTCTAATTCATTCGCACGATCCATTCTAATTCATTTGAACGATCCATTCATATTCATTCATACGATCCATTCTAATTCATTCGTACGATCTATTCTAATTCATTCGTACGATCCATTCTAATTCATTCGAACGATCCATTCTAATTCATTCGCACTATCTATTCTAATTCATTCACACGATCCATTCTAATTCATTCATGTGATCCATTGTAATTAATTCGCACGATCCATTCTAATTCATTCATACGATCCATTCAAGTTCATTAGTACGATTCATTCTAATTCACTCGGACGATCCATTCTAATTCATTCGTACGATCCAGTCTAATTCATTCGTATGATCCATTCTGATTCATTCGTATGATCATTTCTAATTCATTCAGACGATCCATTCTAATTCATTCAGATGATCCATTCTAATTCATTCGCACGTATTCTAATTCATTCGTATGATCCATTCTAATTCATTCGTACGATCTATCCTAATTCATTTGTACGATCAATTCTAATTCATTCGCACAAATGTATCCATTCTAATTCAATCGCACGATCCATTCTAATTCATTCACACGATCCATTCTAATTCATTCACTCGATCCATTCTAATTCATTCGTACGATCCATTCTAATTCATTCAAACGATCCATTCTAATTCATTCGAACGATCCATTCTAATTCATTCGTATGATCCATTCTAATTCATTCGCACATTCGATTCTAATTCATTCGTACGATCCATTCTAATTCATTCGTACGATCCATTCTAATTCATTCATATGATCCATTCTAATTCATTCGTACGATCCATTTTAATTCATTCGCACGATCCATTCTAATTCATTCGAACGATCCATTCTAATTCATTCATATGATCCATTCTAATTCATTTGCACATTCCATTCTAATACATTCGTAAGATCCATTCTAATTCATTCGATCGATCCATTCTAATTCATTCGAACGATCCATTCTAATTCATTCGTACGATCTATTCTAATCCATTCGCTCGTTCCATTCTAATTCATTCGTACGATCCAATCTAATTCATTCATACGTTCCATTCTAATTCATTCGCACGATCCATTCTAATTCATTCATACGATCCATTCTAATTCATTCACACGATCCATTCTAATTCATTCGTACGAACCATTCTAATTCAATCGCACGATCTTTTCAAATTTATTTGAATGATCCATTCTAATTCATTCGTACAATCCATTCTAATTCATTCGTACGATCCATTCTACTTCAATCGCACGATCCTTTCTAATTCATTCGATGTATCCATTCTATTCATTCGTACAATCCATTCAAATTCATTCGAACGATCCATTCTAATTCATTCGTATGATCCATTCCAATTCATTCGTACAATCCATTCTAATTCATTCATATGATCCATTCTAATTCATTCGTACGATCCATTCTAATTCATTCGCATGAATGTATCCATTCTAGCTCATTCGTACGATCAATCCTAATTCATTCATAAGATCCATTCTAATTCATTCGTACGATCCATTCTAATTCATTCGCACGATCCATTCTAATTCATTCGTATCATTCATTCTAATTCATTCGTACGATCCATTCTAATTCATTCGTATGATCCATTCTAAATCATTCGAACGATCCATTCTAATTCATTTGTGCGATCCATTCTAATTCATTCGTACGATCCATTCTAATTCATTCACACGATCCATTCTAATTCATTCGAACGATCCATTTTAATTCATTCGTACGATCCATTCTAATTCATTCGCTCGATCCATTCTAATTCATTCATGATCCATTCTAATTCATTCATACGATCCATTCTAAATCATTTGAACGATCCATTCTAATTCATTCGCTCGATCCATTCTAATTCATTCACGATCCATTCTAATTCAATCGCACGATCCTTTCTAATTCATTCGATGTATCCATTCTAATTCAATCATATAACCCATTCTAATTCATTCGAACGATCCATTCTAATTCATTCACATGATCCATTCTAACATTCTAATTCATTCGAACGATCCATTCTAATTCATTCACGATCCATTCTAATTCATTCATACGATTCATTCTAATTCATTCGTACGATCCATTTTAATTCATTCGTACGATCCATTCTAATTCATTCACAGGACCCATTCTAATTCATTCGCACGATCCATTCTAATTAATTCGTACGATCCATTCTAATGCATTCGTACGATCCATTCTAATTCATTTGCATGGATGGATCCATTCTAATTCATTTGTACGATCCATTCTTATTCACTCGGATAATCCATTTTAATTCATTCACACGATCCATTCTAATTCATTCGTACGATCCATTCTAGTTCATTCGTATGATTCATTCTAATTCATTCAGGCGATCCATTCTAATTCATTTGCACGATCTATTCTAATTCATTTGTACAATCCATTCTAATTCATTCGCACGATCCGTTCTAATTCATTCGCACGATCCATTCTAATTCATTCGCACGATCCATTCTAATTAATTCGTATGATCCAGTCTAATTCATTCGCACGATCCATTCTAATTCATTCGTAGGATTCATTCTAATTCATTCGTACGATCCATTCTAATTCATTCGAACGATCCATTCTAATTCATTCGTACAATCTATTCTAATTCATTCGTACGATCCACTATAATTCATTCGCACGATCCATTCCAATTCATTCGAACGATCCATTCTAATTCATTCCGACGATCCATTCTAATTCATTCATATGATACATTATAATTCATTCGTACGACTCATTCTAATTCATTCGTATGATCCATTCTAATTCATTTGCACGATCCATTCTAATTCATTCAAACGATCCATTCTAATTCATTCGTACGATCCATTCTAATTCATTCGTACGATCCATTCTAATTCATTCGTACGATCCATTCTAATTCATTCGTACGATCCATTCTAATTCAAGCGCACGATCCATTCTAATTCATTCAAATGATCCATTCTAATTCATTCGTACAATCTATTCTAATTCATTCATACGATCCATTCTAATTCATTCGCATGATCAATTCTAATTCATTCGCACGAATATATCCATTCTAGCTCATTCGTACGATCCATCCTAATTCATTCATATGATCCATTCTAATTCATTTGTACGATCCATTCTAATTCATTCGCACGATCCATTCCAATTCATTCGAACGATCCATTCTAATTCATTCGTATGATCCATTATAATTCATTCGCACATTCCATTCTAATTCATTCATTTGTGCGAATGAATTAGAATGGATCGTACGAATGAATTAGAATGGATCTTACGAATGAATTAGAATAGATTATGCGAATGAATTAGAATGGATCGTACGAATGAATTAGAATGGATCGTACGAATGAATTAGAATAGATCGTTCGAATGAATTAGAATTGATCGTTCAAATTAATTAGAACGGATCGTGCGAATGAATTAGAACGGATACATTCGTGCGAATGAATTATAATGGATCGTACGAATGAATTAGAATGGATCGTACGAATGAATTAGAATGGATCGTATGAATGAATTAGGATGGATCGTACGAATGAGCTAGAATGGATATATTCGTATGATTGAATAAGAATGGATACATTCGTGCGAATGAATTAGAATGGATACATTTGTGCGAATAAATTAGAATGGATTGTACGAATGAATTAGAATGGATCATTCGAATGAATTAGAATGGATCGTGCGAATGAATTAGAATGGATACATTCGTGTGATTGAATTAGAATGGATCATACAAATGAATTAGAATTGATCGTGCGAATGAATTAGAATGGATCATGCGAATGAATTAGAATGGATCATACGAATGAATTAGAATGGGTGGCATGAATTAGAATGAATCGTACGAATGAATTAGAATAGATCGTGAATGAATTAGAATGGATCGTTCGAATGAATTAGAAAGTTAGAATTGATCGTGCGAATGAATTAGAATGGATCGTACGAATAAATTAGAATGGATACAATCGTGCGAATGAATTAGAATGGATCGTACGAATGAATTAGAATGGATTGTACGAATGAATTAGAATGGATAGTACGAATTAATTAGAATGGATACAATCGTGCGAATGAATTAGAATGGATCGTACGAATGAATTAGAATGGATTGTACGAATGAATTAGAATGGATCGTGCGAATGAATTAGAATGGATACATTTGTGCAAATGAATTAAAATGGATCATACGAATGAATTAGAATGGATCGTCCGAATGAATTAGAATGGATCGTACGAATAAATTAGAATGGATCGTACGTACGAATGAAATAGAATGGATTGTACGAATGAATTAGAATGGATCGTACGAATGAATTAGACTGGATACATTCGTGCGAATGAATTAGAATGGATCATACGAATGAATTAGAATGGATTGTACGAATGAATTAGAATGGATCGTACGAATGAATTAGAATGGATCATAGGAATGAATTAGAATGGATCATAGGAATGAATTAGAATGGATCGTACGAATGAAATAGAATGGATCGTGCAACTGAATTAGAATGGATCGTACGAATGAATTAGAATGGATCATACAAATGAATTAGAATGGATCATGCGAGTGAATTAGAATGGATCGTACGAATGAATTAGAATAGATCGTACGAATAAATTAGAATGGATCGTACGAATGAATTAGAATGGATCGTGCGAATGAATTAGAATGGATCGTACGAATGAATTAGAATGGATCGTACGAATGAATTAGAATGGATCCTACGAATGAATTAGAATGGATACATTCGTATGAATGAATTAGAATGGATCGTTCGAATGAATTAGAATGGATCGTGCGAGTGAATTAGAATGGATCGTACGAATGAATTACAATGGATCGTGCGAAAGAATTAGAATGGGTTGTACGAATGAATTAGAATGGATCGTACAAATAAATTAGAATGGATCGTATGAATGAATTAGAATGGATCGTATGAATGAATTAGAATGGATCATACGAATGATTAGAATGGATTGTACGAATGAATTAGAATGGATCATACGAATGAATTAGAATGGATCGTATGAATTAGAATGGATCGTATCATATGAATTAGAATGGATCATATGAATGAATTAGAATGGATCATACAAATAATTAGAATGGATTGTACGAATGAATTAGAATGGATCATACGAATGAATTAGAATCGATCGTACGAATGAATTAGAATGGATCGTACGAATGAAACAGAATAGGTCGTACGAATGAAATAGAATTGATTGTACGAATGAATTAGAATGGATCGTGCGAATAAATTAGAATGGATCTGTGAATGAATTAGAATGGATCGTACAAATGAACTAGAATGGATACATTCGTGCGAATGAATTAGAATGGATCGTACGAATGAATTAGTATGGATCATACGAACGAATTAGAATAGATCGTGCAAATGAATTAGAATGGATCATACGAATGAATTAGAATGGATAGTACGAATGAATTCACGAATGTATCCATTCTAATTTATTCGCACGATCCATTCTAATTCATTTGAACGATCCATTGTAATTTATTTGCATGATCCATTCTAATTCATTCGCATATTCCATTCTAATTCAATCGTACGATCCATTCTAATTCATTCAGACGATCCATTCTTATTCATTCGCACAATCTATTCTAATTCATTCGTATGATCCACTCTAATTCATTCATACGATGCATTCTAATTCATTCATACGATCCATTCTAATTCATTCGTACGATCCATTCTAATTCATTCGCATGAATGTACCCATTCTAATTCATTCGCACGATCCATTCTAATTCATTCGTACGATCCATTCTTATTCATTCGTACGATCCATTCTAATTCATTCGTACGATCTATTCTTATTCATTCGTACGATCCATTCTTATTCATTCGTATGATCCATTCTAATTCATTCACACGAATGTATCCATTCTAATTCATTTGTACGATCCATTCTAATTCATTCACACGAATGTATCCATTCTAATTTATTCATATGACCCATTCTAATTCATTCATACGATTTATTCTAATTCATTCATATGAACCATTCTAATTCATTCGTACGATCCATTCTAATTCATTCGTATGTTCCACTCTAATTCATTCGCACGATCCATTCTAATTCATTCGCACGAAGGTATCCATTCTAATTTATTCATACGATCAATTCTACCTCATTCGTATGATCCATTCTAATTCACTCGCACGATACATTTTAATTCATCCGTACGATCCATTCTAATTCATTCGCACGAATATATCCATTCTAATTCATTATCCATTCTAATTCATTCGCACGATCTATTCTAATTCATTCGCACGAATGTATCTATTCTAATACATTCGTACGATCCATTCTAATTTATTCGCATGATCCATTCTAATTCATTCGCACGATCAATTCTAATTCATTCTCACATTCCATTCTAATTCATTCATACGATCCATTCAAATTCATTCGTATGATGCATTCTAATTCATTCATAAGATCCATTCTAATTCAATCATATGATTCATTCTAATTCATTCAGACAATCCATTCTCATTTATTCGTACGATCTATTCTAATTCATTCGGACGATCTATTCTAATTCATTCGTACTATCCATTCTAATTCATTCGAACGATCCATTTTAATAAATTCGTACAATCAATTCTAATTCATTCGCACATTCCATTCTAATTCATTCAAATGATCCATTCTAATTCATTCGTATGATTCATTCAAATTCATTCATACCATCCATTCTAATTCATTCGTATGATTCATTCTAATTCATTCAGACGATCCATTCTAATTTATTCGTACGATCTATTTTAATTTATTCGGATGATCCATTCTAATTCATTCGTACGATCCATTCTAATTTATTCACACGAATGTATCCATTCTTATTTATTCGTGTGATCCATTCTAAT
This sequence comes from Chamaelirium japonicum, assembly GCA_947650365.1. Taxonomy (NCBI): domain Eukaryota; kingdom Viridiplantae; phylum Streptophyta; class Magnoliopsida; order Liliales; family Melanthiaceae; genus Chamaelirium; species Chamaelirium japonicum. Next base: position 512,488 of record CANTAL010000119.1, read on the forward strand.
TCATTCGTACGATCCATTCTAATTCATTCGTACGATCCATTCTAATTCATTCGCACGATCCATTTTAATTCATTCACACAAATGTATCCATTCTAATTTATTCATACGAACCATTCTAATTCATTCGTACGATCCATTCTAATTCACTCGCACGATCCATTCTAATTCATTCGTACGATCCATTCTAATTTATTCGCACGAATGTATCCATTCTAATTCATTCGCACGATCCATTCTAATTCATTCGTACTATCTATTCTAATTCAGTCTCACGAATGTATCTATTCAAGTTCATTCGTACAATCCATTCTAATTCACTCGGACGATCCATTCTAATTCATTCGTACGATCCATTCTAATTCATTTGCACGATCGATTCTAATTCATTCATACGATCCATTCTAATTCATTCGTATGATTCATTCATATGATTCATTATAATTAATTCAGACGATCCATTCTAATTCATTCATACGATCCATTCTAATTCATTCGTAAGATCCATTTTAATTCATTTGTACGATCCTTTCTTATTCATTCGTACGATCCATTCTAATTCATTCGCACGAATGTATCCATTCTAATTCATTCGTACGATCCATTCTAATTCATTTACACGATCTATTCTAATTCATTTTTATGATCCATTCTAATTCAATCGCACGATCCATTCTAATTCATTCCCACGAATATATCTATTCTAATTCATTCGTACGATCCATTCTAATGCATTCATACGATCCATTCTAATTCATTCGCACGATCCTTTCTAATTCATTCGTACGATCGATTCTAATTCATTCGTATGATCCATTCTAATTCATTCGCATGAATGTATCCATTCTAATTCAATCGCACGATCCATTCTAATTCATTCGTACGATCTATTCTAATTCATTCGTACGATCCATTCTAATTCTTTCGCACAAATGTATCCATTCTAATTCAATCGCATGATCCATTCTAATTCATTCGTACGATCTATTCTAATTCATTCGTATGATCCATTCTAATTCATTCGTATGATCCATTCTAATGAATTCGTACGATCCATTCTAATTCATTCGTAGGATCCATTTTAATTCATTCGTACGATCCATTCTAATCCATTCGTACGATCCATTCTAATCCATTCGTACGATCCATTCTAATTCATTCGCACGATCCTTTGTAATTCATTCGTACGATCCATTCTAATTCATTCGCACGATCCATTCTAATTCATTCGCACGATCCATTCTAATTCGTTCGTACGATCCATTCTAATTCATTCGTACGATCCATTCTAATTCATTCGCACGATCCTTTCTAATTCATTCGCACGATCCATTCTAATTTATTCGTACGGTCCAGTCTAATTCATTCGCACGAATGTATCCATTCTAATTCATTCGTATGATCCACTCTAATTCATTTACACGAATGTATCAATTCTAATTCTTTCGTATGAGCAACTCTAATTCATTCATACGATCCATTCTTATTTATTCGTACGATCCATTCTAATTCATTCGTACGATCCATTCTAATTCATTCAGATGATCCATTCTAATTCATTCGTACGATCCATTCTAATTCATTCGTATAATCCATTCTAATTCATTCATACGATCCATTCTAATTCATTCGTATGATTGTATCCATTCTAATTCATTCGTATGATCCAATGTAATTCATTCGCATGATCCATTCTAATTCATTCGTACTTTCCATTCTAATTCTTTCGTAAGATCCATTCTAATTCATTCGCACGATCTATTGTAATTCATTAGTATGATCCATTCTAATTCATTCGCATGAATGTATCCATTCTAATTCATTCGTACGATCCATTCTGATTCATTCGTATGATCCTTTCTAATTCATTCGTACGATCCATTCTAATTCACTCGCACGATCCAGTCTAATTCATTCGTACGATCCATTCTAATTCATTCGCACGAATGTATCCGTTCTAATTCATTCGCACGATCCATTCTAATTCATTCGTATGATCTATTCATAATCCATTCTAATTCATTCGTACAATCCATTCTAATTCATTCGCACGAATGTATCCATTCTAATTCATTCATAGAACCCATTCTAATTTATTCATATGAATGTATCCATACTAATTCATTCGTACGATCCATTCTAATTTATTCGTACGAATGTATCCATTCTAATTCATTCGTACGATCAATTCTAATTCATTCACACGATCCATTCTAATTCATTCGTACGATCCATTCTAATTCATTCGTATGATCCATTCTAATTCATTCGCACGAATGTATTCATTCTAGTTCATTCATACGATCCATTCTAATTCATATGCATGGATGTATCTATTCTAATTCATTCGTACAATCCATTCTAATTTATTCGCATGATCCACTCTAATTTATTCATACGATCCATTCTAATTCATACGTACGATCCATTCTAATTCATTCACTCGATCCATTCTAATTCATTCGTATGATCCATTCTAATTCAATCGCACGATCCATTCTAATTCATTCGTACGATCCATTCTAATTCATTCGAACGATCCATTCTAATTCATTTAGACGATCTATTCTAATTCATTCGCACGAATGTATCCATTCTAATTCATTCGTACGATCCATTCTAATTCGTTCATACGACCTATTCTAATTCATTCAAACGATCCATTCTAATTCATTCGTAAGATCCATTCTAATTCATTTGCACGATCCATTCAAATTCATTCATACGATCCATTCTAATTAATTCGTATAATTCATTCTAATTCATTCAGACGATCCATTGTAATTCATTGGCACGATCTATTCTAATTCATTCGTACGATCCATTCTAAATCATTCGTACGATCTATTCTAATTCATTCGCACATTCCATTCTAATTCATTCGTACGATCCATTCTAATTCATTTGCACATTCCATTCTAATTCATTCGTACGATCCATTCTAAATCATTTGAACCATCCAATCTAATTCATTCGAACAATCTATTCTAATTCTTTCGTATGATCCATTCTAATTCATTCGCATGATCCATTCTAATTCATTCATATGATCCATTCTAATTCAATCGTACGATCAATTCTAATTCATTCGTACGACTCATTCTAATTCATTCGTACGATCCATTCTAATTCTTTCGCATGAATGTATCCATTCTAATTCATTTGTACGATCCATTCTCATTCATTCGCACGAAATTTTCCATTCTAATTCATTCGTACGATCCATTCTATTTAATTCATAAGAATGTATCCATTCTAATTCACTCGTACGATCCATTCTAATTTATTCGTACGAATGTATCAATTCTAATTCATTCGTACGATCCATTCTAATTCATTCACACGATCCATTTTAATTCATTCGTACGATCCGTTCTAATTCATTCGTATCATCAATTCTAATTCATTCGCACGAATACTATTCTAGTTCATTCGTGCGATCCATTCTAATTCATTCACATGGATGTATCCATTCTAATTCATTCGTATGATCCATTCTAATTCATTCACACGAATGTATCCATTCTAATTCATTCGTACGATCCATTCTAATTCATTCGCATGATCCACTCTAATTCATTCATACGATCTATTCTAATTCATTCGTACGATCCATTCTAATTCATTCACACGATCCATTCTAATTCATTCGTATGATCCATTCTAATTCAATCGCACGATCCATTCTAAATCATTCGTACGATCCATTCTAATTCATTCGTACGATCCATTCTAATTCATTCGAACGATCCATTTTAATTCATTCTGACGATCCATTCTAATTCATTCGCACGAATGTATCCATTCTAATTCATTCGTACTATCCATTCTAATTCATTCGTACAATCCATTCTAATTCATTCGTACGATCTATTCTAATTCATTTGTACGATCAATTCTAATTCATTAGCACATTCCATTCTATAATTCATTCGTACGATCCATTCTATTTCATTCGAACGATCCATTCTAATTCATTCGAACGATCTATTCTAATTCATTCGTACGATCCATTCTAATTCATTCGCACATTCCATTCTAATTCATTCGTACGATCCATTCTAATTCTTTCGAACGATCCATTCTAATTCATTCGCACAATCTATTCTAATTCATTCGTACGATCCATTCTAATTCATTTGCATGATCCATTCTAATTCATTCGTATGATCTATTCTAATTCATTCGTACGATCCATTCTAATTCATTCGTACGACCCATTCTAATTCATTCGTACGATCCATTCTAATTCAATCGCACGAATGTATCCATTCTAATTCATTCGTACGATCCATTCTAATTCATTTGTACGATCCATTCTACTTCATTCGCAGGATCCATTCTAATTCATTCAAACGATCCATTCTAATTCATTCAAACGATCCATTCTAATTCATTCGAACGATCCATTCTAATTCATTCGTATGATCTATTCTAATTTATTCATACGATCCATTCTAATTCATTCGTAAGATCCATTCTAATTCATTCGCACGATGTATTCTAATTCATTCGTACGATCCATTCTAATTCATTCGTACGATCCATTCTAATTCTTATGTATGAACCATTCTAATTCATTCGCGCATTCCATTCTAATTCATTCGTACGATCCATTCTAATTCATTCAAACGATCCATTCTAATTCATTCGAACGATCCATTCCAATTCATTCGTATGATCTATTCTAATTTATTCATACGATCCATTCTAATTCATTCGTATGATCCATTCTAATTCATTCGCACGATGTATTCTAATTCATTCGTACGATCCATTCTAATTCAATCGTACGATCCATTCTAATTCATTCGCACTAATCTATCCATTGTAATTCATTCGTACGATCTATTCTAATTCAGTCACACGATCCATTCTAATTCATTCGTACGATCCATTCTAATTCATTCGTATGATCTATTCTAATTTATTCATACGATCCAATCTAATTCATTCGCACGAATGTATCCATTCTAATTCTTTTGCACGATCCATTCTATTTCATTCGAACGATCCATTCTAATTCTTTTGTATGATCCATTCTAATTCATTCGCACATTCCATTCTAATTTATTCGTACAATCTATTGTAATTCATTCATACGATCCATTCAAATTCATTCGTACGATCCATTATAATTCATTCCTACCATCCATTCTAATTCATTCGTACGATCCATTCTAATTCATTCGCACAAATGTATATATTGTAATATATTTGTATGATCCATTCTAATTCATTCGCATGATCCATTCTAATTCATTCGTACGAATGTATCCATTCTAATTCATTCGTACGATCCATTCTAATTCATTCGAACGATCCATTCTAATTCATTCGAATGATCCATTCTAATCCATTCGGACGATCCATTCTAATGCATTCATACGATCCATTCTAATTCATTCATACGATCCATTTTAATTCATTCGCACGATCCATTCTAATTCATTCGTTCGACCCATTCTAATTCATTCATACGATCCATTCTAATTCATTCATACGATCCATTATAATTTATTCATATGATTCATTCTAATTCATTTAGACGATCCATTCTAATTCATTCGCACGACCCATTCTAATTCATTCATAGGATCCATTCTAATTCACTCGCACGATCCATTCAAATTCATTCGTAGGATCCATTCTAATTTATTCGCCCGAATGTATCCATTCTAATTCATTTGCAGGATCCATTCTAATTCATTTGTACGATCTATTCTAATTCATTCGCACGAATGTATCCATTCAAGTTCATTCGTACGATCCATTCTAATTCACTCGGACGATCCATTCTAATTCATTCGTACGACCCAGTCTAATTCATTCGCACGAATGTATCCATTCTAATTCATTCGATGATCCATTCTAATTAATTCGTATGAACCATTCTAATTCATTCATATGATCCACTCTAATTCATTTGTACGATCCATTCTAATTCATTCGTACGATCCATTCTAATTCATTCGTACAATCCATTCTAATTCATTCATATGATCCATTCTAATTCATTCGTACAATCCATTCTAATTCATTCACATTATCCATTCTAATTCATTCACACGATCCATTATAATTCATTCGCATGATCCATTCTAATTAATTCGTTCGACCCATTCAAATTCATTCATACGATCCATTCTAATTCATTCGTAAGATCCAATCTAATTCATTCCCACGAATGTATCCATTCTAATTCATTCCTACGATCCATTCTAAGGCATTCGTATGATCTATTCTAATTCATTCGTACGATCCATTCTAATTCATTCACACGAATGTATCCATTCTAATTTATTCGTACGATCCATTCTAATTCATTCGCACGATCCATTCTAATTCATTCATACGATCCATTCTAATTCATTTGTATGATTCATTTGAATTCATTCTGATGATCCATTCTAATTCATTCGTACGATCTATTATAATTCTTTTGTACGATCCATTCTTATTCATTCGCACGAATGTATCCATTCTAATTCTTTTGTATGATCTACTCTAATTCATTCATACGATCCATTCAAATTCATTTGTACGATCCATTATAATTCATTCGTACGATCTATTCCAATTCATTGCACGAATGTATCCATTCTAATTCATTCGCACGATCCATTGTAATTCATTCGAACGATACATTCTAATTCATTCATATGATCCATTCTAATTCATTCGCACATTCCATTCTAATTCATTCGTACGATCTATTCTAATTCATTCGCACAATTCATTCATACGATCCATTCTAATTCATTCGCACGAATATTTCTATTCTAATTCATTCGTACGATCTATTCTAATTCATTCGCACGATCCATTCTAATTCATTCATATGATCCATTCTGATTCATTCGTATGATTCATTCTAATTCATTCAGACGATCCATTCTAATTCATTCGCATGAATGTATCCATTCTAATTCATTCGTACGATCCATTCTAAATCATTCATACGATTCATTCTAATTCATTCGCACGAATGTATCCATTCTAATTCATTCGTATGATCCATTCTAATTCATTCGCACGATCCATTCTAATTCATTCGCACGATCTATTCTAATTCATTCGCACGATCCATTCTAATTCATTTGTATGATCCATTCTAATTCATTCGCACATTCCATTCTAATTCATTCGTACGATCCATTCTAATTCATTCGCACGATCCATTCTAATTCATTCATACGATCCATCCTAATTCATTCGTATGATCCATTCTTGTTCATTCACACGAATGTATCTATTCTAATTCATTCGTATGATCCATTCTAATTCAATCGCACGATCCATTCTAATTCATTCGTACGATCCATTCTAATTCATTCGTACGATCCATTCTAATTCATTCGCACGAATGTATCCATTCTAGTTCATTCGTACAATCCATTCTAATTCATTCGCATGGATGTATCCATTCTAATTCATTCGTACGATCCATTCTAATTCATTCGCATGAATGTATCCATTCTAATTCATTCGCACGATCCATTCTAATTCATTCGCACGATCTATTCTAATTCATTCGTACGATCCATTCTAATTCACTCGCACGATCCATTCTAATTCATTCGAACGATCCATTCTAATTCAGTCGTACGATCCATTCTAATTCACTCGCACGATCCATTCTAAATCATTCGTACGATCCATTCTAATTCATTCGAACGATCCATTCTAATTCATTCGTTCGATCCATTCTAATTCATTCGTACGATCCATTCTAATTCACTCGCATGATCTATTCTAATTCATTCGAACGATCCATTCTAATTCATTCGTACGATCCATTCTAATTCATTCATTTGATCCATTCTAATTCATTCATACGATCCATTCTAACTCATTCATAAAATCTATTCTCATTCATTCGCACAAATGTATACATTCAAATTCATTCGTACGATCCATTCTAATGCATTCGTACGATCCATTCTAATTCATTCGCACGATCCATTCTAATTCACTCGCACGATCCATTCTAATTCATTCGCACGAATGTATCCATTCTAATTCATTCGTATGATCCACTCTAATTCATTCATACGATCCATTCTAATTCATTCGTACGATCCATTCTAATTCACTCGGATGATCCATTCTAATTCATTCTCTCGAATCAATCGAATTCAATCACACGAATGTATCCATTCTAATTCATTTGCACGATCCATTCTAATTCATTCGTACGATCCATTCTAATTCATTCGTATGATCCATTCTAATTCAATCGCACAATCTATTCTAATTCATTCGTACGATCCTTTCTAATTCATTCGTATGATTCATTCTAATTCATTCAGACGATCCATTCTAATTCATTCGCACCAATGTATCCATTCTAATTCATTCGTATGATCCATTCTAATTCATTCGTACGATCCATTCTAATTCATTCGCAAGAATGTACCCATTCTAATTTATTCGTACGATCCATTCTAATTCATTCGCACGATCTATTCTAATATATTCGTACGATCCATTCTAATTCATTCGCACAACTGTATCCATTCTAATTCATTCATATGATCCACTCTAATTCATTTATAGGATCCATTCTAATCCATTCGTACGATCCATTCTAATTCACTCGGACGATCCATTCTAATTCATTCTCACGAATCAATCTAATTCATTCGCGCGAATGTATCCATTCTAATTCATTCGCACGATCCATACGAATGTATCCATTCTAATTCATTCGTACGATCCATTCTAATTCATTCACACGATCCATTCTAATTCATTCATATGATCCATTGTAATTAATTCGCAAGATCCTTTCTAATTCATTCACATGATCCATTCTAATTCATTTGTACCATCCATTCTAATTCATTCGTACGATCCATTCTTATTCATTCGTACGATCCATTCTAATTTATTCGTGCAAATGTATCCACTCTAGTTCATTCGTACGGTCCATTCTAATTGATTCACACGATCGATTCTAATTCATTCATATGTTCCATTGTAATTAATTTGCACGATCTATTCTAATTCATTCACATGATCCATTCTAATTCATTTATACGATCCATTCTAATTCATTCGTACGATCCATTCTTATTCATTCGTACTATCCAATCTAATTTATTCGTACGAATGTATCCATTCTAATTCATTCGTACGATCCATTCTAATTCATTCACATGATCCATTCTAATTCATTCGTACGATCCATTCTAATTCATTCGCACGATCCATTTTAATTCATTCGCATGATATATTCTAATGCATTCGTACAATCCATTCTAATTCACTCGCACGATCCATTCTAATTCTTTCGAAAGATCCATTCTAATTCATTCGTACGAATGTATCCATTCTAATTCATTCGTACGATCCATTCTAATTCATTCGCACAATCCATTCTAATTCATTCGTACGAATGTATCCATTCTAATTCATTCGTACGATCCATTCTAATTCATCTGCACAAATGTATCCATTCAAATTCATTCGTACGATCCATTCTAAATCAATCGCACGATCCATTCTAATTCATTCGTATGATCAATTCTAATTCATTCATACTATCCATTCTAATTCATTCGTATGATTCATTCTAATTCATTCGTATTATTCATTCTAATTCATTCAAATGATCCATTCTAATTCATTCGTACGATCCATTCTAATTCATTCGTACAATCTATTTTAATTCATTCGTGTGATCTATTCTAATTCATTCGCATGAATGTATCCATTCTAGTTCATTCGTACGATCCATCGAATGAATTAGAATCAATCGTACGAATGAATTAGAATGGTTACATTCGTGCGAATGAATTAGAATGGATCGTCTGAATGAATTAGAATGAATCATACGAATTTATAAGAAAGGATCGTATAAATGAATTAGAATGGATCGTGCGAAAGAATTAGAATGGATCTTACGAATGAATTAGAATGGATCAAACGAATGAATTAGAATGGGTCGAACGAATGAATTAGAATGGATCATGTGAATGAATTAGAATGGATCGTATGAATGAATTAGAATGGATACATTCGTACGAATAAATTAGAATGGATCGTTCGAATGAATTAGAATGAATCGTGCGACTGAATTAGAATGGATCGTACGAATGAATTAGAATAGATCGTGCAAATGAATTAGAATGGATCGTGCGAATGAATTAGAATAGATACATTCATGCGAATGAATTAGAATGGATCGTACGAATGAATTAGAATGGATACATCCATGCGATGAATTAGAATGGATCGTACGAATGAACTTGAATGGATACATTCGTGCGACTGAATTAGAATAGATCGTACGAATGAATAAGAATGGATCATGCGAATGAATTAGAATGGATATATTCGTGCGAATGAATTAGAATGGATCGTACGAATGAATTAGAATGGATCATGCGAATGAATTAAAATGGATCGTACGAATGAATTAGAATGGATATATTCGTGTGAATGAATTAGAATGGATCGTACGAGTGAATGAGAATGGATCGTACGAATGCATTAGAATGGATCGTACGAATGAATTAGAATGGATACATTCATGCGAATGAATTAGAATGGATCGTATGAATGAATTAGAATGGGTCGAACGAATGAATTAGAATGGATCGTACGAATGAATTAGAATGGATCGTACGAATGAATTACAATGGATCGTACGAATGAATTAGAATGGATCGTGTGATTGAATTAGAATGGATACATTCGTGCGAATGAATTGAAATGCATCGTACGAATGAATTAGAATAGATCGTACAAATGAATTAGAATGGATCGTGCGATTGAATTAGAATGAATAGATCCATGCGAATGAATTAAAATGGATCGTACGAATGAACTAGAATGGATACATTCGTGCGAATGAATTAGAATGGATCGTATGAATGAATTAGAATAGATTGTACGAATGAATTAGAATGGATACATTCTTGCGAATGAATTAGAATGTATCGTACGAATGAAATAGAGTGGATTGCACGAATGAATTAGAATGGATCGTTCGAATGAATTAGAATGGATTGTACGAATGAATTAGAATGAATCGTACAAATGAATTAGAATAGATCGTGCGAATGAATTAGAATAGATCATCTGAATGAATTAGAATGAATCGTACGAATGAATTAGAATAGATCGTACGAATGAATTAGAATAGATTGTACGAATGAATTATAATGGGTCGTACGAATGAATTAGAATGGATCGTATGAATGAATTAGAATGGATCGTGCGAATGAATTAGAATGGATACATTCGTGCGAATGAATTAGATTGATTTGTGAGAATGAATTCGAATGGATCGTCTGAGTGAATTAGAATGGATCGTCTGAATAAATTAGAATGGATACATTCGTGCAAATGAATTAGACTGGATCATACGAATGAATTAGAATGGATCGTCCGAGTGAATTAGAATGGATCGTACGAATGAACTTGAATGGATACATTCATGCGACTGAATTAGAATAGATCGTCTAAATGAATTAGAATGAATCATACGAATGAATTAGAATGGATCGTATGAATGAATTAGAATGGATCGTGCAAATGAATTAGAATGGATCATATGAATAAATTAGAATGGGTACATTCTTGCGAATGAATTAGAATGGATCGTACGAATGAATTAGAATGGATCATACGAATGAATTAGAATGGATATATTCGTGCGAATAAATTTGAATGGATCGTTTGAATGAATTAGAATGGATCGTACGAATGAATTAGAATGGATAGTGCGATTGAATTTGAATGGATCATACGAATGAATTAGAATGGATTGTACGAATGAATTAGAATGGATCGTGCGAATGAATTAGAATGGATACATTCGTGCGAGTGAATTAGATTGATTCGTGAGAATGAATTAGAATGGATCATCCGAGTGAATTAGAATGGATCGTACGAATGAATTAGAATGGATCGTATGAATGAATTATAGTGGATCATATGAATGAATTAGAATGGATATATTCGTGCGAATGAATTAGAATGGATCGTACAAATGAATTAGAATAGATCGTGCTCATGAATGAGTATGGATCGTCTAAATGAATTAGAATGAATCATACGAATGAATTAGAATGGATCGTATGAATGAATTAGAATGGATCGTGCAAATGAATTAGAATGGATCGTACGAATAAATTAGATAGATACAATCGTGTGAATGAATTAAATGGATCGTACGAATGAATTAGAATGGATGTAGAAATGCATTAGAATGGATCGTATGAATGAATTAAAAAGGATACATTCGTGCGAATGAATTAGAATGGATCGTATGAATGAATTAGAATGGGTCGAACGAATGAATTAGAATGGATCATGCGAATGAATTAGAATGGATCGTGTGAATGAATTGGAATGGATCGTACGAATGAATTAGAATGGATCGTACGAATGAATTAGAATGGATCGTACGAATAAATTAGAATGGATACATTCGTACAAATGAATTAGAATGGATCATGTGAATGAATTAGAATGGATCGTACAAATATATTAGAATGGATACATTCATGTGAATGAATTAGAATGGATCGTGCGAATGAATTAGAATGGATTGTACGAATGAATTAGAATGGATCGTACGAATGAATTAGAATGGATCGTACGAATGAATTACATTCGTACGATCCATTCTTATTCATTCGTATGATCCATTCTAATTCATTCGTATAATATATTCTAATTCATTCATACGATCCATTCTAATTCATTCGTACGAATGTATCCATTCTAGTTCATTCGTACAATCCATTCTAATTCATTCGCATGGATGTATCCATTCTAATTCATTCATACGATCCATTCTAATTCATTCGTACAATCAATTCTAATTCATTCGCAGGATCCATTCTAATTCATTCGTACGATCCATTCTAATTCATTCGTATAATCCATTCTAATTCATTTGTACAATCCATTCTAATTCATTCGTACGATCCATTCTACTTCATTCATATGAATGTATCCATTCTAATTCATTCGCACGATCCATTCTAATTCATTCGTACGATCTATTCTAATTCAGTCACATAAATGTATCCATTCAGTTTCATTCGTACGATCCATTCTAATTCACTCGGACGATCCATTCTAATTCATTCATACGATCCAGTCTAATTCATTCGCACGAATGTATCCATTCAAATTCATTTGTATGATCTATTCTAATTCATTCGTACGACCCATTCTAATTCATTCGCACGAATGTATCCATTCTATTTTATTCGTACGATCCATTCTAATTGATTCGCATGGATTTATCCATTCTAATTCATTCGTACGATCCATTCTAATTCATTCGCACGAATGTATCCATTCAAATTCATTCGCACGATCCATTCTAATTCATTCGCACGATCTATTCTAATTCATTCGTACGATCCATTCTAATTCATTCGTACGATCCATTCTAATTCATTCGCACGAATGTATCTATTCTAATTCATTCATACGATCCATTCTAAATCATTCGTACGATCCATTCTAATTTATTCATACGAATATATCCATTGTAATTCATTCATACGATCCATTCTAATTCATTCATACGATCCATTCTAATTCATTCGTTTGATCCATTCTAATTCAATCGCACGATCCATTCTAATTCATTCGTACGAACCATTCTAATTCATTCGTACGATCCATTCTAATTCATTCGTACGATCCATTCTAATTCATTCGTATGATCCATTCTAATTCATTCATACAATGCATTCTAATTTATTCGTACGATCCATTCTAATTCATTCGCACGAATGTATCTATTCTAATATATTTGTACGATCCATCCTAATTCATTCGCATGATCCACTCTAATTCATTCGTACAAATGTATCCATTCTAATTCATTCGTATGATCCATTCTAATTCATTCGTACGATCCATTCTAATTCATTCGTACGATCCATTCTAATTCATTCACACGAATGTATCCATTCTAATTCATTCGTATGATCCATTCAAATTCATTTGCATGGATGTATCCATTCTAATTCATTCGTACAATCCATTCAATTTCATTCGTATGATCCATTCTAATTCATTCGTACGAATGAATTAGAATGGATACATTCGTGCGAATGAATTAGAATGGATCATACGAATGAATTAGAATGGATACATCCATGCAAATGAATTTGAATGTATCATACGAATGAATTAGAATGGATCGTGCGAATGAATTGGAATGGATAAATTCGTGCAAATGAATTAGAATGGATCGTACGAATGAATTAGTATGGATCGTACGAATGAATTAGAATGGATCGTACGAATGAATTAGAATGGATACATTCGTACGAATGAATTAGAATGGATCATGTGAATGAATTAGAATGGATCGTACAAATATATTAGAATGGATACATTCGTGCAAATAAATTAGAATGGATCGTACGAATGAATTAGAATGGATTGTACGAATAAATTAGAATGGATCATACGAATGAATTAGAATGGATCGTACGATTGAATTAGAATAGATCGTACGAATGAATTAGAATGGATCGTACGAATGAATTAGAATGGATCGTGCGATTGAATTAGAATGGATCATATGAATGAATTAGAATGGATCATGTGAATGAATTAGAATGGATCGTACGAATGAGTTAGAATGGATACATTCGTACGAATAAATTAGAATCGATCATACGAATGATTTAGAATTGATCATACGAATGAATTAGAATGGATACATTCGTGCGAATGAATTAGAATGGATCGTACGAATGAATTAGAATGGATCGGACGAATGAATTAGAATGGATCGTGCGAATGAACTCGAATGGATCGTGCGAATGAATTAGAATGGATACATTCGTGCGAATGAATTAGAATGGATCGTGCGAATGAATTAGAATGGATACATCCATGCGAATGAATTAGAATGGATCGTACGAATGAACTAGAATGGATACATTTGTGTGAATGAATTAGAAAGGATCGTACGAATGAATTAGAATGGATCGTACGAATGAATTAGAATGGATACATCTATGCAAATGAATTTGAATGGATCATACGAATGAATTAGAATGGATCGTGCGAATGAATTAGAATGGATCGTATGAATGAATTAGAGTAGATAATACGAATGAATTAGAATGGATACATTCGTGCGAATGAATTAGACTGGATCGTACGAATGAATTAGAATGGATCGTCCGAGTGAATTAGAATGGATCGTACGAATGAACTTGAATGGATACATTTGTGCGACTGAATTAGAATAGATCGTACGAATGAATTAGAATGGATCGTGCGAATGAATTAGAATGGATCATACGAATGAATTAGAATGGATCGTTCGAATGAATTAGAATGGATCGTGCGAATGAATTAGAATGGATCGTACGAATGAATTAGAATGGATCATTCGAATGAATTAAAATGGATCGTGCGAAAGAATTAGAATGGATACATTCGTGCGAATGAATTAGAATGTATCGTACGAATGAATTAGAGTTGATCATACGAATGAAATAGAATGGATACATTCGTGCGAATGAATTAGAATGGATCATACGAATGAATTAGAATAGATCGTTCGAGTGAACTAGAATGGATCGTCTAAATGAATTAGAATGAATAATACGAATGAATTAGAATGGGTCATATGAATGAATTAGAATGGATCGATTTAATGAATTAGAATGGATCGTACGAATAAATTAGAATGGATACATTCGTGCGAATGAATTAGAATAAATCGTACGAATGAATTAGAATGGATTGTACGAATGAATTAGAATGGATCATACGAATGAATTAGAATGGATACATTCGTGCGAATGAATTAGAATGGATCGTAAGAATGAATTAGAATAGATAGTGCGAATGAATTAGAATGGATCGTCAGAATGAATTAGAATGAATCATACGAATGAATTAGAATGGATCGTTTGAATGAATTAGAATGGTTCGTACGAATGAATTAGAATGCATCATACGAATGAATTAGAATGAATACATTCGTGCGAATGAATTAGAACGGATCGTACGAATGAATTAGAATAGATCGTGCGAATGAATTAGAATGGATCGTCTGAATGAATTAGAATGGATCGTACGAGTGAATTAGAATGGATCGTACGAATGAATTAGAATAGATCGTGCGAATAAATTAGAATAGAATGTACGTATGAATTAGAATGGATCGTATGAATGAATTAGAATGGATACATTCGTGCAAATGAATTAGAATGGATCGTACGAATGAATTAGAATGGATCATTCGAATGAATTAGAATGGATCGTGCGAATGAATTAGAATGGATCTTTCGAATGAATTAGAATTGATCGTGCGAATGAATTAGAATGGATACAATCATGCGAATGAATTAGAATGGATCGTACGAATGAATTAGAATGGATCGTACTAATGAATTAGAATGGATCATATGAATGAATTAGAATGGATCATACGAATGAATTAGAATGTATACATTCATGCGAATAAATTAGAATGGATCGTACGAATGATTTAGAATGGATCGTGCGAGTGAATTACAATGGATCGTACGAATGAATTAGAATCGATCATTCAAATGAATTAGAATGGATCGTGCGAGTGAATTAGAATGGATCGTACGAATGAATTAGAATAGATCGTGCGAATGAATTAGAATGGATCATGCGAATGAATTAGAATGGATACATTCGTGTGAATGAAATAGAATGAATCGTACGTAAGAATTAGAATGGATACATCCCTTCGAATGAATTAGAATGGATCATACGAATGAACTAGAATGGATACATTCGTGCGAATGAATTAGAATGGATTGTACGAATGAATTAGAATGGATCATATGAATGAATTAGAATGGATACATTTGTGCAAATGAATTAGACTGGATCGTACGAATGAATTAGAATGGATCGTCCTAGTGAATTTGAATGGATCGTACGAATGAACTTGAATGGATACATTCGTGCGACTGAATTAGAATTGATCGTACGAATGAATTAGAATAGATCGTGCGAATGAATTAGAATGGATACATTCATGCGAATGAATTAGAATGGATCGTAAAAATGAATTAGAATGGATTGTGCGAGTGAATTAGAATGGATCGTACGAATGAATTAGAATAGATCGTGCGAATTAATTAGAATAGATCGTCTAAATGAATTAGAATGAATCATACGAATGAATTAGAATGGATCGTTTGAATGAATTAGAATGGATCGTGCGAATTAATTAGAATGGTTCGTGCAAATGAATTAGAATGGAAGCATTCGTGCAAATGAATTAGAATGGATCGTACGAATGAATTAGAATAGATCGTACAAATGAATTAGAATAGATTGAACGAATGAATTAGAATGGATACATTGGTGTGAATGAATAAGAATGGATCATACGAATGAATTAGAATGGATACATTCGTGCGAATAAATTAGAATGAATCTTACTAATGAATTATAATGGATAGACTCGTGCGAATGAATTAGAATGGATTAAATTAGAATGGATCGTATGAATGAATAAGTATGGATCGTACGAATAAATTAGAATCGATCGTACGAATGAATTAGAATGGATCATACGAATAAATTAGAATGGATCATGCGAATGAATTAGAATGGATCGTACGAATGAATTAGAATCGAATGTGCGAATGAGTTAGAATGTATAGTACAAATGAATTAGAATAGATCATGCAAATAAATTAGAATGGATCGTGCGAATGAATTAGAATGGATCGTGCGAGTGAAGTAGAATGGATCGTACTAATGAATTAGAATGGACCATGCGAATGAATTAGAATGGATCGTACGAATGAATTAGAATGGATCGTACGAATGAATTAGAATGGATACATTCGTACGAATGAATTAGAATGGATCATGTGAATGAATTAGAATGGATCGTACAAATATTTTAGAATACATACATTCGTGCGAATGAATTAGAATGGATCGTACGAATGAATTAGAATGGATCGTGCGAATAAATTAGAATGGATACATTCGTGCGAATGAATTAGAATGGATCGTATGAAAGAATTAGAATAGATTGTACGAATGAATTAGAATGGATAGATTCGTGTGAATGAATTAGAATGTATCGTACGAATGAAATTGAATGGATTGTACGAATGAATTAGAATGGATTGTACGAATAAACTTGAATGGATACATTCGTGCGATTAATTAGAATGGATCGTCCGTGTGAATTAGAATGGATCGTACGAATGAATTAGAATGGATCATATGAATGAATTAGAGTGGATCAGACGAATGAATTAGAATGGATCGTACGAATGTAATTCATTCATACGATCCATTCTAATTCATTCGTATGATCCATTCCAATTCATTCGTACGATCCATTCTAATTCATTCGTACAATCCATTCTAATTCATTCGTACGATCCATTCTAATCATTCGCACGAATATATCTATTCTAATATATTTGTATGATCCATTCTAATTCATTCGCATGATCCATTCTAATTCATTCGTATGAATGTATCCATTCTAATTCATTCGTACGATCCATTTTAATTCATTCGTACGATCCATTTTAATTCATTCGTACGATCCATTCTAATTCATTCGTATGATCCATTCTAATTCATTCGCACGATCCATTCTAATTCATTCGAACGATCCATTCTACATCATTCGTACGATCCATTCTAATGCATTCGTATGATCCATTCTAATTCATTTGTACGATCCATTCTAATTCATTGACACGATCCATTCAAATTCATTTGCACGATCCATTCTAATTCATTCGTTCGACCCATTCTAATTCATTCATACAAACCATATTAATTCATTCGTAAGATCCATTCTAATTCATTCGAATGAATGTATCCATTCTAATTCATTCGAACGATCCATTCTAATGCATTCGTACGATCCATTCTAATTCATTCATACGAATGTATCTATTCTAATTCATTCGTACGATCTATTCTAATTCATTCATACGATCCATTCTAATTCATTTGTATGATCCATTCTAATTCATTAGTACGATCCATTCTAATTCACTCGCACGATCCATTCTAATTCATTCGCACGATCCATTCTAATTCATTCGCACGATCTATTCTAATTCATTTGTACTATCCATTCTAACTCATTTACACATTCCATTCTAATTCATTCATACGATCCATTCTAATTCATTCGCACGATCCATTCTAATTTATTTGTACGATCCATTCTAATTCATTCGTACGATCCATTCCAATTCATTTGCACAAATGTATCCATTCTAATTCATTCATACGATCCATTCTAATTCATTCATACGATCCATTCTAATTCATTCGTATGATCCATTCTAATTCATTCGTACGATCCATTCTAATTCATTCGCACGAATATATCTATTATAATTCATTCGGACGATCCGTTCTAATTCATTCGAACGATCCATTCTAATTCATTCGCACGAATGTATCCATTCTAATTCATTCGTATGATCCACTCTAATACATTCATACGATCTATTCTGATTCATTCGTACGATCCATTCTAATTCATTCATACGATCCATTCTAATTCATTCGCACGAATGTATCCATTCTAATTCATTCGCACGATCCATTCTAATTCATTCGAATGATCTATTCTAATTCATTCGTACGATCTATTCTAATTCATTTGCACGATCCATTCTAATTCATTCGAATGATCCATTCTAATTCATTCGTACAATCCATTCTAATTCATTCGTACGATCCATTCTAATTCATTCGGAACATACGAATGAATTAGAATGGATACATTCGTGCGAATGAATTAGAATGGATCGTACGAATGAATTAGAATAGATCGTGCGAATAAATTTGAATGGATCGTCTGAATTAATTAGAATGAATCATACGAATGAATCAGAATTGATCGTATGAATGAATTAAAATGGTTCGTACTAATGAATTAGAATGGATCATACAAATGAATTAGAATGGATACATTCGTGCGAATGAATTAGAATGGATCGTACGAACGAATTAGAATAGATCGTGCGAATGAATTAGAATTGATCGTCTGAATGAATTAGAATGAATCATACGAATGAATTAGAATGGATCATATGAATGAATTAGAATGGATCGTGCGAATGAGTTAGAATAGATCATACGAATAAATTAGAACGAATACATTTGTGTGAATGAATTAGAATGGATCGTACGAATGAATTAGAATAGATCGTATGAATGCATTAGAATGGATCGTGCGATTGAATTAAAATGGATCATACGAATGAATTAGAATGTTCTAATTTTTTCATATGATCCATTCTAATTCATTTGTACGATCCATTCTAATTCATTCGTACGATCCAATCTTATTCATTCGTACGATCCATTCTAATTCAATCCATTCTAATACATTCGCATGAATGTATCCATTCTAATTCATTAGTAAGATCCATTCTAATTTATTCGCACGAATGTATCCATTCTAATTCATTCGTACAATCCATTCTAATTCACTCGGACGATCCATTCTAATTCATTCGCACGAATGTATCCATTCTAATTTATCGATACAATCTATTCTAATTCATTCGTACGATCCATTCTAATTCATTCGTACGATCCATTCTAATTCATTCGCACGAATGTATCCATTCTAATTCATTCGCACAATCCATTCTAATTTATTCGCATGATCCATTCTAATTCATTCATACGATCTATTCTAATTCATTCATATGATTCATTCTAATTCATTCAGACGATCCATTCTAATTCATTCGCACGATCTAATCTAATTCATTCGTACGATCCATTCTAATTCAATCGCACGATCCATTCTAATTTATTCGTACGATCCATTCTAATTCATTCGAACGTATGTATCCATTCTAATTCATTTGTACGATCTATTCTAATTCAGTCGCACGAATATATCCATTCAGGTTCATTCGTACGATCCATTCTAATTCACTCGGATAATCCATTCTAATTCATTCGTACGATCCAGTCTAATTCATTCGCACGAATGTATCCATTCTAATACATTCGTATGATCCATTCTAATTCATTCGTACGAACCATTCTAATTCATTCATACGATCCATTCTAATTCATTCGTATGATTCATTCTAATTCATTTAGACGATCCATTCTAATTCATTTGCACGATCTATTCTAATTAATTCGTACGATCCATTCTAATTCATTCGCACGATTGTATCCATTCTAATTATTCGTATGATCCACTCTAATTCATTTGTACGATCCATTCTAATTCACTCGTACGATCCATTCTAATTCATTTGTACGATCCATTCTAATTCATTAGCACGAATGTATCCATTCTAATTCATTCACATGATCCATTCTAATTCATTCGAACGATCCATTCTAATTCATTCGTATGATCCATTCTAATTGATTCTCACGAATCAATCTAATTCATTCACACGAATGTATCCATTCAAGTTTATTCGTACGATCCATTCTAATTCATTAGTACAATCGATTCTATTTCATTCGTACGATCTATTCTAATTCATTCGCACGAATGTATCCATTCTAATTCATTCGTACAATCTATTCTAATTCATTTGTACAATTCATTCTAATTCATTCATACGAATGTATCCATTCTAATTCATTCGCACGATCCATTCTAATTTATTTGAACGATCCATTCTAATTTATTCGTACGATCCATTCTAATTCACTCGCACGATCCACTCTAATTCATTCGAACGATCCATTCTAATTCATTCGTACGATCCATTCTAATCCATTCGTTCGATCCATTCTAATTTATTCATACGATCCAGTCTAATTCATTCGCCCGATCCATTCTAATTCATTCTTACGATCTACTCTAATTCATTCGTATGATTCATTGTAATTCATTCAGACGATCCATTCTAATTAATTCGCACGATCTATTCTAATTCATTCGTATGATCCACTCTAATTCATTCATACGATCCATTCTAATTCATTCATATGATCCATTCTAATTTATTCGTACGATCCATTCTAATTCATTCGCACGAATGTATCCATTCTAATTCATTCGCACGATCCATTCTAATTCATTCGAACGATCCATTCTAATTCATTCGTACGATCCATTCTAATTCAGTCGCACGATCCATTCTAATTCATTTGTATAATCCATTCTAATTCATTCGTACGATCCATTCTAATTCATTCGTACGATCCATTCTAATTCATTCGTATGATCCATTCTAATTCATTCGTACGATCCATTCTAATTCATTCGCATGATCTATTCTAATTCATTCGTATGATCCGTTCTAATTCATTCGCACGAATGTATCCATTCTAATTCATTCGTACGATCCATTCGAATTCAATCGTACGATCCATTCTAATTCATTCGCACGATCCATACTAATTCATTCCAACGATCCATTCTAATTCATTCGCATGAATGTATCCATTCTAGTTCATTCGTATGGTCCATTCCAATTCATTCGCAAGGATGTATCCATTCTAATTCATTCGCACGATCCATTCTAATTAATTCATACGATCCATTCTAATTCATTTGCATGGATGGATCCATTCATTCGAACGATCCATTCTAATTCATTCATACGATCCAGTCTAATTTCTTCGTACGAATGTAACCATTCTAATTCCTTCGTACGATCCATTCTAATTCATTCGTACGATCCATTCTAATTTATTCGTACAATCCAATCTAATTCATTCACACGAATGTATGCATTCTAATTCATTCGTACAATCCGTTCTAATTTATTCGTACAATCCATTCTAATTCATTCATATGAATGTATCCATTCTAATATATTTGTACGATCCATTCTAATTCATTCGCATGATCCATTCTAATTCATTCGTATGATCCATTCTAATTCATTCGTACGATCCATTCTAATTAATTCGTACGAATGTATCCATTCTAATTCATTCATACGATCCATTCTAATTTATTCGTACGAATGTATCCATTCTAATTCATTCGTACGATCCATTCTAATTCATTCACACGATTCATTCTAATTCTTTCATATGATCTATTGAAATTAATTCGCACGATCCATTCTAATTCATTCGTACGATCCATTCTAATTCATTCGTACAATCCATTGAAATTCATTCGCACGAATCTATCCATTCTAATTTATTAATATGATCCACTCTAATTCATTTGTACAATCCATTCTAATTCATTCGAACGATCAATTCTAATTCATTCCTACGATCCATTCTAATTCATTCGCACGATCCATTCTAATTCATTTGCACGATCCATTCTAATTCATTCTCACGATCCATTCTAATTCATTCGCACAATCCATTCTAATTCACTCGTTCGATCCATTCTAATTCATTCGTTCGATCCATTCTAATTCATTCGTACGATCGATTCTAATTCATTCGTACGAACCATTCTAATTCATTCATACGATCCATCCTAATTCATTCGTACGATCCATTCTAATTCATTCATACGATCCATCCTAATTCATTCGTACAATCCATTCTAATTCATTCGAACGATCCATTCTAATTCATTCATACGATACATTCTAATTCATTCGCACGATCCATTCTAATTCATTCGCACGATCCATTCTAATTCATTCTCACGATCCATTCTAATTCATTCGCACAATCCATTCTAATTCATTCGTTCGATCAATTCTAATTCATTCGTTCGATCCATTCTAATTCATTCGTACGATCCATTCTAATGCATTCGTACGAACCATTCTAATTCATTCATACGATCCATCCTAATTCATTCGTATTATTCATTCTAATTCATTCAGACGATCCATTCTAATTCATTCGCACGATCTATTCTAATTCATTCGTACGATCCAGTCTAATTCATTCGCACGAATGTATCCATTCTAATTCATTCGCACGATCCATTCTAATTCATTCGTGCGATCTATTCTAATCCAGTCACACGAATGTTTCCATTGTAATTCATTCGTACGATCCATTCTAATTCATTCGTACGATCCATTCTAATTCATTCGAACGATCCATTCCAATTCATTCAGACGATCCATTCCAATTCATTCGCACGAATGTATCCATTCTAATTCATTCGCACGATCCATTCTAATTCATTCTTACGGTCCATTCTAATTCATTCATACGATCCATTCTAAATCATTCACACGAATGTATCTATTCTAATTTATTCGTATGATCCATTCTAATTCATTCGCACGATCTATTCTAATTCATTCATACGATCCATTCTAATTCATTAGTATGATTCATTCTAATTCATTCAGACGATCCATTCAAATTTATTCGCACGATCTATTCTAATTCATTCGTACGATCCATTCAAATTCATTCGCTGTGAATGAATTAGAATGGATCGTCTGAATGAATTAGAATGAATCATACGAATGAATTAGAATGGATCGTATGAATGAATTAGAATGGATCGTGCGAATGAATTAGAATTGATCGTATGAATGAATTAGAATGGAATGTGCGAATGAATTAGAATGGATCGTACGAATGAATTAGAATGGATCGTTCGAATGAATTAGAATGGATTGTACGAATGAATTAGAATGGATACATCCATGCGAATGAATTCGAATGGATCGTACGAATGAAATAGAATGGATACATTCGTAGGAATGAATTAGAATGGATCATGCGAATGAATTAGAATGGATCGTACAAATATATTAGAATAGATACATTCGTACGAATGAATTAGAATGGATCATACGAATGAATTAGAATGGATCGTACGAATGAATTAGAATGAATCATGTGAATGAATTAGAATGGATCGTACAAATGAATTAGAGTGGATCATGCGAACGCATTAGAATGGATCGTACGAATGAATTTAAATGGATACATTCGTGCGACTGAATTAGAATAGATCGTACGAATAAATTAGAATGGATCGTGCGAATGAATTTGAATGGATACATTCGTGCGAATGAATTAGAATGGATCGTACAAATGAATTAGAATGGATCATAATGAATTAGAATGGATCATACGAATGAATTAGAATAGATTTTATGAATGAATTAGAATGGATCGTATGAATGAATTAAAATGGATCGAACGAATGAATTATAATGGATCGTACGAATGAATTAGAATGGATCGTACGAAAGAAATAGAATGGATTGTATGAATGAATTAGAATGGATACATCTATGCAAATGAATTTGAATGGATCATACGAATGAATTAGAATGGATCGTGCGAATGAATTAGAATGGATACATTTGTGCGAATGAATTAGAATGGATCGTACGAATGAATTAGAATGGATCGTACGAATGAATTAGAGTTGATCATACAAATGAGTTAGAATGGATACATTCGTGCGAATGAATTAGAATGGATCGTCTGAATGAATTAGAATGGATCGTTCGAATGAATTAGAATGGACTGTACGAATGAATTAGAATGGATCGTACGAATGAATTAGAATGGATCGTGCGATTGAATTAGAATGGATCATACGACAGAATTAGAATGGATCGTGTGAATGAATTAGAATGGATCGTACGAATGAATTAGAATGGATACATTCGTGCGAATGAATTAGAATGGATCGTATGATTGAATTAGAATAGTTCGTGCGAATGAATTAAAATGGATCGTCTGAATGAACTAGAATGAATCATAAGAATGAATTAGAATGGATCGTATGAATGAATTAGAATGGTTCGTACGAATAAATTAGAATGGATCATACGAATGAATTAGAATGGATACATTCGTATGAATGAATTAGAATGGATACATTCATGCGAATGAATTACAATGGATCGTACGAATGAATTAGAATAGATCGTGCAAATGACTTAGAATGGATCGTCTGAATGAATTAGAATGAATCATACGAATGAATTAGAATGGATTGTATGAATGAATTAGAATGGATCGTCCGAATGAGTTAGAATGGATCGTACGAATAAATTAGAATGGATATATTCGGGTAAATGAATTAGAATGGATCATACGAATGAATTAGAATGGATCGAACGAATGTATTAGAATGGATCGTGCGATTGAATTAGAATGGATCATACGAATGAATTAGAATGTTCTAATTCATTCACAGGATCCATTCTAATTCATTCATACGATCCATTCTAATTCATTCGTACGATCCATTCTTAATCATTCGTACAATCTATTCTAATTCAAGCCATACTAATTCATTCGCACGAATGTATCCATTCTAATTCATTAGTAAGATCCATTCTAATTTATTCGCACGAATGAATCCATTCTAATTCATTCATACGATCCATTCTAATTCACTCGGACGATCCATCATAATTCATTCGTACGATCCATTCTAATTCATTCGCACGAATGTATCCATTTTAATTCATTCGTATAATCTATTCTAATTCATTCGTACGTTCCATTCTAATTCATTCGTACGATCCATTCTAATTCATTTGCACGAATGTATCCATTCTAATTTATTAGCACGATCCATTCTAATTTATTCGTACGAATGTATCCATTCAAATTCATTCGTACGGTCCATTCTAATTCATTCACACGATCCATTCTAATTCATTCGTATGATTCATTTTAGTTCATTCAGACGTTCCATTCTAATTTATTCGCATGATCTATTCTAATTCATTCGTACGATCCATTCTAATTCATTCGTATGATCCATTCTAATTCATTCGCACGATCCATTCTAATTCATTTGAACGATCCATTCTAATTCATTCGTACGATCCATTCTAATGCATTCGTATGATCCATTCTAATTCATTTGTACGATCCATTCTGATTCATTCACACGATCCATTCAAATTCATTTGCTCGATCCATTCCAATTCATTCGTTCGACCCATTCTAATTCATTCATACAAACCATTCTAATTCATTCGTAAGATCCATTCTAATTCATTCGCATGAATGTATCCATTCTAATTCATTCGCATGAATGTATCCATTCTAATTCATTCGTATGATCCATTCTAATGCATTCATATGATCCATTCTAATTCATTCATATGAATGTATCTATTCTAATTCATTCGTACGATCTATTCTAATTCATTCGTACGATCCATTCTAATTCATTCGTATGATCCATTCTAATTCATTAGTACGATCCATTCTAATTCACTCGCACAATCCATTCTAATTCATTCGCACGATCCATTCTAATTCATTCGCACGATCTATTCTAATTCATTTGTACTATCCATTCTAACTCATTCACACATTCAATTCTAATTCATTCGTACGATCCATTCTAATTCATTCGCACGATCCATTCTAATTTATTTGTACGATCCATTCTAATTCATTCGTACGAGCCATTACAATTCATTTGCACGAATGTATCCATTATAATTCATTCGTACGATCCATTCTAATGCATTCATACGATCCATTCTAATTCATTCGTACGATCCATTCTAATTCATTCGTACGATCCATTCTAATTCATTCGCACGAATGTATCCATTATAATTCATTCGCACGATCCATTCTAATTCATTCGAATGATCCATTCTAATTCATTCGTACGATCTATTCTAATTCATTCGCACGATCCATTCTAATTCATTCGACTGATCCATTCTAATTCATTCGTACAATCCATTCTAATTCATTCGTACGATCCATTCTAATTCATTCGGATCATACGAATGAATTAGAATGGATACATTCGTGCGAATGAATTAGAATGGATCGTACGAATGAATTAGAATAGATCGTGGGAATGAATTTGAATGAATCGTCTGAATGAATTAGAATGAATCATACGAATGAATTAGAATTGATCGTATGAATGAATTAGATTGTTTCATACGAATGAATTAGAATGGATCATACGAATAAATTAGAATAGATACATTCGTGCGAATGAATTAGAATGGATCGTACGAACGAATTAGAATAGATCGTGCGAATGAATTAGAATTGATCATCTGAATGAATTAGAATGAAACATACGAATGAATTAGAATAGATCGTATGAATGAATTAGAATGGATCGTGCGAATGAATTAGAATGGATCATACGAATAAATTAGAATGGATACATTTGTGTGAATGAATTAGAATGGATCGTGCGAATGAATTAGAATAGATCGTACGAATGCATTAGAATGGATCGTGCGATTGAATTAGAATGGATCAAACGAATGAATTAGAATGTTCTAATTTGTTTATATGATCCATTCTAATTCATTTGTACGATCCATTCTAATTCAGTCGTACGATCCAATCTTATTCATTCGTATGATCCATTCTAATTTATTCGTATGAATGTATCCATTCTAATTCATTCGTACGATCCATTCCAATTCACTCGGACAATCCATTCTAATTCATTCGCACGAATGTATCCATTCTAATTCATCCATACAATCTATTCTAATTCATTCGTACGATCCATTCTAATTCATTCGTACGATCCATTCTAATTCATTCGCACGAATGTATCCATTCTAATTCATTCGCACAATCCATTCTAATTTATTCGCACGATCCATTCTAATTCATTCATACGATCCATTCTAATTCATTCATATGATTCATTCTAATTCATTCAGATGATCCATTCTAATTCATTCGCACGATCTATTCTAATTCATTCGTACGATCCATTGTAATTCAATCGCACAATCCATTCTAATTCATTCGTAAGATCCATTCTAATTCATTCGCACGTATGTATCCACTCTAATTCATTCGTACGATCTATTCTAATTCAGTCGCACGAATGTATCCATTCAAGTTCATTCGTACGATCCATTCTAATTTACTCGGATAATCCATTCTAATTCATTCGTACGATCCAGTCTAATTTATTCGCACGAATGTATCCATTCTAATTCATTCGTATGATCCATTCTAATTCATTCGTACGAACCATTCTAACTCATTCATACGATCCATTCTAATTCATTCGTATGATTCATTCTAATTCATTTAGACGATCCATTCTAATTCATTCGAACGATCTATTCTAATTCATTCGTACGATCCATTCTAATTCATTCACACGAATGTATCCATTCTAATTATTCGTATGATCCACTCTAATTCATTTGTACGATCCATTCTAATTCACTCGTACGATCCATTCTAATTCATTCGCACAATCCATTCTAATTCATTAGCAGGAATGTATCCATTCTAATTCATTCGCACGATTCATTCTAATTCATTCGAACGATCCATTCTAATTCATTCGTATGATCCATTCTAATTTACTCGGATGATCCATTCTAACTGATTCTCACGAATCAATCTAATTCATTCACACGAATGTATCGATTCAAGTTCATTCGTACGATCCATTCTAATTCATTAGTACAATCGATTCTATTTCATTCGTACGATCTATTCTAATTCATTCGCACGAATGTATCCATTCTAATTCATTCGTACAATCTATTCTAATTCATTCGTACGATTCATTCTAATTCATTCACACCAATGTATCCATTCTAATTCATTCGCACGATCCATTCTAATTTATTTGAACGATCCATTCTAATTCACTCGCACGATCCATTCTAATTCATTCGAACGATCCATTCTAATTCATTCGTACGATCCATTCTAATCAATTCGTTCGATCCATTCAAACTCATTCATACGATCCATTCTAATTCATTCGCACGAATGTATCCATTCTAATATATTTGTACGATCCATTCTAATTCATTCACCTGATCCATTCTGATTCATTCATACGATCCATTCTAATTCATTCGTATGATTCATTCTAATTCATTCAGATGATCCATTCTAATTCATTCGCACGATCTATTCTAATTCATTCGTATGATCCACTCTAATTCATTCATACGATCCATTCTAATTCATTCGTACGATCCATTCTAATTCATTCGTACGATCCATTCTAATTCATTCGCACGACTGTATCCATTCTAATTCATTCGAACGATCCATTCTAATTCATTCGCACGATCCATTCTAATTCATTCGCACGATCCATTCTAATTCATTCGTACGATCCATTCTAATTCATTCGTACGATCCATTCTAATTCATTCGTACGATCCATTCTAATTCATTCGCATAATCTATTCTAATTCATTCGTATGATCCGTTCTAATTCATTTGCACGAATGTATCCATTTTAATTCATTCGTATGATCCATTCTAATTCATTCGTACGATCCATTCTAATTCATTCGCACGATCCATACTAATTCGTTCCAACGATCCATTCTAATTCATTCTTACGAAAGAATCCATTCTAGTTCATTCGTACGGTCCATTCTAATTCATTCTCAAGGATGTATCCATTCTAATTCATTCGCACGATCCATTCTAATTCATTCATACGATCCATTCTAATTCATTTGCATGGATGGATCCATTCATTCGAACGATCCATTCTAATTCATTTGTACGATCCAGTCTAATTTATTCGTACGAATGTAACCATTCTAATTTGTTCGTACGATCCATTCTAATTCATTCGTACGATCCATTCTAATGCATTTGTACGATCCATTCTAATTCATTCGTACGATCCATTCTAATTCATTCACACGAATGTATTCATTCTAATTCATTCGTATGATCCATTCTAATTCATTCGTACAATCCGTTCTAATTTATTCGTACAATCCATTCTAATTCATTCGTATGAATGTATCCATTCTAATATATTTGTACGATCAATTCTAATACATTCGCATGATCCATTCTAATTCATTCGTACGATCCATTCTAATTCATTCATACGATCCATTCTAATTTATTCGTACGAATGTATCCATTCTAATTCATTTGTACAATCCATTCAAATTCATTCACACGATTCATTCTAATTCTTTCATACGATCCATTGTAATTAATTCGCACGATCCATTCTAATTCATTCGTACGATCCATTCTAATTCATTCGTACGATCCATTCAAATTCATTCGCACGAATCTATCCATTCTAATTCATTAATATGAACCACTCTAATTCATTCGTACAATCCATTCTAATTCATTCGAACGATCCATTCTAAGTCATTCATACGATCCATTCTAATTCATTCGCACGATCCATTTTAATTCATTCGCACGATCCATTCTAATTCATTCGCACGATCCATTCTAATTCATTCGTACGATCCATTCTAATTCATTCGCACGATCCATTCTAATTCATTCGTACGATCCATTCTAATTCATTCGTTCGATCCATTCTAATTCATTCGTACGATCCATTCTAATTCATTCGTACGAACCATTCTAATTCATTCATACGATCCATTCTAATTCATTCGTATTATTCATTCTAATTCATTCAGACGATCCATTCTAATTCATTCGCACGATCTATTCTAATTCATTCGTACGATCCTGTCTAATTCATTCGCACGAATGTATCTATTCTAATTCATTCGCACGATCCATTCTAATTCATTCGTGCGATCTATTCTAATTCAGTCACACGAATGTATCCATTGTAATTCATTCGTACGATCCATTCTAATTCATTCGTACGATCCATTCTAATTCATTCGAACGATCCATTCCAATTC
The DNA here is from genome assembly GCA_947650365.1 of Chamaelirium japonicum. Classification (NCBI taxonomy): domain Eukaryota; kingdom Viridiplantae; phylum Streptophyta; class Magnoliopsida; order Liliales; family Melanthiaceae; genus Chamaelirium; species Chamaelirium japonicum. The sequence goes on from CANTAL010000119.1 coordinate 544,002, forward strand.
ATTCAGACAATCCATTCCAATTCATTCGCACGAATGTATCCATTCTAATTCATTCGCACGATCCATTCTAATTCATTCTTACGATCCATTCTAATTCATTCGTACGATCCATTCTAAATCATTCACACGAATGTATCTATTCTAATTTATTCGTATGATCCATTCTAATTCATTCGCACGATCCATTCTAATTCATTCATACGATCCATTCTAATTCATTAGTATGATTCATTCTAATTCATTCAGACGATCCATTCAAATTCATTCGCACGATCTATTCTAATTCATTCGTACGATCCATTCAAATTCATTTGCTGCGAATGAATTAGAATGGATCGTCTGAATGAATTAGAATGAATCATATGAATGAATTAGAATGGATCGTATGAATGAATTAGAATGGATCGTGTGAATGAATTAGAATGGATCGTGCGAATGAATTAGAATGGATCGTATGAATGAATTAGAATGGAATGTGCGAATGAATTAGAATGGATCATACGAATGAATTAGAATGGATCGTTTGAATGAATTAGAATGGATCGTGCGAATGAATTAGAATGGATGGTACGAATGAATTAGAATGGATACATCCATGCGAATGAATTCGAATGGATCGTACGAATGAATTAGAATGGATACATTCGTACTAATGAATTAGAATAGATCATGCGAATGAATTAGAATGGATCGTACAAATATATTAGAATGGATACATTCGTACGAATGAATAAGTATGGATCATACGAATGAATTAGAATGGATCGTACGAATGAATTAGAATGGATCATCTGAATGAATTAGAATGGATCGTACAAATGAATTAGAGTGGATCATGCGAACGCATTAGAATGGATCGTACGAATGAACTTAAATGGATACATTTGTGCGACTGAATTAGAATAGATCGTACGAATGAATTAGAATGGATACATTCGTGCGAATGAATTAGAATGGATCGTACAAATGAATTAGAATGGATCATAATGAATTAGAATGGATCATACGAATGAATTAGAATAGATTTTATGAATGAATTATAATGGATCGTATGAATAAATTAAAATGGATCGAACGAATGAATTAGAATGGATCGTACGAATGAATTAGAATGGATCGTACGAATGAAATAGAATGGATTGTATGAATGAATTAGAATGGATACATCCATGCAAATGAATTTGAATGGATCATACGAATGAATTTGAATGGATCGTGCGAATGAATTAGAATGGATACATTAGTGTGAATGAATTAGAATGGATCGTACGAATGAATTAGAGTTGATCATACGAATGAATTAGAATGGATACATTCGTGTGAATGAATTAGAATGGATCGTCTGAATAAATTAGAATGGATCGTTCGAATGAATTAGAATGGATTGTACGAATGAATTAGAATGGATCGTACGAATAAATTAGAATGGATCGTGCGATTGAATTAGAATGGATCATACGACTGAATTAGAGAGGATCATGTGAATGAATTAGAATGGATTGTACGAATGAATTAGAATGGATACATTCGTGCAAATGAATTAGAATGGATCGTACGATTGAATTAGAATAGATCGTGCGAATGAATTAAAATGGATCATCTGAATGAATTAGAATGAATCATACGAATGAATTAGAATGGATCGTATGAATGAATTAGAATGGTTCGTACGAATGAATTAGAATGAATCATACGAATGAATTAGAATGGATACATTCGTATGAATGAATTAGAATGGATACATTCGTGTGAATGAATTAGAATGGATCGTACGAATGAATTAGAATAGATTGTGCAAATGAATTACAATGGATCGTCTGAATGAATTAGAATGAATCATACGAATGAATTAGAATGGATCATATGAATGAATTAGAATGGATCATGCGAATGAGTTAGAATAAATTAGAATGGATACATTCGTGTAAATGAATTAGAATGGATCCTACGAATGAATTAGAATGGATCGTACGAATGTATTAGAATGGATCGTGGGATTGAATTAGAATGGATCATACGAATGAATTAGAATGTTCTAATTCATTCACATGATCCATTCTAATTCATTCATACGATCCATTCTAATTCATTCGTACGATCCATTCTTAATCATTCGTACGATCCATTCTAATTCAATCCATTCTAATTCATTCACACAAATGTATCCATTCTAATTCATTAGTAAGATCCATTCTAATTTATTCGCATGAATGAATCCATTCTAATTCATTCGTACAATCCATTCTAATTCACTCGGACGACCATCATAATTCATTCGTACGATCCATTCTAATTCATTCGCACGAATGTATCCATTCTAATTCATTCGTATAATCTATTCTAATTCATTCGTACGTTCCATTCTAATTCATTCGTACGATCCATTCTAATTCATTCGCATGAATGTATCCATTCTAATTTATTCGCACGATCCATTCTAATTTATTCGTACGAATGTATCCATTCTAATTCATTCGTACGATCCATTCTAATTCATTCACACGATCCATTCTAATTCATTCGTATGATTCATTTTAATTCATTCATACGATCCATTCTAATTCATTCACATGATCTATTCTAATTCATTCGTATGATCCATTCTAATTCATTAGCATGAATGTATCCATTCTAATTCATTCGTACGAATGTATCAATTCTAATTCATTCGTACGATCCATTCTAATTCATTCGCACGATCCATTCTAATTCATTCGCACGATCTATTCTAATTCATTCGTACTATCCATTCTAATTCATTCATACGATCCATTCTTATTTATTCATACGATCCAATCTAATTCATTCGCACGAATATATCCTTTCTAATTCATTCATACGATCCATTCTAATTTATTTGTACGATCCATTCTAATTAATTTGAACGATCCATTCTAATTCATTCGTACGATCCATTCTAAATCATTCGTACGATCCATTCTAATTCATTCGCACGATCTATTCTAATTCATTCGTATGATCTATTCTAATTCATTCGCACGAATGTATGCATTCTAATTCATTCGTACGATCCATTCTAATTAATTCGTACGATCCATTCTAATTTATTCGCACGATCCATACTAATTCATTCGAACGATCCATTCTAATTCATTCGTATGAATGTATCCATTCTAGTTCATTCATATGATACATTATAATTCATTCGCATGGATGTATCCATTCTAATTCATTCGCACGATCCATTCTAATTCATTCGTATGATCCATTCTAATTAATTTGGATGGATGGATCCATTCTAATTCATTCGCACGAATGTATCCATTCTAATTTATTCGTACGATCCATTCTAATTCACTCGTACGATCAGGTCTAATTCATTCGCACGAATGAATCCATTCTAAATCATTCGCACGATCCATTCTAATTTATTCGTACGATCTATTCTAATTCAGTCGCACAAATGTATCCATTCAAGTTCATTCGTACGATCCATTCTAATTCATTCGCATGATCTATTCTAATTCAGTCGCACGAATGTATCCATTCAAGTTCATTCATACGATTCATTCTAATTCATTAGAATGATCCATTCTAATTCATTTGTACGATCCATTCTAATTCATTCGTACGATCTAATCTAATTCATTCATACGATCAATTCTAATTCATTCGCATGACCCATTCTAATTCATTCGTATGATCCATTCTAATTTTTTCGCACGAATGTATCCATTCTAATTCATTCGTACGATCTATTCTAATTCATTCACACGATCCATTCTAATTCATTCATATGATCCATTGTAATTAATTCGCACGATCCATTCTAATTCATTCACATGATCCATTCTAATTCATTCGTACGATCCATTCTAATTCATTCATACGATCCATTCTTATTCATTCGTATGATCCCTTCTAATTCATTCGCACGAATGTATCCATTCAAATTCATTCGTACGATCCATTCTAATTTACTCAGACGATCCATTCTAATTCATTCGTATAATCTATTCTAATTCATTCGTACTATCCATTCTAATTCATTCGTAATATCCATTCTAATTTATTCGTATGATCCATTCTAGTTCATTCATACGATCCATTCTAATTCATTCGTACGATCCATTCTAATTCATTCGCACGATCCAATCTAATTCATTCGTACGATCCATTCTAATTCATTCGTACGATCCATTACGATCCATTCCAATTCACTCGCACGATCCATTCTAATTTATTCGTACGATCCATTGTAGCTCATTCGTATGATCCATCCTAATTCATTCATACGATCCATTCTAATTCATTCATATGATTCATTCTAATTCATTCAGACGATCCATTCTAATTTATTCGAACGATCCATTCTATTTCATTCGTACGATCCATTCTAATTCATTCGCACGAATGTATCCATTCTAATTCATTCGTACGATCGTACGATCCATTCTAATTCATTCGTACGATCCAGTTTAATTCATTCGTATGATCCATTCTTTTTCATTCGCACGAATATATCGATTTTAGCTCATTCGTACGATCCATCCTAATTCATTTATACGATCCATTCTAATTCATTCGTACGATCTATTCTAATTCATTCGTACTATCCATTCTAATTCATTCTTAAGATCCATTCTAATTCATTCGCACGATCTATTCCAATTCATTTGCATGGATGTATCCATTCTAATTCATTCGTACGATCCATTCTAATTCATTCGCATGAATATATCCATTCTAATTCATTCGTACGAATGAAATAGAATGGATCGTACGAATGAAATAGAATGGATCGTACGAATGAATTAGAATGTATACATCCATGCAAATGAATTTGAATAGATCATACGAATGAATTAGAATGGATCGTACGATCTATTCTAATTCATTCGTAAGTTCCATTCTAATTCATCCGTACGATCCATTCTAATTTATTCGTATGATCCATTCTAATTCATTCGCACGAATGTATCAATTCTAATTCAATCGCACGATCCATTCTAATTCATTCACACGATCCATTCTAATTCATTCGTTCGATCCATTCTAATTCATTCGCACGATCCATTCTAATTCATTCATACGATCCATTCTAATTCATTCATATGATTCATTCTAATTCATTCAGACGATCCATTCTAATTCATTCGCACGATCTATTCTAATTCATTCGTACGATCCATTCTAATTCATTCATACGATCCATTCTAATTCATTCGTATGATCCATTCTAATTCATTCGTATGATCCATTCCAATTCATTCGCACGAATGTATCCATTCTAATTCATTAACACGATCCATTCTAATTCATTCGAACGATCCAATCTAATTCAGTCGCACGAATGGATCCATTCAAGTTCATTCGTACGATCCGTTCTAATTCACTCGTACGATCCATTCTAATTCATTTGCTCGATCCATTCTAATTCATTCACGATCCATTCTAATTCATTCATACGATCCATTCTAATTCATTCATACGATCCATTCTAATCCATTCGTATGATTCGTTCTAATTCATTCAGACGATCCATTCTAATTCATTCGGACGATCCATTCTAATTCATTCGTACGATCCATTCTAATTCATTCGTATGATCCATTCTAATTCATTCGCATGATTGTATCTATTCTAATTCATTCGTACGAATGAATTAGAATGGATCGTACGAATGAAATAGAATGGATTGTACGAATGAATTAGAATGGATCATGCAAATGTATTAGATGGATCGTACGAATGAACTTGAATGGATACATTCGTGCGACTGAATTAGAATAGATAGTACGAATGAATTAGAATGGATCGTGCGAATGAATTAGAATGGATCGTACGAATGAATTAGAATGGATCATGTGAATGAATTAGAATGGATCGTGCGAATTAATTACAATGGATCATATGAATGAATTAGAATGGATCGTGCGAATGAATTAGAATGGATCGTACGAATGAAATAGAATGGATTGTACGAATGAATTAGAATGGATCGTGCGAATGAATTAGAATGGATCGTACGAATGAATTAGAATGAATCGTGTGAATGAATTAGAATGGATCGTGCGAATTAATTACAATGCATCGTATGAATGAATTAGAATGGATCGTATGAATGAATTAGAATGGATCGTAGGAATGAATTAGAATGGATCGTGCGAATGAATTAGAATGGATCATACAAATGAATTAGAATGGATCGTAAGAATGAATTAGAATGGATCGTATAAATGAATTAGAGTGGATCATATGAATGAATTAGAATGGATACATTCGTGTGAATGAATTAGAGTGGATCATACGAATGAATTAGAATGGATATATTCGTGCGAATGAATTAGAATGGATCGTACGAATGAAAAAGAATGGATCGTACGAATGAATTAGAATGGATCGTACGAATGAATTAGAATGAATCATACGAATGAATTAGAATGGATCGTATGAATTAATTAGAATGGATCGTCCGAGTGAATTAGAATGGATCGTACGAATAAATTAGAATGGACACATTCGCGCGAATGAATTAGAATGGATCCTACGAATGAATTAGAATGGATCGTACGAATGAATTAGAATAGATCGTGCGAATGAATTAGAATGGATCGTCTGAATGAATTAGAATGGATACATTCGTGCGAATGAATTAGAATGGATCGTACGAATGAATTAGAATGGAATGTGTGAATGAATTAGAATGGATCGTACGAATGAATTAGAATGGATCTTTCGAATGAATTAGAATGGATCATTCGAATGAATTAGAATGGATCGTACGAATGAATTAGAATGGATACATTCGTACGAATGAACTAGAATGGATCATTCGAATGAATTAGAATGGATCGTATGAATGAATTAAATGGATCGTACGAATGAATTAGAATGGATCGTGTGAATGAATTAGAATGTATCATACGAATGAATTAGAATGGATACATTCGTATGAATAAATTAGAATGCATCGTACGAATGAATTAGAAATGGATACATTCTAATATGCGAATGAATTAGAATAAATCACACGAATGAACTAGAATGGATACATTCGTGAATGGATCGTACGAATGAATTAGAATGGATCGTACAAATGCATTAGAATGGATCATACAAATGAATTAGAATGGATCGTGCGAATGAATTAGAATGGATCGTGCGAATGAATTAGAATGGATCATACGAATGAATTTGAATGGATCGTTCGAATGGATCGTACGAATGAATTAGAATGGATCATGTTAATGAATTAGAATGGATCGTGCGAATTAATTACAATGGATCATATGAATGAATTAGAATGAATCATACGAATGAATTACAATGGATCGTATGAATGAATTAGAGTGGATCATGCGAATGAATTAGAATGGATCATAAGAATGAATTAGAATGGATCGTACGAATTAATTAGAATGGATCATACGAATGAAATAGAAAGGATCGTACGAATGAAATAGAATGGATTGTACGAATGAATTAGAATTGATCGTACAAATGAATTAGAATGGATCGTACGAATGAATTACAATGGATCATGCGAATGAATTAGAATGGATCATACAAATGAATTAGAGTGGATCGTACGAATGAATTAGAATGGGTCGTGCGAATGAATTAGAATGGATCGTATAAATGAATTTGGATGGATCGTTCGAATGAATTAGAATGGGTCGAAGGAATGAATTAGGTTGGATCGTGCGAATGAATTAGAATGGAATGTGCGAACGAATTAGAATGGATCGTACGAATGAATTAGAATGGATAGTTCGAATAAATTAGAATGGATCGTTCGAATGAATTAGAATGGATCGTACGAATGAATTAGAATAGATCGTGCGAATGAATTAGAATGGATCGTCTGAATGAATTAGAATGAATCATACGAATGAATTAGAATAGATCGTATGAATGAATTAGAATGGATCGTACGAATGAATTAGAATAGATCGTACAAATGAATTAGAAGGGATCGTCCGCGTGAATTAGAATGGATCGTACGAATGAATTAGAATGGATACATTCGTGCGAATGAATTAGAATGGATCGTACGAATGAATAAGAATGGTTCGTACGAATGAATTTGAATGGATCGTGCGAATGAATTAGAATGGATCACATGAATGAATTAGAATGGATCGTGCGAATTAATTACAATGGATCATATGAATGAATTAGAATAGATTGTGTGAATGAATTAGAATAGATCGTACGAATGAATTAGAATGGAAACATTCGTGCGAATGAATTAGAATGGATCGTACGAATGAAGTAGAATGGATACATTCGTGCGAATTAATTAGAATGGATCTTACGAATGAATTAGAATGGATCGTACGAATGAATTAGAATAGATCATACGAATAAATAAGAATGCATCGTCCAAGAGAATTAGAATGGATCGGGCGAATGAATTAGAATGGATATATTTCTGCGAATGAATTAGAATGGATTGTGCGAATTAATTACAATGGATAATATGAATGAATTAGAATGGATCGTGTGAATGAATTAGAATGGATCGTACGAATGAATTAGAATGGATACATTCGTGCGAATGAATTAGAATGGATCGTACGAATGAATTACAATGGATACGTTCGTGCGAATGAATTAGAATGGATCTTACGAATGAATTAGAATGGATAGTACGAATGAATTAGAATATATTGTACGAATGAATTAGAATGGATCGTACGAAAGAATTAGAATGGATCATGCGAATGAACTAGAATGGATATATTCCTGCGAATGAATTAGAATAGATCATATGAATGAATTAGAATGGATCGTACGAATGCATTAGAATGGATCATATGAATGCATTAGAATGGATCGTACGAATGAATTTGAATGGATCGTGTGAATGAATTTAAATGGATCGTGCGAATGAATTAGAATAGATCGTACGAATGAATTAGAATGGATCGTTCGAATGAATTAGAATGGATCATGCGAATGAATTAGAATGGATATATTCACGCGAAAGAATTAGAATGGATCGTATGAATGAATTAGACTGGATCGTACGAATGAATTAGAATGGATCATACGAATGAATTAGAATGGATTGTACGAATGAATTAGAATGGATCGTACGAATGCATTAGAATAGATCGTACGAATGAATTAGAATAGATCGTACGAATGAATTAGAATGGATCGTGCGAATGAACTAGAATGGATCGTTCGAATGAATTAGAATGGATCGTGCGAATGAATTAGAATAGATACATTCGTGCGAATAAATTAGAATGGATCGTACGAATGAATTAGAATAGATCGTACGAATGAATTAGAATGGATCGTATGAATGAATTAGAGTGGATCATGCGAATGAATTAGAATGGATCATACGAATGAATTAGAATGGATAGTGCGAATGAATTAGAATGGATACATTCGTATGAATGAATTAGAATGGATCATACGAATGAATTCGAATGGATACATCCATGAGAATGAATTATAATCGATCGTACGAATGAATTAGAATGGATCGTACGAATGTATTAGAATGTATCGTGCGATTGAATTAGAATGGATCATACGAATGAATTTGAATGGATCGTTCGAATGAATTAGAATGGATCGTGCGAATGAATTAGAATGGATACATTCGTGTGAATGAATTAGAATGGATCGTATGAATGAATTAGAGTGGATCATGCGAATGAATTAGAATGGATCGTGCAAATAAATTAGAATAGATCGTACGAATGAATTAGAATAGATCGTACCAATGAATTAGAGATGGATCGTTCGAATGTATTAGAATGGATACATTCGTGCGAAAGAATTAGAATGGTTCGTACGAATGAATTAGAATGGATACATCCATGCGAATGAATTAGAATGGATCGTAAGAATGAATTAGAATGGATCGTTCGAATGAATTAGAATGGATTGTGTGAATGAATTAGAATGGATACATCCATGCAAAAGAATTTGAATGGATCATACGAATGAATTAGAATGAATCGTGTGAATGAATTAGAATGGATCATGCGAATGAATTAGAATGGATCGTACGAATGAATTAGAATGGATACATTTATGAAAATGAATTAGAATGGATCATTAGAATGAATTAGAATGGATAGTACGAATGAATTAGAATGGATCATACGAATGAATTAGAATGGATCGTACGAATAAATTAGAATAGATCGTGCGAATGAATTAGAATTGAAAGTACAAATGAACTAGAATGGATACATTCGTGCGAATGAATTAGAATGGATCGTGCGAGTGAATTAGAATGGATCATTCGAATGAAATAGAATGGATCGTACGAATGAATTAGAATGGATCGTGCGAATGAATTAGAATGGATTGTGTGAATGAATTAGAATGGATCGTGCGAATGAATTAGAATGGATCGTACGTACGAATGAATTAAAATGGATCGTGTGATTGAATTAGAATGGATCGTGCGAATGAATAAGAATGGATACATCCAGGCGAATGAATTAGAATCGGTCGAACGAATGAATTAGACTGGATCGTGTGAATGAATTAGAATGGAATGTGCGAATGAATTAGAATGGATCATCCGAATGAAATAGAATGGATTGTACAAATGAATTAGAATGGATTGTACGAATGAATTAGACTAGATCGTAGGAATGAATTAGATTGGATAATGCGAATGAATTAGAATAGATCGTACGAATGAATTAGAATGTATCGTTCGAATAAATTAGAATGGTACGTACGAATGAATTAGAATGGATCATACAAATGAATTAGAATAGATCGTACGAATGAATTAGAATGGATCGTTCGAATGAATTAGAATGGATACATTCGTGCGAATGAATTAGAATGGATCGTACGAAAGCATTAGAATGGATAAATCCATGCGAATGGATCGTACGAATGAATTAGAATGGATCCTTCGAATGAATTAGAATGGATCGTGTGAATGAATTAGAATGGATCGTTCGAATAAATTAGAATGGATCGTGCGATTGAATAAGAATGGATACATTCGTGCGAATGAATTAGAATGGATCGTATGAATGAATTAGAGTGGATGATGCGAATGAATTAGAATGGATCGTCAGAATGAATTAGAATGGATCGTACGAATGAATTAGAGTGGATCGTATGAATGAATTAGAATGGATCATGCGAATGAATTAGAATGGATCATACAAATGAATTAGATTGGATCGTACGAATGAATTAGAATGGGTCGTACGAATGAATTAGATTGGATACATTCGTGTGAATGAATTAGAATGGATCATGTGAATGAATTAGAATGGATCGTACGAATGAATTAGAATGGATCGTACGAATGAATTAGAATGGATCGTGCGAATGAATTAGAATGGATCGTCCGAATGAAATAGAATGGATTGTACGAATGAATTAGAATGGATCGTATGAATGAATTAGAATGGATCATACGAATGAAATAGAATGGATCGTGCAATTGAATTAGAATGGATCGTGCGAATGAGTTAGAATGGATACATCCATGCGAATGAATTAGAATGGGTCGAACGAATGAATTAGAATGGATCGTGCGAATGAATTAGAATGGAATGTGCGAATTAATTAGAATGGTTCGTCCGAATGAAATAGAATGGAATGTACGAATGAATTAGAATGGATCGTACGAATGAATTATAATGGATCGTACGTATGAATTAGAATGGATCGTGCGAATGATTTAGAATGGATCGTGCGAATGAATTAGAATGGATGGTACGAATGAATTAGATTGGATCATGCGAATGAATTAGAATAGATCGTACGAATGAATTAGAATGGATCGTTTGAATGAATTAGAATGGATCATACGAATGAATTAGAATGGATCATATGAATGAATTAGAATAAATCGTACGAATGAATTAGAATGGATCGTTCGAATGAATTAGAATAGATACATTCGTGCGAATGAATTAGAATGAATCGTACGAATGAATTAGAATGGATACATCAATGCGAATAAATTAGAATGGATCGTACGAATGAATTAGAATGGATCGTTCGAATGAATTACAATGGATCGTGCGAATGAATTAGAATTGATCGTTCGAATGAATTAGAATAGATCGTGCGATTGAATTAGAATGGATACATTCGTGCGAATAAATTAGAATGGATCGTATGAATGAATTAGAGTGGATCATGCGAATGAATTAGAATGGATCGTCTGAATGAATTAGAATGGATCGTACAAATGAATTAAAATGGATTGTATGAATGAATTAGAATGGATCATGTGAATGAATTAGAATGGATCATACGAATAAATTAGAATGGATCGTACGAATGAATTAGAATGGATACATTCGTGTGAATGAATTAGAATGAATCATGCGAATGAATTAGAATGGATCATACGAATGATTAGAATGGATCGTAGGAATGAATTAGAATGGATCATATGAATAAATTAGAATGGATCGTGAATGAATTAGAATGGATCGAGCGAATGAATTAGAATAGATCGTACGAATGAATTAGAATGGATCGTGCGAATGAATTAGAATGGATCGTACGAATGAATTAGAATGGATACATTTGTACGAATGAATTAGAATAGATCGTATAAATGAATTAGAATGGATCGTACGAATGAATTAGAATGGATACATTCGTGCGAATGAATTAGAATGGATCGTACGAATGAACTTGAATGGGTACATTCATACGAATGAATTAGAATAGATCATACGAATGAATTAGAAGGGATCGTGCGAATGAATTAAAAAGGATACATTCGTGCGAATGAATTAGAATGGATCATATGAATGAATTAGAATGGATCATGTGAATGAATTAGAATGGATCGTTCGAATGAATTAGAATGAATCGTACGAATAAATTAGAATGGATCGTCCGAATGAATTAGAATGGATCATGCGAATAAATTAGAATGGATCGTTCGAATGAATTAGAATGGATCATGTGAATGAATTAGAATGGATCGTACGAATGAATTAGAATGGATCGTACGAATGAATTAGAATGGATCGTCCGAATGAATTATAATGGATCGTATGAATGAATTAGAATGGATCGTTCGAATGAATTAGAATGGATTGTACGAATGAATTAGAATGGGTCGTGCGAAAGAATTAGAATGGATCGTACGAATGAATTAAAATGGATCGTATGAATTAATTAGAATGGATCGTCCGAATGAATTAGAATGGATCATGCGAATGAATTAGAATGGATCGTACGAATGAATTAGAATGGATCGTATGAATGAATTAGAATGGATTGTTCGAATGAATTAGAATAGATCGTACGAATGAATTAGAATGGAATGTGCGAATGAATTAGAATGGAATGTGCGAATGAATTAGAATTAATCATACGAATGAATTAGAATGGATCGTGCGAATGAATTAGAATGGATCGTTCGAATGAATTAGAATGGATCGTTTGAATGAATTAGAATGTATCGTGCGAGTGAATTAGAATGGATCGTACGAATGAATTAGAATGAATCATACGAATGAATTAGAATGGATCGTATAAATGAATTAGAATGGATCGTCCGAGTGAATTAGAATGGATCGTTTGAATGAATTAGAATGGATCGTGCGAATAAATTAGAATAGATCGTACGAGTGAATTAGAATGGATCGTGCGAATGAATTAGAATGGATTGTACGAATGAATTAGAGTGGATCATAGGAATGAATTAGATTGGATCGTTCGAATGAATTAGAATGGATCATGCGATTGAATTAGAATGGATCATAAGAATGAATTAGAATGGATCGTGTGAATGAATTTGAATGGATCATTCATGCGAATGAATTAGAATGAATACATCAATGCGAATGAATTAGAATGGATCGTACGAATGAATTAGAATGGATCATAGGAATGAATTAGAATGGATCGTACGAATGAATTAGAATGGATCATATGAATGAATTAGAATGGATCGTACGAATGTATTAGAATGGATTATACGAATAAATTAGAATGGATCGTACGAATGAATTAGAATTGATCATATGAATGAATTAGAATAGATCGTACGAATGAATTAGAAAGGAATATGCGAATGAATTAGAATGGATACATTGGATCGTACGAATGAATTAGAATGGATACAATCATGTGATTAAATTAGAATAGATCGTATGAATGAATTAGGATGCATCGTACGAATAAGCTAGAATGGATATATTCGTGCGAATGAATTAGAATGGATCATACTAATGAATTAGAATGGATCGTATGAATGAATTAGAATGGATCATGCGAATGAATTAGAATGGATCATACGAATAAATTAGAATGGATCATTCGAATGAATTAGAATGGGTCGTACGAATGAATTAGAATAGATATATTCGTGCGAATGAATTAGAATGGATCATGCAAATGCGCAAGAATGTATCCATTCTGATTCATTCGTACGATCCATTCTAATTCATTTGCACGATCCATTCAAATTCATTCGGACAGTCCATTCTAATTTATTCGTATGATCAATTCTAGTTCATTCGCATGGATGAATCCATTCTAATTCATTCATATAATCCATTCTAATTCATTCGAACAATACATTCTTATTCATTCGCACATTTCATTCTAATTCATTCGTACGATCCATTCTAATTCATTCGAACGATCAATTCTAATTCATTCGAACGATCTATTCTAATTTATTCGTATGATCCATTCTAATTCATTCGCACGATCCATTCTAATTCATTCATACGATCTATTCTAATTCATTCATACTATCCATTCTAATTAGTTCGAATGATCCATTCTAATTCATTCAAACGATCCATTCTAATACATTCGTATGATCCATTTTAATTCATTTGCACATTCTATTCTAATTCATTCGTACGATCCATTCTAATTCATTCGAACGATCCATTCTAATTCATTCGAATGATACACTCTAATTCATTCATATGATCCATTCTAATTCATTCGTACAATCTATTCTAATTCATTCGTACGATCCATTCTAATTCATTCGCATGATCCATTCTAATTCATTCGTATGATCTATTCTAATTCATTTGCACATTCCATTCTAATTCATTCGCTCGATCCATTCTAATTCATTCGTACGATCCATTCTAATTCATTCAGACGATCCATTATAATTCATTCGTACGATCCATTCTAAATTATTCTCTTGATCCATTCTAATTCATTCACGATCCATTCTAACTCATTCGTATGATCCATTCTAAGCTCATTCGTACGATCCAACCTAATTCATTCATACGATCCATTCTAATTCATTTGTACGATCCATTCTAATTCATTCACGATCCATTCTAACTCATTAGCATGATTGTACCCATTCTAATTCATTCGTATGATCCAATGTAATTCATTCGCACGATCCATTCTAATTCATTCGTACTATCAATTCTAATTAATTCGTAAGATCCATTCTAATTAATTCGCACGATCTATTCTAATTCATTCGTATGATCCATTCTAATTCATTCGTATGATCCATTCTAATTCATTCATATGATCCATTCTAATTCATTCGTACGATTCATTCTAATTTATTCGTACGATCCATTCTAATTCATTCGGACGATCTATTATAATTCATTCGTACGATCCATCCTAATTCATTCGTATGAACCATCCTAATTCATTCATACGATCCATTCTAATTCATTCGCACGATCCATTCTAATTCATTCGTATGATCTATTCTAATTCACTCGGACGATCCATTCTAATTCATTCGCACGAATGTATCAATTCTAATTCTTTCATACGATCCATTCTAATTCATTCGTATGATCCATTCTAATTCATTCGAACGATCCATTCTAATTTATTCGTACGATCCATTCTAATTCACTCGTACGATCCATTCTAATTCTTTCGGACGATCCATTCTAATTCATTCGTATGATCCATTCTAATTCATTCGTATGATCCAGTCTAATTCATTCGTGCGATCCATTCTAATTTATTCATACGATCCATTCTAATTTATTCGTTTGATTCATTCTATTTCATTCGTACGATCCATTCTAATTTATTCACGCGATCCATTCTAATTCATTCGTACGATCCAATGTAATTCATTCGCAAGATCCATTCTAATTCATTCGTACTATCCATTCTAATTCATTCGTAAGATCCATTCTAATTCATTCGCACGATCTATTCTAAATTATTCGTACGATCCATTCTAATTCATTCATACGATCCATTCTAATTTATTCGTACGATCCATCCTAATTCATTCGGATGATCCATTCTAATTCATTCGTATGATCCATTCTAATTCATTCGCACGATCCATTCTAATTCATTCGTACGATCCATTCTAATTCATTCACACAATCCATTCTAATTCATTCGTATGATTCATTCTAATTCATTCGGATAATCTATTCTAATTTATTCATACTATCCATTCAAATTCATTCGTATGATCCATTCTAATTCATTTGTATGATCCATTCTAATTCATTCGTATGATCCATTCAAATTCATTTGCATGGATGTATCCATTCTAATTCATTCGTATGATTCATTCTAAATCACTCGGACGATCCATTCTAATTCATTCGTACGATCTAGTCTAATTCATTCGTATGATCCATTCTGATTCATTCGTATGATCCTTTCTAATTCATTCAGACGATCCATTCTAATTCATTCATACGATCCATTCTAATTCATTCGTATGATTCATTCTAATTCATTAGGATGATTTATTCTAATTCATTCGTGCTATCCATTCTAATTCATTAGTACGGTCCATTCTAATTCATTCGTACATTCTATTCTAATTCATTCGCACTAATGTATCCATTATTCGTATGATCCTTTCTGATTCATTCGTATGATCCTTTCTAATTCATTCAGACGATCCATTCTAATTCATTCGCACGATCCATTCTAATTCATTCGTATGATCCAGTCTAATTCATTCGTACGATCCATTCTAATTCATTCGTACGATCCATTCTAATTCATTCGAATGGATGTATCCTTTCTAAGTCATTCATACGATCTATTCTAATTCATTCGCACGAATGTATCCATTCTAATTCATTCGTACGATCCATTCTAATTCATTCACTTGATCCATTCTATTTCATTCCTGATCCATTCTAATTCATTCGAATGATCCATTCTACTTCATTCGAATGATCCATTCTAATTCATTCACGATCCATTCTAATTCATTCGTACGATCCATTCTGATTCATTCACGATCCATTCTAATTCATTCGTATGATTGTATCCATTCTAATTCATTTGTACGATCCGATGTAATTCATTCGCACGATCCATTCTAATTCATTCGTACTATCCATTCTAAATCATTCATAAGATCCATTCTAATTTATTCGCACGATCTATTCTAATTCATTCGTACGATCTATTCTAATTCATTTGCACGATCCATTCTAATTCATTCGTACGATCCATTCTAATTCATTCGTACGACCCATTCTAGTTCATTCGCATGATCTATTGTAATTCATTCGTACGATCCATTCTAATTCATTCACACGATCCATTCTAATTCATTCGTATGATTCATTCTAATTCATTCGGACGATCTATTCTAATTCATTCGTACGATCCATTCTAATTCATTCGTAGGATCCATTCTAATTCATTCGTATGATCCATTCAAATTCATTTGCATGGATGTATCCATTCTAATTCATTCGTACGATCCATTCTAATTCATTCGCACGAATGTATCCATTATAATTCATTCGTACATTCCATTCTAATTCATTCGTACGATCCAATCTAATTCATTCGAACAATCCATTCTAATTCTTTCGAACGATTCATTCTAATTCATTCGTACGAACCATTCTTATTCATTCGCACATTCCATTCTAATTCATTCGTACGATCCATTCTAATTCATTCGAACGATCCATTCTAATTCATTCGTACGATCCATTCTAATTCATTCGCTCATTCCATTCTAATTCATTCGTACGATCCATTCTAATTCATTCGAATCCATTCTAATTCATTCGAACGATCCATTCTAATTCATTCGTAAGATCCATTCCAATTCATTCGCACATTCCATTCTAATTCATTCGTACGATCCATTCTAATTCATTCGTACGATCCATTCTAATTCATTCGAACGATCCATTCTAATTCATTCGTATGATCCATTCTAATTCATTCGCACATTCCATTCGTACGATCCATTCTAATTTATTCACACGAATGTATCCACTCTAATTCATTCGTACGATCCATTCTAATTCATTCACACGATCCATTCTAATTCATTCACATGATCCATTCTAATTCATTCGTACGATCCATTCTAATTCATTCACACGATCCATTCTAATTCATTCGTACGATCTATTCTAATTCAGTCACACGAATGTATCCATTCAAGTTCATTCGTACGATCCATTCTAATGCATTCGCATGATCCATTCTAATTCATTCGTACAATCCATTCTATTTCATTCGAACGATCCATTCTAATTCATTCGTACGAATGAATTAGAATAGATACATTTGTGCGAATGAATTAGAATGGATCATACGAATGAGAATGAATTAGAATGGATCGTGCGAATGAATTAGAATGGATCGTACGAATGAATTAGAATGGATCGTACGAATGAATTATAATGGATCATGCGAATGCATTAGAATAGATCATACGAATGAACTTGAATGGATACATTCGTGCGACTGAATTAGAATAGATCGTTCAACTCAATTAGAATGGATCGTGCGAATGAATTAGAATGGATAAATTCGTGCGAATGAATTAGAATGGATCGTACGAATGAATTAGAATGGATCATACGAAGGAATTAGAATAGATTGTACGAATGAATTAGAATGGATACATTCGTGCGAATGAATAAGAATGGATCGTACAAATGAAATAGAATGGATTGTACGAATGAATTAGAATGGATCGTGCGATTGAATTAGAATGGATCATACAAATGAATTAGAATGGATCGTGTGAATGAATTAGAATGGATCGTACGAATGAATTAGAATGGATACAATCGTACGAATAAATTAGAATGGATCGTACGAATAATTTAGAATGGATCATACGAATGAATTAGAATGGATACATTCATGCGAATGAATTAGAATGGATTGTCTGAATGAATTAGAATGAATCCTACGAATGAATTAGAATGGATCGTCTGAATGAATTAGAATGGATCGTTTGAATGAATTAGAATGGATCATGGGAATGAATTAGAATGGATCGTACGAATGAATTAGAATGGATTGTTCGAATGAATTAGAATGGATCGTACGAATGAATTAGAATGGATCGTACGACTGAATTAGAATGGATCGTACAAATGAATTAGAATGGATCGTGCGAATGAATTAGAATGGATCGTGCGAATGAATTAGAATGGATCGTTCGAATGAATTAGAATGGATCGTGCGAGTGAATTAGAATGGATCATACGAATGAATAAGAATCGATCGTACGAATGATTTAGAATGGATCATGCGATTGAATTAGAATGGATCATACGAATGAATTAGAATGTTCTAATTCATTCGCACGATCCATTCTAATTCATTTGTACGATCCATTCTAATTCATTTGTACGATCCATTCTAATTCATTCGTTCTATCCATTCTAATTCATTTGTACGATCCATTCTAATTTATTCGTACGATCCATTCTAATTCATTTGCACGAATGTATCCATTCTAATTCATTCGCACGATCCATTCTAATTCATTTGTATGATCCATTCAAATTCATTTGCATGGATGTATCCATTCTAATTCATTCGTATAATCCATTCTATTTCATTCGTACGATCCATTCAAATTCATTCGTATGAATGAATTAGAATTGATACATTCGTGCGAATGAATTAGAATGGATCGTACGAATGATTTAGAATGGATCGTTCGAATGAATTAGAATCGATCGTGCGAATGAATTAGAATAGATCGTACGAATGAATTAGAATGGATCATACAAATGATTTAGAATGGATCATGCGATTGAATTAGAATGGATCATACGAATAAATTAGAATGGATCGTGCGAATGAATTAGAATGGATATATTCGTGCGAATGAATTAGAATGGATTGTACGAATGAATTAGAATGGACACATCCATGCGAATGAATTAGAATGGATCGTATGAATGAACAAGAATGGATACATTCGTGCGAATGAATTAGAATGGATCATACGAATGAATTTAAATGGATCGTACGAATGAATTAGAATGGATCGTGTGAATGAATTAGAATGGATCGTACGAATGAATTAGAATGGATATATTCGTACGTATAAATTAGAATGGATCCTACGAATGAATTAGAATGGATCGTGCGATTGAATTAGAATGGATCGTAAGAATGAATTAGAATGTTCTAATTCATTCGCACGATCCATTCTAATTCATTTGTACGATCCATTCTAATTCATTCGTACGATCCATTCTAATTCATTCGTACGATCCATTCTAGTTCATTCGCATGAATGTATCCATTCTAATTCATTCGCATGATCCATTCTAATTCATTCGTATGATCCATTCAAATTCATTTGCATGGATGTATCCATTCTAATTCATTCGTATAATCCATTCTATTTCATTCGTACGATCCATTCTAATTCATTCGTATGAATGAATTAGAATGGATACATTCGTGCGAATGAATTAGAATGGATCGTACGAATGATTTAGAATGGATCGTTCGAATGAATTAGAATCGATCGTGCGAATGAATTAGAATGGATCGTACGAATGAATTAGAATGGATCATACGAATGATTTAGAATGGATCATGCAATTGAATTAGAATGGATCATACGAATAAATTAGAACGGATCGTGCGAATGAATTAGAATAGATATATTCGTGCGAATGAATTAGAATGGATCGTACGAATGAATTAGAATGGACACATCCATGCGAATGAATTAGAATGGATCGTACGAATGAATTAGAATGGATACATTCGTGCGAATGAATTAGAATGGATCATACGAATGAATTTAAATGGATCATACGAATGAATTAGAATGGATCGTGTGAATGAATTAGAATGGATCGTACGAATGAATTAGAATGGATACATTCGTACGAATAAATTAGAATGGATCGTACGAATGAATTAGAATGGATCGTGCGATTGAATTAGAATGGATCATTAGAATGAATTAGAATGTTCTAATTCATTCGCACGATCCATTCAAATTCATTTGTACGATCCATTCTAATTCATTCGTACGATCCATTCTAATTCATTCGTACGATCCATTCTAGTTCATTCGCATTAATGTATCCATTCTAATTCATTCGCACGATCCATTATAATTCATTCGTATGATCCATTCAAATTCATTTGCATGGATGTATCCATTCTAATTCATTCGTACAATCCATTCTATTTCATTTGTACGATCCATTCAAATTCATTCGTATGAATAAATTAGAATGGATACATTCGTGCGAATGTATTAGAATGGATCGTATGAATAAATTAGAATGGATCGTTCGAATAAATTAGAATTGATCGTGCAAATGAATTAGAATGGATCGTATGAATGAATTAGAATGGATCATGCGATTGAATTAGAATGGATCATACGAATGAATTAGAATGGATCATGCGAATGAATTAGAATGGATACATTCATGCGAATGAATTAGAATGGATCGTACGAATGAATTAGAATGGATACATCCATGCGAATGAATTAGAATGGATCGTACGAATGAACTAGAATGGATACATTCGTGCGAATGAATTAGAATGGATCATACGAATGAATTAGAGTGGATCGTACAAATGAATTAGAATGGATACATCCATGCAAATGAATTAGAATGGATCGTACGAATGAATTAGAATGGATACATTCGTGCGAATGAATTAGAATGGATCATACGAATGAATTAGAATGGATCGTGTGAATGAATTAGAATTGATCGTACGAATGAATTAGAATGGATTGTACGAATGAATTAGAATGGATCGTTCGAATGAATTAGAATAGATTGTACGAATGAATTTGAATGGATTATACAAATGAATTAGAATAGATCGTACAAATGAATTAGAATGGATCGTGCGAATGAATTCTAATTCATTCGTACAATGCATTATAATTCATTCACACGATCCATTCTAATTCATTCATATGATCCATTGTAATTTATTCGCATGATCTATTCTAATGCATTCACATGATCCATTCTAATTAATTCGTACGATCCATTCTAATTCATTCACATGATCCATTCTAATTCATTCGTACGATCTATTTTAATTCAGTCGCACGAATGTATCCATTCAAGATCATTCGTACGATCCATTCTAATGCATTCACATGATCCATTCTAATTCATTCGTACAATCCATTCTATTTCATTCGTACGATCCATTCTAATTCATTCGTTCGATTCATTCTAATTCATTCATATGATCTATTCTAATTTATTCGTAAAATCTATTCTCATTCATTCGCACAAATGTATCCATTCTAATTCATTTGTATGATCCATTCTAATGCATTCGTACGATCCATTCGAATGAATAAGAATGAATTAGAATAGATCGTACGAATGAATAAGAATGGATCGTACGAATGAATTAGAATGGATCGTACGAATGAATTAGAATGGATACATTTGTACGAATGAATTAGAATAGATCGTATAAATGAATTAGAATGGATCGTACGAATGAATTAGAATGGATACATTCGTGCGAATGAATTAGAATGGATCGTACGAATGAACTTGAATGGGTACATTCATACGAATGAATTAGAATAGATCATACGAATGAATTAGAAGGGATCGTGCGAATGAATTAGAAAGGATACATTCGTGTAAATGAATTAGAATGGATCGTATGAATGAATTAGAATGGATCATGTGAATGAATTAGAATGGATCGTTCGAAGGAATTAAAATGGATCGTACGAATAAATTAGAATGGATCGTCCGAATGAATTAGAATGGATCGTACGAATAAATTAGAATGGATCGTTCGAATGAATTAGAATGGATCATGTGAATGAATTAGAATGGATCGTACGAATGAATTAGAATGGATCGTACGAATGAATTAGAATGGATCGTCCGAATGAATTATAATGGATCGTATGAATGAATTAGAATGGATCGTTCGAATGAATTAGAATGGATTGTACGAATGAATTAGAATGGGTCGTGCGAATGAATTAGAATGGATCGTACGAATGAATTAGAATGGATCGTATGAATTAATTAGAATGGATCGTCCGAATGAATTAGAATGGATCATGCGAATGAATTAGAATGGATCGTACGAATGAATTAGAATGGATCGTATGAATGAATTAGAATGGATTGTTCGAATGAATTAGAATAAATCGTACGAATGAATTAGAATGAAATGTGCGAATGAATTAGAATGGAATGTGCGAATGAATTAGAATTAATCATACGAATGAATTAGAATGGATCGTGCGAATGAATTAGAATGGATTGTTCGAATGAATTAGAATGGATCGTTTGAATGAATTAGAATGGATCGTGCGAGTGAATTAGAATGGATCGTACGAATGAATTAGAATGAATCATACGAATGAATTAGAATGGATCGTATAAATGAATTAGAATGGATCGTCCGAGTGAATTAGAATGGATCGTACGAATGAATTAGAATGGATCGTGCGAATAAATTAGAATAGATCGTACGAATGAATTAGAATGGATCATGCGAATGAATTAGAATGGATTGTATGAATGAATTAGAGTGGATCATACGAATGAATTAGATTGGATCGTTCGAATGAATTAGAATGGATCGTGCGATTGAATTAGAATGGATCATATGAATGAATTAGAATGGATCGTGTGGATGAATTAGAATGGATCGTTCATGCGAATGAATTAGAATGAATACATCTATGCGAATGAATTAGAATGGATCGTACGAATGAATTAGAATGGATCATACGAATGAATTAGAATGGATCGTACGAATGAATTAGAATGGATCATACGAATGAATTAGAATGGATCGTACGAATGTATTAGAATGGATTATACGAATAAATTAGAATGGATCGTACGAATGAATTAGAATTGATCATATGAATGAATTAGAATGGATCGTACGAATGAATTAGAAAGGAATATGCGAATGAATTAGAATGGATACATTGGATCGTACGAATGAATTAGAATGGATACAATCATGCGAGTAAATTAGAATAGATCGTACAAATGAATTAGAATGGATCATACGAATGAATTAGAATGGTTCGTATGAATGAATTAGGATGGATCGTACGAATAAGCTAGAATGGATATATTCGTGCGAATGAATTAGAATGGATCATACTAATGAATTAGAATGGATCGTATGAATGAATTAGAATGGATCATGCGAATGAATTAGAATGGATCATACGAATAAATTAGAATGGATCATTCGAATGAATTAGAATGGGTCGTACGAATGAATTAGAATAGATATATTCGTGCGAATGAATTAGAATGGATCATGCAAATGCGCAAGAATGTATCCATTCTGATTCATTCGTACGATCCATTCTAATTCATTTGCACGATCCATTCAAATTCATTCGGACAGCCCATTCTAATTCATTCGTATGATCAATTCTAGTTCATTCGCATGGATGAATCCATTCTAATTCATTCATATAATCCATTCTAATTCATTCGAACAATCCATTCTGATTCATTCGCACATTCCATTCTAATTCATTCGTACGACCCATTCTAATTCATTCGAACGATCAATTCTAATTCATTCGAACGATCCATTCTAATTTATTCGTACGATCCATTTTAATTCATTCGCACGATCCATTCTAATTCATTCATACGATCTGTTGGGGGTAGACAGAAACTGTTGGGGGTAGACAGAAACCACATATCTTGGGTAGCATTGCAAACGCATCTGAGATAAGAGTTCTCGAGGGAGCCCGTCCAAAGAGCTCGCCCTCCCAGCCCATCAGGAGCTCGCCCCCCCCACAGGGAGCTGGATGGACACCTTGTATCTGAGTGCAGCTCGCCTCTCCCAACCCCTCAGGAGCTCGCCCCACAGGGAGCTGGATGGACACCTTGTATCTGAGTGCAGCTCGCAGGAGTTCGCTCCCCCGTGCTCACCAAATCACCTTGACAGGGAGCGAGATCCACATTAGGCTGAAAGGGCCCAGGCCAAGAGCACTCTTAAGAGCTCGCCTGAGCTCGATGGAGCTCGCCTGAGATCGCCCAGAAGCTCGCTCAGGAGCTCACCTGAGCTCGATGGAGCTCGCCCGAGATCGCCCAGAAGCTCGCTCAGGAGCTCGCCCCGTAGCTCGCCAAGCTCACCCAGGAGCTCGCCTAAGCTCGCTCAGGAGCTCGCCCCGGAGTTCGCCAAGCCCGCACGAGAACTCGCTGGCAGTGATAGCGGGAGTTAGACCGTCATGCATAACGAAGACACCGGCATCGCGAACGCCCCTAGCTCGCGCAGGAGCTCGCCCCTAGCTCGCTCAGGAGCTCGCTCAAGCTCGCCAGAATTCCCCAGTTTATCGAGGAGGTTGCTCCCGCGAGGTCCGACTCTTGATAGATGTGGAAGAGAAGGCGGAGCAATAGAGGGCGAGCTCACCTTAGCTCCCCGTCGGAGGTCGCCCACAATGTATGAGAGGATGCCAGGTGGCAAAACCCCACGGAAGCTACGTGGACAAACGTGGTCCACGGAAGCTCGCTCGAATCAGTTCGAGACCTCCCAGACTTGAACATTCCAGAATGGCCACCTGGCCACGACAAGAAAGATTCCCTCCCCCACCCAAATCGCCGGGCAGGCCTGACGACAGAATGTCAGGGCGCGAGTACCAAGGACTGTCAGACCCACGCGAGCCAGAACGTGGGGGGTCTAGAAGGCGCCGGAAGAATCTCCACGTGTCGGGCCACGGTAGGCCGCCGATTGCTATAAATGCTCACCCCCAGGCTCCATAGTACAGGTTCGAAATCCCTCTTCCTTCCTCTTTGGTCCATTACAGCTCGCCGTTGTGCCACTGTGACTGACTTGAGCGTCGGAGGGTCTGCGCTCCTAAGGGAGCCAGCCGTTCTCACGTTCTCTTTTCTTTGTCTTGCAGGCAGCCCGCACGGACCAGCGAAAAATCCCCCGAACATTTGGCGCCGTCTGTGGGATCTTCGACTGGTTCCTGCGAGAGCGCCCACGACCACGCGGTTGAGCGCAGTTCGCTCTCGTAACCTCAAGGATGGCTCCGGCGACAAGGGGACGCAGGCGACCGAGGACTCGTGCCAGATCTGCGCGCAGCGAGCCTCCGGTCGAGACCCCTCAGCCCCAGGTCCCGCTCAGCGACCAACTCTTGTTGGAGATATTGGCCACCCAGCGGGCGATGATGGAGGAGCTGACACGATTGCGTCCGGCTCCGGCGGTCAGCCGACGATCTGGGCCGACGAAGACGGCGTCTCCGGTGCGACCACCGGCGTCAACGTCGCGACCGCCCACGGTCGCTCCGGTGCGGCAGGTTTCCCAACCGGAACCCCCAGTCGGGAGAGCGGCTGTACGCGAGGTGCCGGAAACCCCGCTCACAAGGTTGCAGAAGCTAGTCACCCAGCGATCTAGCAACCAGGCGACCTCGCGCGCGACCATTCCCTGCCGCCGTAGCCGGAGCGCCGATTCTGAGGGGTCGGAGGCAAGATCTCTAGAGCGGGATCGCGACCCACGCCATCGGCGACGAGGGAAAGAGCCCGCGGTGGAAATATCTTCAGGAGCTCGAGAGGCAACGGCCTCCCACAGACCAACTGACGCGCCGAAGGAATCCGTGGGTGGACAGCAAGGAGCCCGCCGAGCGGTTGCCCCCGAGGGTCGCCGCGGGGTGGGGCCGACCTCGCCACAAGGGAGCGTACGAGATCGCCTAGGACCTGCGCAGCCGCCTCTGGGAGTTCTCCCCGGGCGCTGGCGGCGACCTAGTGCGCCAGTAGATTTACTTGAAGACCTTGCCGCCCACGGAGGTAGCTCGCCTTTCACCAGCGAGGTCCACCAAGGGGGTTTTCCGCACCACTGGACCCCCCCGAAGTTTGTATTGTTCGACGGGTCGCAGGATCCCGTTGACCATCTCTTGGCTTACAGAAAGCTTCTGTTTTTCCGGGACCAAGACCACGTCTTGTGCCGAGCATTCCCGAGCAGTTTGACCGGCTCGGCATTGAACTGGTTCCACAAGTTGCCGCCCGGCACGATCCCCGACTTTCCAACTCTCTCTAGGCTATTCCTGGAGCAGTATCGCTGCAATAGGCAGCCCCCGAAGAGAATCGAGTCTCTGTTTACTTTAACCATGGGAGCTCGCGAGACGCTCCGGTGCTTCGCAACGCGATTCCGGAGCGCCTACCTCGCTCTGGAAGACGCGGCGGGCCAAGATCGTACCGTGGTGAGCGCTTTCAGAAGCGCCCTCCCCGAGGGTTGCAAGCTTCATGACGCTCTAGTGATCAAGGACCCTCGCACGATGGTTGAACTATTTGCCCTGGTCCAGCAACACATCATGCTCGAAGACGCTGTGCTAGACCGAAAGGGAAAGGCAGTCGAGCAGCGACCTCCTCCGGCCCCGCGACCGCTCGTCGTCAAGGCCGTGGAGAGAAGGGAGATGCCCCTGGCGGTGGCTTTGCCTGGACCGCCCGCTGTTCCTGCTGAACAGCCCACTGAAGCCCCCACGGCTGTCGCTGGAAGGCCGGCGAACTGGCGCCTGCCTCCAGGACCCGGGGAGCGGGATTTCACCGTGCTGACCCACTCGCCAGGACAAATCTTTCATCAGATTCGGAATGAACCTTTCTTCCAGTACCCGCCACCCCTACAGGTCGGAGAGCCTGGCTCTACCGACAACTCGCGGCAGTGCGCCTTTCATCGAAGCCCTGGGCATCACACTAACAGATGCCGGGCTCTCAAGAACCACCTCGAGGATTTGGTCACCCAGGGCCACTTGAATCAGTTTATTTCGCCTCCAAGGAGGTTCGAGGTAGTACCGGCACGGGCCCCTCGGGAGGGAGATCGCCCGGGGCCCGCTGAGCCCGCCCTGCCTCCGCCTCCCGCGGAAGGACCGGCGATCTGCCATACCATTAGCGGGCGGCTGTGCGGCCCGAGATCCAGTAATGAAGCCCGCCGACGAGTCAGGGAGATGGAGCGGGCACAAAAGGTATTTTCCGTCTCGCTAACTCCTACTTTACTTCAAGCACCAAGGGTGGAAGCCCGCGATTTTCTCTGGTTTTCGGAAGATGACATGACTGGGGTCGTTACGCCCCACAATGACCCCCTCGTCATACGCCTGATGATGGCTAACATCGAGGTGAGGCGAGCTCTGGTTGATCCGGGGAGTGCCGTGGACATCCTTTTTCTGTCGGCCTACCTACGAATGGGGTTGAGACTCGCCGACCTGTCTCCCTCGATGAGCTCCCTCAGTGGGTTCACCGGAGAGGTCGCCAGAGTGGCAGGGGAGATAATAACCCTTACGGTGACCGCTGGCCCGGAGGCTCGCCAAGTCCGCTTCGCGGTAGTGGATGGAAGTTCCGCATTTAACGCCATCCTTGGGCGGCCTTGGCTAAGGCAAATGATCAGGTAGCCGCTACCCGATGCGAGCAGGATGTCCTTCACCTCAGGGACATGGAGGTCGCCGAGGCCATGAGGCCCGCACCCTCCTAGCAATTACCGCCCGCTACGAGCGAGCTATTGGGGAGCCTGCTGGAGGCCTCCTCGCTTAAGTCCCCTACTCCACCCCCGGGTGGGAGCGGTGTGGACCATAAGTTGGAGGAGGGAGGTCGCCCGACAACCCCCAAGAGAGGAAGTTTTCCAATTGCCGAACCACTTCAAGAGGTCGACATTGGCGGCAAGGAAGGGCCAAGAGTTGTTAGCCTCGGGACCTCGCTAACCAAGGGCGAGGTCCTGGCCATAACCAACTTGCTCAGGGAATACCGTGACGTATTCGCCTGGAGCTTCGCGGACATGCCAGGGATTGACCCGGAGGTCGCCTGTCATCGTCTGCACACCATGAAGGAGTTCCCGCCGGTCAAGCAGAAAGCTCGGCACATACCTGCTGCAAAGTCCATTGCAGTGGCGGCAGAGATAGACAAGCTGGAGCAAGCCGGCTTCATCCGCGAGGCGCACTTCCCCGAGTGGATCTCCAATATCGTGGCGGTGCCAAAGAAGAGCGGAGCGGTCAGGGTGTGCATCGACTTCTCCGACCTCAACAAGGCATGCCCGAAGGATGGATTTCCTCTTCCGAGAATAGGCGCACTGGTCGACGCAGCTGTCGGGTTCCAGGCCCTGTCCTTCATGGATGGATATTCTGGGTATAACCAGATACCTCTCCACGCCGACGATCAGGAGAAGACCGCCTTCTACTCCGGAGCGGGCTACCAGAAGTTGTACTGCTATCGAGTGATGCCGTTCGGACTTAAGAACGCTGGAGCGACCTACCAAAGGCTAGTCACTCAGATGTTCAAAGATCAGATCGGCAGAAACGTCGAAGTTTATGTAGACGACCTCCTGGTGAAGAGTCGGGAGAGGGAGGGGCATGTTGCCGATCTCCGCGAAACCTTCGAGGTACTGAGAAAGTACCAAATGAGGCTAAACCCGGCGAAGTGCGCATTCGGGGTGACGTCGGGGAAATTCCTCGGGTACCTGGTCACCCACAGGGGGATCGAGGCCGACCCTGGGCAAATCCGAGCACTTGTCGAGATGCCTGCGCCGAGGACCCGGCAGGAAGTCCAGAGGCTGAGCGGGCGAATCGCCGCGCTCAATCGGTTCATCTCCAAATCCTCAGACAACTGCCGACCTCTTTTCGAGCTGCTACGAAAAGGAGCAAGCATTTGTTGGGATGAGAAGTGCGAGCACGCCTTCCAAAAGATCAAGGACTACCTGGCGAGCCCACCGATCTTAGCGGCACCCAAAGAGGGCGCCAAACTCGGCGTGTACCTTGCGGTCACTGAGAATGCGGTGAGCGGGGTCCTGGTTGTGGAAGAAGCAAAGGTGGAGCGGCCTGTCTACTTTGTAAGCCACACGATGCTTCCCGCCGAGCTCCGGTATCGACCAATCGAGAAGGTCGCATTGGCCTTGGTCCTTACCGCGAGAAAGCTCCACCCCTACTTCTCGGCGCACCCTGTCAGGGTCATCACAGAGCACCCTCTAAAGAGCGCGCTCTCCAGGCCCTCAGTAGCCGGCAGGCTCTACCGTTGGTCCGCCGAGCTCGCCGCCTATGGCTTGGAGTATGTCCCTCGAGTTGCGGTCAAAGGACAGGCGCTCGCCGATTTCTTGGCGGACTTCCCCATAGAAGAACCGGTCCAGTACCGGGAGGATGAGCCAACTGAGGCACACCCTGGGAAGGCGAGGTTCTTGGACAAACAAGGCGAGCATCCTCCAACTAAGCGTTCAGAGGAGGCAGGCTGGGAATTATTCGTCGATGGATCCTCCAACGCTTTGGGGGCTGGGATCGGGGTCGCACTGATCGCCCAGTCGGTACTTCTGGAGAAGTCAGTCCGACTGGATTTCGCCGCTACCAACAATGAGGCGGAATATGAGGCGCTGCTGGCCGGCCTGGAGCTCACCAAAGAGGTAGGCGCCGAACGCCTGAAGGTCTTTAGCGATTCCCAGCTAATTGTTTGCCAAGTCAATGGGGAGTACGCCTCTCGGGATGCACGAATGGCGGGCTACGTGGATCTGGTGAAGCACAAGGCCGCGGAGTTCGAAAAGATCTCCTTCGAGCAAATTCCGCGAGCCGATAATAGGCGAGCTGATGCTTTGGCAAACGCCGCCTCTTTGCTGGGAACATCAGAGGCTCGCCAGATTCTCATCGAAGTCCAAAATCAGTCTCGGCTCCAACTGATGGAGCCCGCTGTTAACCAAGTCTCCGCCAACGTACCACTCAGCGGGTGGACCGCCCCTATTTTTCGCTTTCTCCAGAAGGGCGAGCTACCAGAGGATAGAGAGGAAGCCCGGCGAGTGGAGAAATGCGCTGGGCGCTATCTCATTCGCTGGGATCGCCTTTTTCGAAGATCCTTTGGCGGGCCAAGTCTCCGTTGCGTCGAGAGCCCGGAAACCGAAGAAGTTCTAAAGTGCATTCACTCTGGCGAGCTGGGAAACCACGCTGGTGGGCGGTCTCTTGCTGCGAAAGTACGAAGGCAAGGATACTGGTGGCCCACTCTGGAGCAAGACGCTTTGAAGGTCGCCCAGAGGTGCATCCAGTGCCAGAAGCACGCCACCACGAACCATATGCCCGCAGAAGAACTGCATCCTCTGGCGAGCCCCTGGCCTTTCCAGTAATGGGGGTTGGACATTGTGGGACCTTTCCCTGTGTCAGCCCGGCAAAAGAAATTCATCCTAGTAGCTACGGACTACTTCACCAAATGGGTGGAAGCGGTCCCGCTAGCTAAGATAGGCGAGAAGCAAGTCAAGGACTTCCTTTGGAAGAATATCTTCTGCCGCTTTGGGCTGCCACGGGTGCTGATCACCGACAATGGTCGCTAGTTCGACAATCGCTTGATCAGAAGCTTTTGTGTTGAATATGGGGTCGACCTAAGGTTCTCATCCTCGAGGTACCCTCAAAGCAACGGGCAGGCCGAAGCGACGAATCGCGTGATCTTGGACAACCTCAAGAAGAGGCTGGAAGGGAAAAAAGGATTGTGGGAGCAGGAGCTCGATGGAGTCTTGTGGGCCTATCGCACTACTCCACGTCGCTCAACTAACGAATCCCCTTTCAGTCTCACTTTTGGTTGCGAAGCCGTGCTACCCATAGAGGCCGAGCTGCCCACTGAAAGAAGGTTTGCGTCGGCGGAGGTCGACAACGACAAACTGCTAGTCGACTCCCTTGATCAACTTGAAGAAAGACGTGAGCGCGCCAATCTACACCTCGCTGGATACCGACAAGAGATGAAGCGCGCCTATGATAAAAGAGTCCGCCATCGGGCATTCAAAGCCGGGGACATGGTGATGAGAAAGGTGTTCGCAAATACCCAAGAGCCTAATGCAGGAAAGCTCGCGGCGAATTGGGAAGGCCCCTACATAATACGCGAAGCGCGAGGCTCGGGGGCTTACCAGTTGATGACCGCTGAAGGCGACCTGTTAGAGCGACCTTGGAATGTTTTGCACCTTCGCAAGTTTTACGCATAAGGGGATTTTTGTAAGTTATCTTCTGAAGTTATGAATGAATGATGGGGTTTTCAACCAAGAATTCAACTCGGAAGCTCGCCGCAGCGAGAGCTCGCTTGATCTACAAAGTAGTCCGCCGTCGCGCGGACTTAAAGCAAGACCGGGATCCTCAGAGGCAGCCAGTGGGCGACCTTGAGCTTCCCGGAGCAGTCCGCCGTCGAGCGGACTTAAAGCAAGACCGGGATCCTCAGAGGCAGCCAGTGGGCGGCCTTGAGCTTCCCGGAGCAGTCCGCCGCCGTGCGGACTTAAAGCAAGACCGGGATACTCAGAGGCAGCCAGTGGGCGACCTTGAGCTTCCCGGGGAAGTCCGCCGTTGTGCGGACTTAAAGCAAGACCGGGATCCTCAGAGGCAGCCGGTGGGCGACCTTGAGCTTCCCGGGGAAGTCCGCTGCCTAGTGGACTCTAAACCTAACCAGGATCCTTCGCGTTCACCTGCCATGAACGGAAGCATCCTGGCGTTGGCAAACCCCTCAAAGGGCGAGCCCGCCAAACAGGATCATCGAGAGAAATTAACCGGGCAGGGGGCAGCTAGCACTTATTAGTTTCCTTTAAAAATAAAAATCGTTTAAGCCTCTGAGTGTAGGGAAGTTTTTGAAGTCTTTTGGTTCGTTTTAACGTTTTCCGGGCTCAGAGACTATCGCGTTTTTACGAGCATGCCGAGTTTTTCGTTTGCATATACTTAAAAATAAAAGGGTTGAATCGAATTAGCTGCCTCGCCCGGGGTATCGCTCTCGAGGTCGCTGCGAACTCCCAAAGCGGACTCATAAAAGGCACATAGAAAGAAAGAAACGCATATGCGGGCCCAGAAAGATATAAATTTCATTGATTGGCAAAAATTACAAAAGTAGTTACAAGGCAGCAAGCTCAAGGCTTGCTTGTCTCCGCCCCACTGTCGTCCCCTCGGCGCCGCTTCTTCGACCTTTCGGTCTTGTATTTCTCCACAGCGGCCAGGGCGCCTTTCTTGAGGAGATCGTCCAGTTGGGCTTGGAGGCGGCCTTGCTGAGCCCGAAGGCCGTTGGCGTGTGTCTCCTTCAAGGCCGCAATCTCCGTCTTCAGAGCAGCGACCTCGCCTTGAAGTTGAGCCGCCTCCCGCTGTGCGACCTCCCAGGCGGACACAGCTTCGTCTCGCTCCGCCTTGGCCTTGAGGAGGGCAGTAGCGGACAGGCCTTTGGCTACCTCGGCCATGGCGAGGCATGACGCCAGGGTTTTGACCCTGCGGTGCAGTGCCTCTGACTCCACCCTCAGCTCCTCGGAGCCCTTGGCTCGCTGAAGCTCGTGGATGTGCTCGTCTACCTTGAGCTCGGACCCCCGAAAGGAATCATCGAACAAGGCGGCCAGTGCCTTCCCGGCCCCAGCGACCTCCGCGGCCAGCGCCTGGCTCTGCTTCTCCTCCTGCATAAGGAAGGTGAAAGAGTTAGCAAAAATTGAGACTAAGATTTATAAGGAGACAGGAGCGGTGAGTACCTCGGCAAGGCGTTCGCTTATGGAAGCGAAGGGAGCCCGCGCGAAAACGTTGCGGCCCAGCAGCTGCCGCACGTAGTGGGGCGCCCTCCCCTCCTCCGCAGAGGAGCCCGCGCTGGGACCCCCGGGAGCTCCGGAAGGAGGGGGCACGCCAGGAGGAGTGGGGGCTATCACCTCCCCCGGGCGAGCTCTGGCTCCTGGCGGGCTCGGAGGGTCCGCGGTGGCCCCCTTGGCCTCTGGCTCCGAGCTGAAGGACTCGGAGTCGGAGCCAATGTCAACAAAGCTAGGGGACCTGTAGACCAGGTCCCCTAAGCCCTGCTGGGAGCCCGCTCCCTCCTGGCCTTCTGCAAGAGGCGAGGCCGGAGGGGCGGGAGCTGGAGCGGCCGCCGGTGTAGAGGCCGCGGGAGTTGGAGCCGAGGCCGGCAAGGAGGTCGCAGCGACGGTGTCGGACTCGCCCTGCTGGACCCCTGCCCCGTCGGCGGGAGATGGAGGCTCCTGCCCGCTCGATCCCGGCCCTGGTGCGGGAGCTGATGGAGTCGCGGGCTTCTCCCCTTGGGCGGGAGCAACAGGCTCCGCCCGAGGAGCTTGAGGGGAGGGCTCTTCTTCCTCGGAGCCTGTTGCCTCCTCCGCAGAGTCCGTCCAGCTGGGCTCCGAGTCCAAGCCCGCCTCCTCCAGTGCTTTCCGCCGTTGCTCCGCCTGGACGTTAGAAGGCGCGGGCCCCGCGCGTTTGGCCTTCTTCTTCCCGCGGGCCTCCATCTCCGGCGTCAGCACTGCTACACGAAGCGGGACGGTCAGATCGCCCGGGAAGTAGCCCATTAGAATTTGAGCCATCCCGGATTCGACTTCTGCCATGGTAAGCGGGAGGTCGATGTTCGGGTCGTCGGGCTCAACCATTTGGATCTTGCGGCGGACAATTGGAGTTGGGGCGGGAGGCTGACCTGGGCCGGCGTCCGGGCGAGGAGGTTGCGGAGGAGCGGAAGCTTCGCCCTGGTGAAGCATCTCCATGGTATCGGGGTCGTTGAGGCGGATGGGCGAAGCCCGCCTCCGGACCGTCTTCTTACGGGGGTGGCCTCCCGAGCTCCCGGCCCCCTTGCTGGCCCCTTTGGAGGGAGGGGCGTTCTGCATCGGCGGAATAGCGCCGACCTCCTCCTCTTTCTTCTTCCGGACGGTCTTCTGCTTCAGCAGAATAGCACCGGTCTTCCCGTCCTTCAGCTGGAAGGCGAAGTCGGGGGCGGTGATCTTCTCCGGAGTCCGCCCACCGAGGTAGTGGAGGATCGCATCGTCCAGAGATCGCTCCCGGTCGGGAGCGATGCACTTCTTCTTCCCCGCCTTGTAGAAGGAGATCTCCCGGAAGACCGCCGTCGGGGGAACCCCGGGGTGAGCCGGGACTCCGCTGTGCCGCCCGCGCTAGTCGCCGACCGCCACGAAAGAATAGTCCTTCCAGTGGCGGTCCTTGCTCTCGATGGTGGAGAAGGGGAGCACCTCGCCAGGCCGCCTGGCGAGGTAGAAGTAGCCGCAGCCCGCGGTGCTGAAGACCGGTGAGGGCTTGAGGAGCCACTTTTTGAGCAAGTAGCTCAGTGGGATCCTCGCCTTCAGAGCAGTCTCCAGCTGGGACAGCCCGTAGAGTATCCCCCAGGAGTTTCCTGAGAGTTGGGCGGGGCAAAGCCCCGTCAACTCCAGGAGCTCCCCGGCGAGATGACTCAGGGGGAACCGCAGCCCGGACCACAGCAGCCCGACAGAAGCTACTGTGCCCTGGGGCGGCCTCCCCGAGAGTGGCATCTCGTTGACGAGGATCTCCCGGGGGGATCGATCGCCGCCCGGATACTGTCCCCGACAGGCACCCCGACGGGGTTTTGCAGCCAGACCACCGCCCTTTCGGTGGCGGGCTCAGCGGCCTGGGCGGCAGCAGCAGCGGCAGCAACAGCAGCAGCAACGTCAGCAGCGGAAGCCATGAGAGCAGAAGGGCTAAAGCGAGCTGAAAGCGCTAGAAGCAAAGGGAGAAGGGAGAGCTGTTTTCACGCAGCAGTAAAAATTGCCCCCCGTCCCCTATTTAAAGGCGAGCGAGAGACAGGTGAATCGACCCGCAGTTAATGCCCAAGCGCGTTCGGCGAGGCGACGTGACGGCGATCAAAGCGATAGCTCGCTTCTCTCAAATCGTCGAGTGCCACGTGGACCACGCGTGGAAAAAGCTACGCCGGCGCCAGCACTGTCCTTTATTGACAGAGAAAGGGGCAAATGAGGAGGAGACACGCGTCTCGCACCGATCGGGGTCTCATGATGAGATTCGCTGTATCAGCGTTGAGCCTCGCGCCGCAGTTAAGGTGAAGCGACCGTTGGAGATTCGGTGCGATACCCAAGTCACAAGATCGCCCGCGGCAGGCGCCCCAAGCTCGCCCGAAGCAGACCCTGACCGCGTGTGACAAGCTCGCACCGGAAGGAGATCGCTCGTGGCTGACGCTCGTGGCCCGCCCAGCTTTTGTGAAATACTGGGAGTCAAAACTCTCGACGCAGATCGCTCGCGGCAGGTGCCCGCAGCTCGCCCGAGGCAGACCCTGGCCGCGTGTGACAAGCTCGCACCGGAAGGATATCGCTCGTGGCTGACGCTCGTGGCCCGCCCAACATTTTTGAAAAGTACTGAGAGTCAAAACTCTCGATGCAGACCGCCCACGCAGCAGGCGCCCAAGCTTGCCCGAAGCTGACCCTGACCGCAGGTGAGGAGCTCGCATCGCAGGAGATCGCTCATGGCTGATGCTCGTGGCCCGCCCAGCGTTTGTGAAATACTGGCAGTCAAAGCTCTCGGCGCAGGCCGCCATCGCTACTATCTCCGCCCCGCAAGAAAACTGTTACGGCAGACATTGATATCAGGCACATTGCCGGGGATAGGAGTTCGCTAAGACTCCTGAGCAAGCGTCGAGTTTCCTCGATCACTCCCTCAGGAGGGGGTAATGTTGGGGGTAGACAGAAACTGTTGGGGGTAGACAGAAACCACATATCTTGGGTAGCATTGCAAACGCATCTGAGATAAGAGTTCTCGAGGGAGCCCGTCCAAAGAGCTCGCCCTCCCAGCCCATCAGGAGCTCGCCCCCCCCACAGGGAGCTGGATGGACACCTTGTATCTGAGTGCAGCTCGCCTCTCCCAACCCCTCAGGAGCTCGCCCCACAGGGAGCTGGATGGACACCTTGTATCTGAGTGCAGCTCGCAGGAGTTCGCTCCCCCGTGCTCACCAAATCACCTTGACAGGGAGCGAGATCCACATTAGGCTGAAAGGGCCCAGGCCAAGAGCACTCTTAAGAGCTCGCCTGAGCTCGATGGAGCTCGCCTGAGATCGCCCAGAAGCTCGCTCAGGAGCTCACCTGAGCTCGATGGAGCTCGCCCGAGATCACCCAGAAGCTCGCTCAGGAGCTCGCCCCGTAGCTCGCCAAGCTCACCCAGGAGCTCGCCTAAGCTCGCTCAGGAGCTCGCCCCGGAGTTCGCCAAGCCCGCACGAGAACTCGCTGGCAGTGATAGCGGGAGTTAGACCGTCATGCATAACAAAGACACCGGCATCGCGAACGCCCCTAGCTCGCGCAGGAGCTCGCCCCTAGCTCGCTCAGGAGCTCGCTCAAGCTCGCCAGAATTCCCCAGTTTATCGAGGAGGTTGCTCCCGCGAGGTCCGACTCTTGATAGATGTGGAAGAGAAGGCGGAGCAATAGAGGGCGAGCTCACCTTAGCTCCCCGTCGGAGGTCGCCCACAATGTATGAGAGGATGCCAGGTGGCAAAACCCCACGGAAGCTACGTGGACAAACGTGGTCCACGGAAGCTCGCTCGAATCAGTTCGAGACCTCCCAGACTTGAACATTCCAGAATGGCCACCTGGCCACGACAAGAAAGATTCTCTCCCCCACCCAAACCGCCGGGCAGGCCGGACGACAGAATGTCAGGGCGCGAGTACCAAGGACTGTCAGACCCACGCGAGCCAGAACGTGGGGGGTCTAGAAGGCGCCGGAAGAATCTCCACGTGTCGGGCCACGGTAGGCCGCCGATTGCTATAAATGCTCACCCCCAGGCTCCATAGTATAGGTTCGAAATCCCTCTTCCTTCCTCTTTGGTCCATTACAGCTCGCCGTTGTGCCACTGTGACTGACTTGAGCGTCGGAGGGTCTGCGCTCCTAAGGGAGCCAGCCGTTCTCACGTTCTCTTTTCTTTGTCTTGCAGGCAGCCCGCACGGACCAGCGAAAAATCCCCCGAACACGATCTATTCTAATTCATTCATACTATCCATTCTAATTAGTTCGAATGATCCATTCTAATTCATTCAAACGATCCATTCTAATACATTCGTATGATCCATTTTAATTCATTTGCACATTCTATTCTAATTCATTCGTACGATCCATTCTAATTCATTCGAACGATCCATTCTAATTCATTCGAACGATACACTCTAATTCATTCATATGATACATTCTAATTCATTCATACAATCTATTCTAATTCATTCGTACGATCCATTCTAATTCATTCGCATGATCCATTCTAATTCATTCGTATGATCTATTCTAATTCATTTGCACATTCCATTCTAATTCATTCGCTCGATCCATTCTAATTCATTCGTACGATCCATTCTAATTCATTCAGACGATCCATTATAATTCATTCGTACGATCCATTCAAAT
This sequence comes from Chamaelirium japonicum, assembly GCA_947650365.1. Lineage (NCBI taxonomy): Eukaryota > Viridiplantae > Streptophyta > Magnoliopsida > Liliales > Melanthiaceae > Chamaelirium > Chamaelirium japonicum. The sequence continues at coordinate 582,262 of CANTAL010000119.1, forward strand.
TTATTCTCTCGATCCATTCTAATTCATTCACGATCCATTCTAATTCATTCGTACGATCCATTCTAAGCTCATTCGTACGATCCAACCTAATTCATTCATACGATCCATTCTAATTCATTCGTACGATCCATTCTAATTCATTCACGATCCATTCTAACTCATTAGCATGATTGTACCCATTCTAATTCATTCGTATGATCCAATGTAATTCATTCGCACGATCCATTCTAATTCATTCGTACTATCAATTCTAATTAATTCGTAAGATCCATTCTAATTAATTCGCACGATCTATTCTAATTCATTCGTATGATCCATTCTAATTCATTCGTATGATCCATTCTAATTCATTCATACGATCCATTCTAATTCATTCGTACGATTCATTCTAATTTATTTGTACGATCCATTCTAATTCATTCGGACGATCTATTCTAATTCATTCGTACGATCCATCCTAATTCATTTGTATGAACCATCCTAATTCATTCATACGATCCATTCTAATTCATTCGCACGATCCATTCTAATTCATTCGTATGATCTATTCTAATTCACTCGGACGATCCATTCTAATTCATTCGCACGAATGTATCAATTCTAATTCTTTCATACGATCCATTCTAATTCATTCGTATGATCCATTCTAATTCATTCGAACAATCCATTCTAATTTATTCGTACGATCCATTCTAATTCACTCGTACGATCCATTCTAATTCATTCGGACGATCCATTCTAATTCATTCGTATGATCCATTCTAATTCATTCGTATGATCCAGTCTAATTCATTCGTGCGATCCATTCTAATTTATTCATACGATCCATTCTAATTTATTCGTATGATTCATTCTATTTCATTCGTACGATCCAATCTAATTTATTCACGCGATCCATTCTAATTCATTCGCATGATTGTATCCATTCTAATTCATTCGTACGATCCAATGTAATTCATTCGCACGATCCATTCTAATTCATTCGTACTATCCATTCTAATTCATTCGTAAGATCCATTCTAATTCATTCGCACGATCTATTCTAAATTATTCGTACGATCCATTCTAATTCATTCATACGATCCATTCTAATTTATTCGTACGATCCATTCTAATTCATTCGGATGATCCATTCTAATTCATTCGTATGATCCATTCTAATTCATTCGCACGATCCATTCTAATTCATTCGTACGATCCGTTCTAATTCATTCACACGATCCATTCTAATTCATTCGTATGATTCATTCTAATTCATTCGGATGATCTATTCTAATTCATTCATACTATCCATTCTAATTCATTCGTATGATCCATTCTAATTTATTTGTATGATCCATTCTAATTCATTCGTATGATCCATTCAAATTCATTTGCATGGATGTATCCATTCTAATTCATTCGTATGATTCATTCTAAATCACTCGGACGATCCATTCTAATTCATTCGTACGATCTAGTCTAATTCATTCGTATGATCCATTCTGATTCATTCGTATGATCCTTTCTAATTCATTCAGACGATCCATTCTAATTCATTCATACGATCCATTCTAATTCATTCGTATGATTCATTCTAATTCATTAGGATGATTTATTCTAATTCATTCGTGCTATCCATTCTAATTCATTAGTACGGTCTATTCTAATTCATTCGTACATTCTATTCTAATTCATTCGCACTAATGTATCCATTATTCGTATGATCCTTTCTGATTCATTCGTATGATCCTTTCTAATTTATTCAGATGATCCATTCTAATTCATTCGCACGATCCATTCTAATTCATTCGTATGATCCAGTCTAATTCATTCGTACGATCCATTCTAATTCATTCGTACGATCCATTCTAATTCATTCGAATGGATGTATCCTTTCTAAATCATTCATATGATCTATTCTAATTCATTCGCACGAATATATCCATTCTAATTCATTCGTACGATCCATTCTAATTCATTCACTTGATCCATTCTATTTCATTCCTGATCCATTCTAATTCATTCGTATGATCCATTCTAATTCATTCGAATGATCCATTCTAATTCATTCACGATCCATTCTAATTCATTCGTACGATCCATTCTGATTCATTCACGATCCATTCTAATTCATTCGCATGGTTGTATCCATTCTAATTCATTTGTACGATCCGATGTAATTCATTCGCACGATCCATTCTAATTCATTCGTACTATCCATTCTAAATCATTCATAAGATCCATTCTAATTCATTCGCATGATCTATTCTAATTCATTCGTACGATCCATTCTAATTCATTTGCACGATCCATTCTAATTCATTCGTACGATCCATTCTAATTCATTCGTACGACCCATTCTAGTTCATTCGCATGATCTATTCTAATTCATTCGTACGATCCATTCTAATTCATTCTCACGATCCATTGTAATTCATTCGTATGATTCATTCTAATTCATTCGGACGATCTATTCTAATTCCTTCGTACGATCCATTCTAATTCATTCGTAGGATCCATTCTAATTCATTCGTATGATCCATTCAAATTCATTTGCATGGATGTATCCATTCTAATTCATTCGTACGATCCATTCTAATTCATTCGCACGAATGTATCCATTCTAATTCATTCGTACATTCCATTCTAATTCATTCGTACGATCCAATCTAATTCATTCGAACAATCCATTCTAATTCTTTCGAACGATTCATTCTAATTCATTCGTACGAACCATTCTTATTCATTCGCACATTCCATTCTAATTCATTCGTACGATCTATTCTAATTCATTCGAACGATCCATTCTAATTCATTCGTACTTTCCATTCTAATTCATTCGCTCATTCCATTCTAATTCATTTGTACGATCCATTCTAATTCATTCGAATCCATTCTAATTAATTCGAACGATCCATTCTAATTCATTCGTAAGATCCATTCTAATTCATTCGCACATTCCATTCTAATTCATTCGTACGATCCATTCTAATTCATTCGAACGATCCATTCTAATTCATTCGTATGATCCATTCTAATTCATTCGCACATTCCATTCGTACGATCCATTCTAATTTATTCACACGAATGTATCCACTCTAATTCATTCGTACGATCCATTATAATTCATTCACACGATCCATTCTAATTCATTCGTACGATACATTCTAATTCATTCACACGATCCATTCTAATTCATTCGTACGATCTATTCTAATTCAGTCACACAAATGTATCCATTCAAGTTCATTCGTACGATCCATTCTAATGCATTCGTATGATCCATTCTAATTCATTCGTACAATCCATTCTATTTCATTCGAACGATCCATTCTAATTCATTCGTACGAATGAATTAGAATAGATACATTTGTGCGAATGAATTAGAATGGATTGTACGAATGAGAATGAATTAGAATGGATCGTGCGAATGAATTAGAATGGATCGTACGAATGAATTAGAATGGATCGTACGAATGAATTATAATGGATCATGCGAATGCATTAGAATGGATCATACGAATGAACTTGAATGGATACATTCGTGCGACTGAATTAGAATAGATCGTTCAACTCAATTAGAATGGATCGTGCGAATGAATTAGAATGGATAAATTCGTGCGAATGAATTAGAATGGATCGTACGAATGAATTAGAATGGATCATACGAAGGAATTAGAATAGATTGTACGAATGAATTAGAATGGATACATTCGTGCGAATGAATAAGAATGGATCGTACAAATGAAATAGAATGGATTGTACGAAAGAATTAGAATGGATCGTGCGATTGAATTAGAATGGATCATACAAATGAATTAGAATGGATCGTGTGAATGAATTAGAATGGATCGTACGAATGAATTAGAATGGATACATTCGTACGAATAAATTAGAATGGATCGTACGAATAATTTAGAATGGATCATACGAATGAATTAGAATGGATACATTCATGCGAATGAATTAGAATGGATCGTCTGAATGAATTAGAATGAATCCTACGAATGAATTAGAATGGATCGTCTGAATGAATTAGAATGGATCGTTCGAATGAATTAGAATAGATCGTGGGAATGAATTAGAATGGATCGTACGAATGAATTAGAATAGATTGTTCGAATGAATTAGAATGGATCGTACGAATGAATTAGAATGGATCATACGAATGAATTAGAATGGATTGTACAAATGAATTAGAATGGATCGTGCGAATGAATTAGAATGGATCGTTCGAATGAATTAGAATGGATCGTGCGAGTGAATTAGAATGGATCATACGAATGAATAAGAATCGATCGTACGAATGATTTAGAATGGATCATGCGATTGAATTAGAATGGATCATACGAATGAATTAGAATGTTCTAATTCATTCGCACGATCCATTCTAATTCATTTGTACGATCCATTCTAATTCATTTGTACGATCCATTCTAATTCATTCGTTCTATCCATTCTAATTCATTCGTACGATCCATTCTAATTTATTCGTACGATCCATTCTAATTCATTTGCACGAATGTATCCAATCTAATTCATTCGCACGATCCATTCTAATTCATTCGTATGATCCATTCAAATTCATTTGCATGGATGTATCCATTCTAATTCATTCGTATAATCCATTCTATTTCATTCGTACGATCCATTCAAATTCATTCGTATGAATGAATTAGAATTGATACATTCGTGCGAATGAATTAGAATGGATCGTACGAATGATTTAGAATGGATCGTTCGAATGAATTAGAATTGATCGTGCGAATGAATTAGAATAGATCGTACGAATGAATTAGAATGGATCATACAAATGATTTAGAATGGATCATGCGATTGAATTAGAATGGATCATACGAATAAATTAGAATGGATCGTGCGAATGAATTAGAATGGATATATTCGTGCGAATGAATTAGAATGGATCGTACGAATGAATTAGAATGGACACATCCATGCGAATGAATTAGAATGGATCGTACGAATGAACTAGAATGGATACATTCGTGCGAATGAATTAGAATGGATCATACGAATGAATTTAAATGGATCGTACGAATGAATTAGAATGGATCGTGTGAATGAATTAGAATGGATCGTACGAATGAATTAAAATGGATATATTCGTACGAATAAATTAGAATGGATCGTACGAATGAATTAGAATGGATCGTGCGATTGAATTAGAATGGATCATAAGAATGAATTAGAATGTTCTAATTCATTCGCACGATCCATTCTAATTCATTTGTACGATCCATTCTAATTCATTCGTACGATCCATTCTAATTCATTCGTACGATCCATTCTAGTTCATTCGCATGAATGTATCCATTCTAATTCATTCGCATGATCCATTCTAATTCATTCGTATGATCCATTCAAATTCATTTGCATGGATGTATCCATTCTAATTCATTCGTATAATCCATTCTATTTCATTCGTACGATCCATTCTAATTCATTCGTATGAATGAATTAGAATGGATACATTCGTGCGAATGAATTAGAATGGATCGTACGATTGATTTAGAATGGATCGTTCGAATGAATTAGAATCGATCGTGCGAATGAATTAGAATGGATCGTACGAATGAATTAGAATGGATCATACGAATGATTTAGAATGGATCATGCGATTGAATTAGAATAGATCATACGAATAAATTAGAACGGATCGTGCGAATGAATTAGAATGGATATATTCGTGCGAATGAATTAGAATGGATCGTACGAATGAATTAGAATGGATCGTACGAATGAATTAGAATGGACACATCCATGCGAATGAATTAGAATGGATCGTACGAATGAACTAGAATGGATACATTCGTGCGAATGAATTAGAATGGATCATACGAATGAATTTAAATGGATCGTACGAATGAATTAGAATGGATCGTGTGAATGAATTAGAATGGATTGTACGAATGAATTAGAATGGATACATTCGTACGAATAAATTAGAATGGATCGTACGAATGAATTAGAATGGATCGTGTGATTGAATTAGAATGGATCATTAGAATGAATTAGAATGTTTTAATTCATTCACACGATCCATTCTAATTCATTTGTACGATCCATTCTAATTCATTCGTACGATCCATTCTAATTCATTCGTACGATCCATTCTAGTTCATTCGCATGAATATATCCATTCTAATTCATTCGCACGATCCATTATAATTCATTCGTATGATCCATTCAAATTCATTTGTATGGATGTATCTATTCTAATTCATTCGTACAATCCATTCTATTTCATTTGTACGATCCATTCTAATTCATTCGTATGAATAAATTAGAATGGATACATTCGTGCGAATGTATTAGAATGGATCGTATGAATAAATTAGAATGGATCGTTCGAATAAATTAGAATTGATCGTGCAAATGAATTAGAATGGATCGTACGAATGAATTAGAATGGATCATGCGAATGAATTAGAATGGATCATGCGATTGAATTAGAATGGATCATACGAATGAATTAGAATGGATCATGCGAATGAATTAGAATGGATACATTCGTGCGAATGAATTAGAATGGATCGTACGAATGAATTAGAATGGATACATCCATGCGAATGAATTAGAATGGATCATACAAATGAACTAGAATGGATACATTCGTGCGAATGAATTAGAATGGATCATACGAATGAATTAGAGTAGATCGTACGAATGAATTAGAATGGATATATCCATGCAAATGAATTAGAATGGATCGTACGAATGAATTAGAATGGATACATTCGTGCGAATGAATTAGAATGGATCATACGAATGAATTAGAATGGATCGTGTGAATGAATTAGAATTGATCGTACGAATGAATTAGAATGGATTGTACGAATGAATTAGAATGGATTGTGCGAATGAATTCTAATTCATTCGTACAATCCATTCTAATTCATTCACACGATCCATTCTAATTCATTCATATGATCCATTGTAATTTATTCGCATGATCTATTCTAATTCATTCACATGATCCATTCTAATTAATTCGTACGATCCATTCTAATTCATTCACATGATCCATTCTAATTCATTCGTACGATCTATTTTAATTCAGTCGCACGAATGTATCCATTCAAGATCATTCGTACGATCCATTCTAATGCATTCACATGATCCATTCTAATTCATTCGTACAATCCATTCTATTTTATTCGTACGATCCATTCTAATTCATTCGTTCGATTCATTCTAATTTATTCATATGATCTATTCTAATTTATTCGTAAAATCTATTCTCATTCATTCGCACAAATGTATCCATTCTAATTCATTTGTATGATCCATTCTAATGCATTCGTACGATCCATTCGAATGAATAAGAATAAATTAGAATAGATCGTACGAATGAATAAGAATGGATCGTATGAATGAATTAGATTGGATCATACGAATGAATTAGAATGGATCGTAGGAATGAATTAGAATGGATCGTACGAATGAATTAGAATGGATCATACGAATGAATTAGAATGGATTGTACGAATGAACTAGAATGGATTGTATGAATGAATTAGAATGGATCGTACGAATGAATTAGAATGGATCATCTGAATTAATTAGAATGAATAATATAAATGAATTAGAATGGATCGTATGAATGAATTAGAATTGATCGTGTGAATGAATTAGAATGGATCTTACAAATGAATTAGAATAGATCGTATAAATGAATTAGAATAGATCGTACGAATGAATTAGAATAGATCGTACGAATGAATTAGAATGGATACATTCGTGCGAATGAATTAGAGTGGATCGTCTGAATGAATTGGAATGGATCGTTCGAATGAATTAGAATGGATCGTACGAATGAACTAGAATGGATCTTACGAATGAATTAGAATGGATCGTGCGATTGAATTAGAATGGATCATACGAATGAATTAGAATGGATCATGTGAATGAATTAGAATGGATCGTACGAATGAATTAGAATGGATACATTCGTACGAATAAATTAGAATAGATCGTACGAATGAATTAGAATGGATACATTCATGCGAATGAATTAGAATGGATCGTACGAATGAATTTGAATAGATCGTGCGAATGAATTAGAATGGATCGTCTGAATGAATTAGAATGAATCATACAAGTGAATTAAAATGGATCGTATGAATGAATTAGAATGGTTCGTACGAATGAATTAGAATGGATCATACGAATGAATTAGAATGGATAGATTCGTGCGAATGAATTAGAATGGATCGTATGAATGAATTAGAATAGATCGTGCGAATGAATTAGAATGGATCGTCTGAATGAATTAGAATAAATCATACGAATGAATTAGAATGGATCGTATAAATGAATAAGAATGGATCGTGCGAATGAATTAGAATGGATCGTACGAATAAATTAGAATGGATACATTCGTGTGAATGAATTAGAATGGATCATATGAATGAATTAGAATGGATCGTACGAATGAATTAGAATGGATCGTACGAATGCATTAGAATGGATACATTCATGCGAATGAATTAGAATGGATCATACGAATGAACTAGAATGGATCATTCGAATGAATTAGTATGGATCGTATGATTGAATTAGAATGGATACATGCATGCAAATGAATTTGAATGGATCCTACGAATGAATTAGAATGGATCGTGCGAATGAATTAGAATGGATCGTACGAATGAATTAGAATGGATTGTGCGAGTGAATTAGAATAGATCGTGCGAATCAATTAGAATGGATCGTCTGAATGAATTAGAATATATCATACGAATGAATTAGAATGGATCGTATGAATGAATTAGAATGGATCGTGCGAATGAATTAGAATGGATCGTGCGAATCAATTAGAATGGATACATTTGTACGAATGAATTAGAATGGATCGTACGAATGAATTAGAATGGATTGTACGAATGAATTAAAATGGATTGTACGAATGAATTAGAATGGATATATTCGTGCGAATGAATTAGAATGGATTCTACAAATGAATTAGAATGGATCATACGAATGCATTAGAATGGATCGTACGAATGAATTAGAATGGATCGTTCGAATGAATTAGAATGGATCGAGCGAATGAATTAGAATGGATCGTACGAATGATTTAGAATAGATCGTGCGAATAAATTAGAATGGATCGTACGAATGACTTAGAATGGATCGTGTGAATGAATGAGAATGGATCGTACGAATGATTTAGAATGGATACATTCGTACGAATGAATTAGAATGGATCGTTCGAATGAATTAGAATGGATCGTGCGAGTGAATTAGAATGGATCGTACGAATGACTTAAAATGGATACATCGATCGTATGAATGAATTAGGATGGATCGTACGAATGAGCTAGAATGGATCGTGCGAATGAATTTGAATAGATCGTACGAATAAATTAGAATGGAAATATTCATGCAAATGAATTAGAATGGATCGTACAAATGAATTGGAATGGATTGTGCAAATAAATTAGAATGGATAGTACGAATGAATTAGAATGGAATGTGTGTATGAATTAGAATGGATCATACGAATGAATTAGATTGGATCGTTCAAATGAATTAGAATGGATCGTGCGAATGAATTAGAATGGATACATTCGTGCGAATGAATTAGAATGGATCGTACAAATGAATTAGAATGGATCGTACAAATGAATTAGAATGGATCGTAAGAATGAATTAGAGTGCATCATACAAATGAATTAGAATGGATATATTCATGCAAATGAATTAGAATAGATCGTACGAATAAATTAGAATGGATCGTACGAATGAATTAGAATAGATCGTGCGAATGAATTAGAATGGATACATCCATGCGATAGAATTAGAATGGATCGTACGAATAAATTAGAATGGATCGCACGAATGAATTAGAATGGATCATGTGATTGAATTAGAATGGATCATACGAATGAATTAGAATGGATCGTGTGAATGAATTAGAATGGATCATAGGAATGAATTAGAATGGATACATTCTTACGAATAAATTAGAATGGATCGTACGAATGAATTAGAATGGATACATTCGTGTGAATGAATTAGTACGATCTATTCTAATTCATTCGTACGATCTATTCTAATTCATTCGCACGATCCATTCTAATTTATTCGTACGATCCATTCTAATTCATTCATACGATCCATTCTAATTCATTCGTACGATCCATTCTAATTCATTCGCACGATTCATTCTAATTCATTCGAACAATCCATTCTAATTCATTCATACGATCAATTCTAATTCATTCGCACGATCTATTCTAATTCATTCGTACGATCTATTCTAATTCATTCACACAAATGTATCCATTCTAATTCATTCGTACGATCCATTCTAATTCATTCGCACAAATATATCCATTCTAATTCATTCGTTCGATCCATTCTAATTCACTCGGACGATCCATTTTAATTCATTCATACGATCCATTCTAATTCATTCGTATGATTCATTCTAATTCATTCAGACGATCCATTCTAATTCATTTGCATATTCCATTCTAATTCATTCGTCAGATCCATTCCAATTCATTCGAACGATCCATTCTAATTCATTCGAAGGATCCATTCTAATTTATTCGTATGATCCATTCTAATTCATTCGCACATTCCATTCTAATTCATTCGTACGATCCATTCTAATTCATTCGAACGATCCATTCTAATTCATTCGAATGATCCATTCTAATTCATTCGTACAATTCTTTCTAATTCATTCGCACATTCCATTCTAATTCATTCGTACGATCCATTCTAATTCATTCAAACGATCCATTCTAATTCATTCGTACGATCCATTCAAATTCATTCGCACATTCCATTCTAATTCATTCGTACGATCCATTCTAATTCATTTGAATCCATTCTAATTCATTCGAACGATCCATTCTAATTCATTCGTACGATCCATTCTAATTCATTCGCACATTCCATTATAATTCATTCGTACGATCCATTCTAATTCATTCGAACGATCCATCCTAATTCATTCGAATGATCCATTCTAATTCATTCGTACGATCCATTCTAATTCATTCGCTCATTCCATTTGTACGATCCATTCTAATTCATTCGCACGAATGTATCCATTCTAATTCATTCGTACGATCCATTCTAATTCATTCCAACGATCCATTCTAATTCATTCACATGATCCGTTTTAATTCATTCGTACGATCCATTCTAATTCATTCGCCCGATCCATTCTAATTCATTCGTGCGATCTATTCTAATTCAGTCGCACGAATGTATCCTTTCAAGTTCATCGTATGATCCATTCTAATGCATTCGCATGATCCATTCTAATTCTTTCGTACAATCCATTCTATTTCTTTCGAACGATCCATTCTAATTCATTCGTACGAATGAATTAGAATGGATACATTCGTGCAAATGAATTAGATTGGATCGTACGAATGAATTAGAATGGATTATGCGAATGAATTAGAATGGATCGTGCGAATGAATTAGAATGGATCGCACGAATGAATTAGAATGGATCGTACGAATGAATTAGAATGGATCATGCGTATGCATTAGAATGGATCGTACGAATGAACTTGAATGGATACATTCGTGCGACTGAATTTGAATAGATAGTACGAATGAATAAAAATGAATCGTGCGAATGAATTAGAATGGATACATTCGTACGAATGAATTAGAATGGATCGTACGAATAAATTAGAATGGATCATACGAATGAATTAGAATGGATCAAACGAATGAATTAGAATAGATTGTATGAATGAATTAGAATGGATACATTCGTGCGAATGAATAAGAATGGATCGTACGAATGAAATAGAATGGATTGTGCGATTGAATTAGAATGGATCATGCGATTGAATTAGAATGGATCATACGAATGAATTAGAATGGATCGTGTGAATGAATTAAAATGGATCGTACGAATGAATTAGAATGGATACATTCGTACGAATAAATTAGAATGGATCGTACGAATAATTTAGAATGGATCGTACAAATGAATTAGAATGGATACATTTATGCGAATGAATTAGAATGGATCTACTGAATGAATTAGAATGAATCATACAAATGAATTAGAATGGATCGTCTGAATGAATTAGAATGGATCATTCGAATGAATTAGAATGGATCGTGCGAATGAATTAGAATTTATCATACGAAGGAATTAGAATGGATCGTTAGAATGAATTAGAATAGGTCGTACGAATGAATTAGAATGGATCGTACGAATGAATTAGAATGGATCATAAAAATGAATTAGAATGGATCGTGCGAATGAATTAGAATGGATCGTTCGAATAAATTAGAATGGATCGTGCGAGTGAATTAGAATGGATCATATGAATGAATAATGGATCATACGAATGATTTAGAATGGATCGTGTGATTGAATTAGAATGGATCATACGAATGAATTAGAATGTTCTAATTCATTCTAATGATCCATTCTTATTCATTTGTACGATCCATTCTAATTCATTCTTACGATCCATTCTAATTCATTCGCATCCATTCTAATTTATTCGTTCTATCCATTCTAATTCATTCATACGATCCAATCTAATTCATTCGTACGATCCATTCTGATTCATTTAAACGAATGTATCCATTCTAATTCATTCACATGATCCATTCAAATTCATTCTAATTCATTCACATGATCCATTCAAATTCATTCGTACGAATAAATTAGAATGGATATATTCGTGCGAATGAATTAGAATGGATCGTACGAATGAATTAGAATCGATCGTTCGAATGAATTAGAATGGATCGTGTGAATGAATTAGAATGGATCGTACGAATGAATTAGAATGGATCATACGAATGAATTAGAATGGATCATGCGAATGAATTAGAATGGATCATACGAATGAATTAGAATGGATTGTGCGAATGAATTAGAATGGATACATTCGTGCGAATGAATTAGAATGGATCGTATGAATGAATTAGAATGGATACATCCATGCGAATGAATTAGAATGGATCGTACGAATGATCTAGAATAGATATATTCGTGCGAATGAATTCGAATAGATCATACGAATGAATTTGAATGGATCGTACGAATGAATTAGAATGGATCGTGTGAATAAATTAGAATGGATTGTACGAATGAATTAAAATGGATACATTCGTACGAATAAATTAGAATGGATCGTACGAATGAATTAGAATGGATCGTATGATTGTATTGGAATGGATCATAAGAATGAATTAGAATGTTCTAATTCATTCGCACGATCCATTCTAATTCATTCGTACGATCCATTCTAATTCATTCGTACGATCCATTCTAATTCATTCATACTATCCATTCTAATTTATTCGCATGAATGTATCCATTCTAATTCATTCGCACGATCCATTCTAATTCATTCGTATGATCCATTCAATTTTATTTGCATGGACGTATCCATTCTAATACTTTCGTAAAATCCATTCTATTTCATTCGTACGATCCATTCTAATTCATTCGTACGAATAAATTAGAATGGATACATTCGTGCGAATGTATTAGAATGGATCGTACGAATGAATTAGAATGGATCGTTCGAATAAATTAGAATTGATCGTGCGAATGAATTTGAATGGATCGTACGAATGAATTAGAATGGATCTGACGAATGAATTAGAATGGATCATGCGATTGAATTAGAATGGATCATACGAATGAATTAGAATGGATCATGCGAATGAATTAGAATAGATACATTTGTGCGAATGAATTAGAATGGATCGTACGACTGAATTAGAATGGATACATCCATGCGAATGAATTAGAATGGATCGTACGAATGAACTAGAATGGATACATTCGTGCGAATGAATTAGAATGGATCATACGAATGAATTAGAGTGGATCGTACGAATGAATTAGGATGGATACATCCATGCGAATGAATTAGAATGGATCGTAAGAATAAATTAGAATAGATACATTTGTGCGAATGAATTAGAATGGATCGTGTGAATGAATTAGAATGGATCGTACGAATGAATTAGAATGGATTGTACGAATGAATTAGAATGGATCGTTCGAATGAATTAGAATGGATTGTACGAATGAATTAGAATGGATGGTACAAATGAATTAGAATAGATCGTGCGAATGAATTCTAATTCATTCGTACGATCCATTCTAATTAAGACACATGATCCATTCTAATTCATTCATATGATCCATTGTAATTAATTTGCACGATCTATTCTAATTCATTCACATGATCCATTCTAATTCATTCGTACGATCCATTCTAATTCATTCGCACAATCCATTCTAATTCATTCGTACGATCTATTCTAATTCAGTCGCATGAATGAATCCATTCAAGTTCATTCGTACGATCCATTCTAATGCATTCATAGGATCCATTCTAATTCATTCGTACAATCCATTCTATTTTATTCGTACGATCCATTCAAATCCATTCGTTCGATCCATTCTAATTCATTCATACGATCCATTAATTCATTCATACGATCCATTCTAATTCATTCATAAAATCTATTCTCATTCATTCGCACAAATGTATCCATTCTAATTCATTTGTACGATCCATTCTAATGCATTCGTACGATCCATTCTAATTCATTCGTACATTCAATTCTAATTCATTCGTACGATCCATTCTAATTCATTCGAACGATCCATTCTAATTAATTCGCATGATCCATTCTAATTCTTCGATCGATCCATTCTAATTTATTCGTACGATCTATTCTAATTCATTCGCACGAATGTATCCATTCTTATTCATTCGTATGAATGAATTAGAATGGATCGTACGAATGAAATAGAATGGATTGTACGAATGAATTAGAATGGATACATCCATGCAAATGAATTAGAATGGATCGTACGAATGAATTAGAATGGATCGTACGAATGAATTAGAATGGATCATACGAATAAATTAGAATGGATCGTGCGAATGAATTAGAATGGATCGTACGAATGAATTAGAATGGATCGTACGAATGAATTAAAATGGATACATTCGTGTGACTGAATTAGAATAGATCGCACGAATGAATTAGAATGGATCGTACGAATGAACTAGATTGGATACATTCGTACGAATGAATTAGAATGGATTATTCGAATGAATTAGAATGGATTGTTCGAATGAATTAGAATGGATCGTACGAATGAACTAGAATGGATACATTCGTGCGAATGAATTAGAATGGATCGTACGAATGAACTAGAATGGATACATTCGTGCGAATGAATTAGAATGGATCGTACGAATGAATTAGAATGGATCATTCGAATGAATTAGAATGGATCGTACGAATGAATTAGAATAGAATGTGAGAATGAATTAGAATGGATCATACAAATGAATAAGAATGGATCGTTCGAATGAATTAGAATGGATCATACGAATGAATTAGAATGGATCATACGAATGAATTAGAATGGATCGTATGAATGAATTAGAGTAGATCATACGAATGAATTAGAATAGATCATGCGAATGAATTAGAATGGATCGTCTGAATGAATTAGAATGAATCATACGAATGAATTAGAATAGATCGTATGAATGAATTAGAATGGTTCGTGCGAATGAATTAGAATGGATCTTACGAATGAATTAGAATGGATCGTATGAATGAATTAGAATAGATCGTACGAATGAATTAGAATAGATTGTATGAATGAATTAGAATGGATCATGCAAATGAATTAGAATGGATCAGACGAATGAATTAGACTGGATCGTACGAATGAAATAGAAAGGATCGTACGAATGAATTAGAAAGGATCATTCGAATGAATTAGAATTGATTGTGCAAATGAATTAGAATGGATTTTATGAAATTAGAATGGATCATATGAATGAATTAGAATGGATCGTGTGAATGAATTAGAATGGATCTTACGAATGAATTAGAATTGATACATTCGTGCGAATAAATTAGAATGGATCATACGAATGAATTAGAATGGATCGTGCGAATGAATAAGAATGGATCGTGCGAATGTATAAGAATACGATCGTACGAATGAATTAGAATGGATCATATGAATGAATTAGAATGGATCGAACAAATGAATAAGAATGGATACATTCGTATGAATTAGAATGGATCGTATGAACTAGAATGGATCGAGGAATGAATTAGAATGGATCATACGAATGAATTAGAATGGATCGTTCGAATGAATTAGAATGGATCGTGCGAATGAAATAGAATGGATACATTCGTGCGAATGAATTAGAATGGATCCATTCAAGTTCATTCGTACAATCCATTCTAATTCATTCGTATGATCCATTCTAATTCAGTCGCACGAATATATCTATTCAAGTTCATTTGTACGATCCATTCTAATTCATTCGCATGATCCATTCTAATTCATTCGTACGATCCATTCTAATTCATTCGTACGATCCATTCTAATTCATTCGCACGATCAATTCTAATTCAATCGCATGATCCATTCTAATTCATTCGTACGATCCATTCTAATTTATTCGCACGAATGTATCCATTCTAATTCATTCGTACGATCCATTCTAATTCATTCACACGATCCATTCTAATTCATTCATATAATCTATTGTAATTAATTCGCACGATCCATTCTAATTCATTCACATGATCCATTCTAATTCATTCATACGATCCATTCTAATTCATTCGTACGATCCATTCTTATTCATTCGTATGATCCCTTCTAATTCATTCGCACGAATGTATCCATTCTAATTCATTCGTACGATCTATTCTAATTTACTCGGATGATCCATTCTAATTAATTCGTATAATCTATTCTAATTCATTCATACTATCCATTCTAATTCATTTGTAATATCCATTCTAATTTATTCGTACGATCCATTCTAATTCATTCATATGATCCATTCTAATTTATTCGTACGAATGAGTTCATTCTAATTCATGCGTACGATCCATTCTAATTCATTCACACGATCCAATCTAATTCATTCGTACGATCCATTCTAATTCATTCGTACGATCCATTACGATCCATTCTAATTCACTCGCACGATCCATTCTAATTTATTCGTACGATCCATTCTAGCTCATTCGTATGATCCATCCTAATTCATTAATACGATCCATTCTAATTAATTTGTATGATTCATTCTAATTCATTCAGACGATCCATTCTAATTCATTCGAACGATCCATTCTATTTCATTCGTACGATCCATTCTAATTCATTCGCACGAATGTATCCATTCTAATTCATTTGTACGATCGTAGGATCCATTCTAATTCATTCGTACGATCCAGTCTAATTCATTCGTATGATCAATTCTTATTCATTCGCACGAATATATCGATTCTAGCTCATTCGTACGATCCATCCTAATTCATTCATACGATCCATTCTAGTTCATTCGTACGATATATTCTAATTCATTCGTACTATCAATTCTAATTCATTCGTAAGATCCATTCTAATTCATTCGCACGATCTATTTTAATTCATTCGTAGAATGGATCGTACGAATGAAATATAATGGATTGTACGAATGAATTAGAATGGATACATCCATGCAAATGAATTTGAATGGATCATACGAATGAATTAGAATGGATCGTACGATCTATTCTAATTCATTCGTATGATCCATTCTAATTCATTCGTACGATCCATTCTAATTTATTCAAATGATCCATTCTAATTCATTCGCACGAATATATCCATTCTAATTCAATCGCACGATCCATTCTAATTCATTCATACGATCCATTCTAATTCATTCGTTCGAC